>JABXJD010000075.1:2285000-2603130 GCA_013375575.1 Percina caprodes | reverse complement strand
TATATTCCAGATTCTGATTGGCCATAAAACATCCAGTTTTGCTGTCTGGTTTAAAAGAAGGAGCCGATTCCAGTTCCTGACGGTCTTGTGATGCTTCAGTCAAGGAATGAGGGTGATGAGAGAGAAACAAAGAGAGCGACAGAGGACTTTGTTAATAGTATCAATGATCATGGTGACGATCAAGATCAATGAAGATCAAGTTCTTATGCACTAGACTAACAGCCTTCTGTATAATCAAATTTCTAATCACAAAAGCGGTTCCTATTGTTTCTATGTAACAGGAGAGGAGTCAGTCGTATCTACTCATTTCCTTTGGCCAAGCTCAGACCGCAACAATCCGGGACACTCACGTCAATGAATACTAGAGTAGAAGAAATACAAGTGGGAGGGTATAAAGAAAGGTGGGTGGAATTAGCTAAAATGAAAGACAAACATAACGACGTAACGCTACATGGCGTTGACGTTTTCACTGTACACCCTCCCAAGCTAATAAGCATTTCAGTGGATCCTCCACTTGACTTAGAAACAAACTCCACATTGCCCTCTCTTGACTAGGGGCTTCAAATATTAAAATGTAAACATGAATGGAAAACATTTGAAATAAAAGTGTTTGAGAATATGAAGGATATCTCTAGGAGCAAAAGTAAGAGAAGAAGTCCACTGGGTCGTAAATCGGAGATTTAAGCAATTTCAGAGTCTAAACCATTCTGTGTTCTCTAAAGGAGACAATGAGGGACAAGATCTACACCCCGCTGACTGTGGAAAGTGCTGTTGATGCCAGGTAAAGACAGCTATACACCCAACATGCACTGCATGAAAATGTATTATTTTTTTCTCCAGATGTATTTCACATGAAATACCACCCTGAAAAGGAGACACCACTGACTTCCATTTAGTCCCCATTAAAATTATTCTTTTGAAGCCAAGTAATTTTGGGTATCTGTTTCCAAAAAAAGACTTTCCCCGCATCCTAATCTGTGAGACAGTAATGTATGGGAGCTCTTACATGGCCCTTAATAACATATCTCATATCTTCTAATTAGTTTTTCCTCACACCAACTTAAAGATAACAGTGAATGAATTACGGTCCAGTTTTATAATTCATCACCTCTCTTTCTAGTTTACTTTCACACAAAATCATTGTTCCCTCAGAGATGCTGTTGCCAAGATCCTGTACTCGCTACTCTTCCATTGGTTAACAGAGAGGATCAACGCTCAGGTGTATCCCAGCCAACACACCGTCTCCATCTCCATCCTGGACATTTACGGATTCGAGGTACAAAACAGAGCATCTTATCACCTGTCTGTCACTTTTTTGTGATGCAAAGCAGAAATAATCCTGTGTGTGTGTGTGTGTGTGTGTGTGTGTGTGTGTGTGTGTTGTGTGTGTTGTGTGTGCTTGTGTGGGAACAACAGGATCTGGCCTTCAACAGCTTTGAGCAGCTTTGCATTAATTATGCAAACGAGTACCTGCAGTTCTTTTTCAACAGGATCATATTCAGGGAAGAACAGGTGAGTTCACACCTGCGGAGACACTCAATTAAGTTCACACACACAAACCCACACACATACACACTTCACTTTTACAAATGCATACACAAAATACACTTAAATGTTTGCGTGCACATATTTAGACAAGCATACAAATAGATCTCCAGTACAGCTGGAAGCATTAGTAAATTAATTGATAAGTTTATTGGCAGAAAAATAATAAGACGTGATTGTACAGGGATTGTATTGCATTTATATTGCATTGCCAGACCTATCTCCACAGCGCTGTGGAGTAAGGTCTGGCTATACCACAGATAAATTCTACAAATAGTATAGGAGTTTGTTTGCATTTCTTAAACCAATCACAATCATCTTGGGCGCTCTAAGCTCTGGAAGCAGTGACGGTGGCACTGCAAAGTAGTCTCGAAGGAACTTGTTTTGTGGAACATTTGTGCCAAGAAAACGCCACATACAATATGAAATGACAGTAACTGTTCACACAATACAGTAACGTGAGCTATTTAATTAGCTGGAGACATTGGTAAATGCAATTTGCTCTTAACAATGTCTTGCTGTGTGTATTTCATCCATAGCTATCCCTCTAATCGGTCCCAAAACTTCCTAGAGAGTAAATGTTGTAACCAATTTGTTAGTTAATCTTTACAATCATTCACTGAAACAATGAAGCAGGCCTGCCTTGTTGCACAATGCAAATGTTCTTCAAAACATTGAGTTTGTTGTTGTTTCCTGAAGAGAAGGGAACACACAAAGAGCGGACGTCAAGCAATTACCCTGGAAATGTACTTCCGTTGATCCAGACTATATGATCCCCATTCAGGAGGAGTACAGCCGAGAACAGATCCTGGCAGGACATCCCATTTAGTGACAACCAGCCCTGCATTGACCTCATTGCTGCTAAGCCTCATGGGATACTGAGGATCCTGGATGACCAGAGCTGTTTCCTACAGGTGGGGCAAAAGGAAACCTAAAGAAAACCTGTAGACCCTTACGCTTCTGTTACACCCACAGATTAAATAATCAATCATGTGACTTTGAGTCTGCTTTGTTGCCAGGCAACAGACCACACGTTCCTCCAAAAGTGTCACTATCACCATGGCAACAACCCACTGTATCTGAAGCCAAAGATGCCCCTCCCAGAATTCACCATCAAGCACTTTGCTGGCCGGGTCAAGTACCAGGTATGCAGCTCTTCTTTGGCTCATCTCAGGTGACAAAACCTGCTATTGGCCTGCCAGTTGATTCACTGACATCAATAATGTCTTTGACAACTTCTCCTCCTGTTTTTGGGCATTGGAGCAGCATCGCTCCACAATGACAATGCGAGCCGCTCTGTTAGTCAGTCGGTCATCCAACACTTTGATCCAGACTGCAATATCTCGACATATATGTGATGGATTGCCATTACATTTGTTACATATATTGATGTCATCCTTGGGACGATTGGTAATCCCTTAACTTTTCATCTAGCACCATCATTAGGTCAAAACTTGAAAATTTGAATAACGCAGGTTTTTTCTGCATAGATGAATGTTTGACGCCCTGAAAGAGGTCTTCAGTGCATGTGAATTACAAAATAGCAATTGAATCTAAGCTAAGTGTGTTTATCGGCGATTTACTAAATAACAAGCAGAACATTGACTTGAATAGGTGCGCTAATCTCAGTTTTATCGTCCAGAGTCTGGCTATACCGTCTCTCGATGATTTTAACAGTAGTATTTCAACATTAATATTATTATTTAAGCAGTTTTTAATTGGGGTTTCATTAACTCAAGCATAAGGAGCATTTGTGTTTATCAAATTGTCAGAGAAACAGGCAAACCTCATAGATTTCACTGCCTTTACTGTACACAAACCAATCTGACGGAGATCTAGCAGGGCTAAAATGACATTGAGGAAAAGTTAAAGAGAGTATAAAACAGTTCCTGACAGATATTCCAATAATTTGTGATGTCAATGATGCAGGTTTACAAGTTCCTCGATAAGAACTACGACCAGGTCCGCCAGGATGTCCTGGACCTGTTCATTCAGAGCAAAACAAGGTGAAAGGAGAGGAGCATCTTCACATCAACATATGCATGCATGGTCATGTTACCCTTTGAGACATAATCAAATTCATGTGAACGTAAACAATTGTATTTAAATATGTGAACGCATGTGTATTTGTGTGTGTCTAGATGGTGTCAAATCTCTTCCTGGTTCACGAGTCACGGGTCAGCAGAGAGGTGGTCACATGAGGAAGAGCAGCACAGTCACCAGAAAATACCAAGCTCCCACCGTCAGCAACAAGTTCCAACAGTCTGCTGGAGCTGGTGGAGAAGATGGAGAGGTAAAACAGAGAGAAGTGGAGATATTTACTCTCAGAAAATAATTGACAGCACACAGTTGCTGTCTACAATTTCCAGAAAAATAATTCTGAATAATAATAATAAAGCAGGAAATGTTGTTTTATTTTTCTGTCTCAGGTGCAACCCTTATTTTGTCCGCTGCATTAAGCCAAATAATATGAAGGTAGATTTTTCTACTGATGACACTGATCATTTTCATGCAAGAGTTCAGTCTCATTATATCCTGACAGCCATTGTTTTTTACGTGCGCTTACATCTGTGTTCAGCAACCAGGTGTATTTGAGGAGGTCCTGGTCAGCAGCCAGCTAAGACACTCAGGGGTCCTGGAGACCATTAGGATCCGTAGAGAGGGGTATCCTGTCAGAATGCCATTTTACAACTTCCTATTCAGGTAAAGAGTAGTCTCGCTTTGCCAGATCCTCCTCCAAAGCGCGCTGAAGGAGGGTCTGGCTTCCACATAGCATTTGGGATGGAAGGAAAACGTGCTCTGGTCGATTGGCATTTCTTTAAACCAATCAGAATCGCCATGGGCGGTGCTAAACTCCGCACAGAGCCGCTGCAAAATAGTCATGCGAGAGAAAACTCAGATTGACAGATAGTCTAGCTAGCTGTCTCAATTTACCTTGCTGAGATCTGGAGGAGCAGTCAACAACAAGACCGCAACAGATGAGGTGAATCATTTTGAGTGTTTACACTAACATCTACAGTGGTGTATTTGCCTTGTTTAAGTTTGTATGACATATAAACAATCCGTGTTACAAGTGTCAGTGTTCATCAAAACATGTAGTCAAACAAATGCAAAAGTAGCCCAGCTAGCTGCCTGGCTAGGCTACAGTTAAATCCAATTTCCAAACATGCTAGCGATGGGAGGTAACACTGCACCGTGTTAACTTCACTAGCAACGTTCAGCAAAGGTTAACATGTATTAGTTTCCAATGTAATAACGTTATAGCATTCATAACGTAAACATCTTTTTGTTGTGTTAACAGGGACTAGAGGCGGTCACCACGGATGGCAAAGCCAAAGACCAGAAGGGAGACAGAGGCCAAAGAGAGATGTTGAATACATTGCTATATTAAAGATTGGCATTCTAACAATAAATGACAACTGGTTTGTTTGTGTCATTAAGTTCTTTGGAGTGTGTATATAATAGTTTTTTTCCCCGTCAAATTGTGACCTGGACTTATTCAGATGCTGTTTTAATAACTTTAAGGTATACATGTTTTAAAAAAAGAAAAGACTAACGAAACATGTATCTTTATTATAACATTTCTACACACACACACACACTTTCAATTCAACATGATGGGCGATCAGACACAGGTGCCGATGATGGGGTTGCTTCCAGACTACAGACAAGGAGAAAGTTTTAGGTTTGTCATCCAACCTGTCCTGGTAAGATTACAGTTGTATCACAAGTATATTTAAGAATACAGTTAAAGTCCACTATAAAGTTTTCGTTATGAACATAATTGACAACTCTTGACCATTCAATGGTGTTATGACTTTTCATATGTTGAGTGACACTTGGGTCTACAGTACTATTTAATCTCTCACTTGCAGTTTACTGCATGTCATACTGCCTGTGGTAGCTTATTAGCTGGTAGCTTTTACCTTGTTGTAGCTGCTGATCATATTTGGCATTTGTTGAACTGAAAAATAAGCTAATGTTACATGTATGCAGTAAACTACAAACCAATTTTAACTGCTACTTTTTTTAAAACATACAAGTTATAAAAACACATAATTGAAGTTTCCTCTGTCCAGGTCACAATTTGATGGAAAAAGACATTGAAAGACAGTTTATTTTATATACACGCCCAAGAACTTAATGACAGACAAACCAGTTAATTTAAAAGCATTTATTGTTAGAATGCCAATCTTTAATGTATTCAATATCTCTCTTTAGCCTCCGTCTCCCTGTTAGTCTTTGGCTTTGCCATCCTTGGTGACCACCTCCATTAGTCTCTGTTAAAGACAGTTAAAACAAAAAGAGGTTTACGTTATGAATGCTATAACATAACGTTACTACATGGGAAACTATTCATACACGTTAGCCTTCGTTGACCGTTGCTAGTGACGTTAACACGGTGCAGTGTTACCTCCCGTCTACAGATACAACTAGGGATAAAGACACACTTTCTAAATCTAACGCATGTAAAAAAAAGGAACATGAAACCGTACATTAAACTTTACAAAGACAGCAACCAGCTAGCTAGCAGCCGAATGTTAAATGATAGGTTCAGTTAGCTAACGTTAGCTCAGGGTGTATCTACCTAATTATAGCAATGAGTTTCCATTGTCATGACCATTTACATTGTAGATTATCACTGAAGGCATCAAAACTGAATGATGACATGTGGAATTATGTACTTAAAAAAGTGAAATAACTGAACATGTCTTATATTCTAGTTTCTTCAAAGTAGCCACCCTTTGTTTTTTGATAGCGCTGCATACCCTTTGTGTTCTCTCAGTGAGCTTCATGAGGTACTCACCTGAAATGGTTTTCACTTCACAGGTGTGCCTTGTCAGGGTTAATTTGTGGACGTTTTTGCCTTATTAATGGGGTTGGGACCATCACTTGTGCAGAAGTCAGGTTGATACACAGCCGACAGCCCTATTGGACAACTGTTAGAATTCATATTATAGCAAGAACCAAACAGCTAAGAGAGACAAGTGGCCATCATTAATTTAAGAAATGAAGGTAGTCGGTCCGGAAAACTGCACAAACTTTGAATGTGTCCCCAAGTGCAGTCACAAAAACCATCAAGCTACAACGAAACTGGCTCACATGAGGACTGCCCCAGGAAAGGAAGACCAAGAGTCACCTCTGCTGCTGAGGATAAGTTCATCTGAGTCACCAGCCTTAGAAATCGCAAGTTAACAGCAGCTCAGATTAGAGACCAGATGAATACCACAAGTTTGAGCTCTTTGATTCCAACCACCATGTCTTTGTGCGACAGACAAAAGGTGACCGGATAGATTCTACATGCCTGGTTCCCACTGTGAAGCATGGAGGTGGTGTGATGGTGTGGGGGTGCTTTGCTGGTAACACTGATGGGGGGAAATTTATTCAAAATTGAAGGCATACTGTAGCGGCATGGCTACCACAGCATCCTGCAGCGACATCCCATCCAGTTTGCGTTTAGTTGGACCATCATTTATTTTTCCAACAGGACAATAACCGCCAAAACACACCTCCAGACTGTGTAAGGGCTTTTCAACCAAGAAAGAGTGATTGAGTCCCCGGACCTGAACCCAATCGAGATGGTTTGGGGAAGAGCTGGACCACAGCGTGAAGTGAAAAGGGCCAACAAGTGCAGAGCATCTCTGGGAACTCCTTCAAGACTGTTGGGAAACCATTTCAGGTGACTAGCTCTTGAAGCTCATCAAGAGAATGCCAAGAGTGTGAAAAGCAGTGATCAGAGCAAAGGGGGGCTACTTTGAAGAAACTAGAAGACATATTTTCAGTTATTTCACACTTTAAGTACATAATTCCACATGTTCATAGTTTTGATTCCTTCAGTGATAAACTGAAATGGTCATGAAAATAAAAAACTCATTGAATGAGGTGTTTTCAAAGTTTTGGCCTGTATTGTATAATATGAGCTATGTGAATGAAAAAAATAAATAAAAAAAAACCTCGTTTAACAGTAATTTATTTTCAGCGTGAACAGTCATAGGAAGTTGTTTTATTTAAGTTGTGTACTCTTGCTAGCTTACTGAGATAAACGTGAGATGTTTTTTGTAAACTACAACATATTGAACAGTAAATCTTCACAGTAAAAGACGAGCGTTTTTGGTCATCATTCAAAGCCAGTCCACTACAGGCATAGTTACCATCTACGGCTGATAAAATGCAATGATGTGTCTAACAAGCCTAAACATTAATTCCGACATGTTTATCTGTCAGCAGCTCGGAGACAGTGCTGTCCACGCTGATGTACCTTCACCTGTTAGGACACAGATGTTGTCCGTACCGTCTCTGGTTTTGACCCATAGACTGTATAAGAAATTGACAACGTGACCCAGTTGATTTCAATGGAGACCAGTGAAGGCTATTAGACATGGGGTTAAGCGAGCATCCATGAAGTGTAGCTCTATGGTGCCATTTTGAGTCTACCAAGTACTCACCCACCCAAAACATTCCATTGACTGCCATTCATTTTGACTATCACCCAACCAGTGGTGGCTGCTGGTCTTTCAGAGGGAAAGCTCATTTTCAGCCTATCATAAAAATTGTCCATTTGTTACTACCATTAATTATATCTGTGAGAATTCAAGAGGCATGGCCAGCAGTACATTTTTTGCCACAACACTTCCAGTCAGCCTTTCAAATGGCTTTGCCAACATCCAGTTGAAAATATTAGCATTGTCTGCCATCGCGTGCAGTTCGCTGGCTAGCTAGTTCACCCCTACAAGACTATCCTTCTGTATGAAGGAAACTTGGATGAATTGTGGGAATTAGGTTAAACTAAAACCAGGAATGTGGTGTATTGTATAAAATCTGAAAATTGGCTAGCAATTTCACCAAGCAAATACCATGAAATAGGTTGCAGCAGTTAGTCTTTCAACAACACTTGCAAAATCCGCTATGGAACTGAGCTTGCCAGTTTATGGCAAAGCCCAGTGTCTGTAGGTGCTGCGCAGCCTCCATTGTGCGGCGAGCAACCCTCTCCTGAGGAGAAGTTCAAGCTTGGAGCAAATGATCACACTGCAACACTGTCCATCAATAAAAAAGGGTGAAAAATATACTTCGACGAGGGAGCAAAGAATTGGCATCAGCTGTGTGCTTGGCCATCAAGTGGCATTTCAGACTGGACATGTTGCGATGATAGCGCAGTTCACAAGAACACACAGATAACTGAACTTGTCAATGGAACCATTTGGCCACTTTCTGAAAAAGTGAACTTTCCATTCAAAATCTGAATGGCATCCATTTTGGCGTTTTGCCATCCACTCAGAAACGTAACGTTACTACTCTTTGGCCGGCTCGCAAGCTCAAACAAGTATGTGCGGTGTGACCGTTTTGTTTCCGGTCTAGCTAGATCCGGTGTTTGTGTTGGGGTGTATAGCCTTTTGGGATACGCTTTTACAGCTATGTAAAACTGAGCTCTGCTCCACTTTCTGTTGCCATAGCAACAGCGAGCATGCCGCCATGCTGGAAGCTCTCCTCACCCCGCTAGATGCCCAGGGTCTACTAGCTTCTGTCCCTGAGTCTGCAGGTCAGACTGTCTCTCTGCTCACTCAGTCGCTTGAGTTGACTTGTTGCCTACAACAATGTAAGTTATAAAAGCTGTACAGCGAAGCTGGCTAGAAATAGTGGTAGCTTATGTTATTATTTTAGATTGATTAGGACTCATCCCAGTTCAGACTCCCGATTCAATTTAAAGATTTAAGTTTTTAATAAAAAAAAAAAAGTTAATCACGAGTCGACTCAAATAGGTCTAGCACACACACACACACGTTTGGGTTTGTGAGCTGGCCAAAGAGTAGCAACGTTTACGTTTTGAGTGAGCCCTCCCCACGGTCATTTGCAATAGAGACTAACTTCAATTATTTTCTTACCTAGTCGTTTCATTACTGACTTAACCGTAATCTGCGCCAAAATGACCGCCATTTTACGGTCCTGTCCCTGGCTGAGAGTCACTGAATCCCGAGCTACCGCTGACCTGAAGGAGCACCATGCGGGTTATCGTAGGCGGTGCTGAGGAACTCTTGTGGCTCAACAAAAGAACTAAATGTCGCTGATACCACCAAGCTGTGACGGAGGTCTTAGCGGCTTAAACAACTAGCAATTGCCGCTCTGTAGCAGAGCTCCTCTTTGAGGTTTGCTTTTACCGCTAGCGGATAGTTACTACGAAGGAGCGTGCTACAATGCCCTTTTCAAGAGACCATGTACGTTACTCAACAGGTGAAAAATGGGGCTAAGGTTATGCAAGAACGTTAAAAATGTATTTTACTTTTAGCAAGGAACAAGTAAATTACTTTAATAAAAAAGCTTTCTGACGCATCCGTTTTGTTTTTGAGTATAGCCCCCCCCCAACCAAATTGTAAACACTCAAACCAATTTATACATTTCCACAAAATTGGCATGAATAAGCAATGGTATACATGCCCGTACGACTCAAAATACAGAACAGTTTCTTTGGCATCTGCAGATTGATTTTTTGAAGAAAATTCAAAGTTTTAGGCCAGATCACCCAGCCATATACAGTAGGCTATATGCGATGAAATAAACATTTACACAAAGCAATTAAGCCAATCCACTTTTCCATGTGGATAAGAGCATTAAAATGAAAAAACAACTAAGAAATCAAGGGACATTTAGAATATATAAAAGTGTGATTAATTGCAAGTTAGCTATGACATGTTTTGTTTGACAGCACTAGAAATATATAAAAGATACAGTTTACACTTTATTAATCTTGTAGGAATCCACTGTGTAGATTGTTTGTGTCCTCCAAAGTCTATCTTTAGCAGGCCGGCACTGAGCGGTCCCTATAACGTACTCCAAAATAACTAGCCAATGTGGACACACCCCTGTAAGAAGTTACTTTCCACCTCCAATCATGAATGTTCTGAGAGTCCATGCAAAAAACATGCATGTTAAACCAAAATGTAAATTGAAATGTAGATTTCTGTGAAACTAAAATAAAACCTGGGTTTATTTAAAGATTAGCCTAAGTAACTTAAAACACATTTAGCTGTGGTATCAAGATGGATACACAAGTCTAACAACCTCAACCTGCTCAGATGATCCAGAAAGACAATACGACATACCTTCAGAAGTTAAATCATACAGCAAATTCCCAGCTGATCATAAGTACAATTAATGCTACAGGGCATTGTGTGCTGGATGTGGAAGCCTAATTGTTATGTATAATCAAAAGTATTTGAATCTTTATAATTAAGCACCCCTAAAAATGGGCTTAGTCTATTATGAAATAGAATCCTGCAAGCACCACTGTCCACATGCTCACTGCAATGTTTCACTACCAGTCAGAGACAAGAAAGTTGTCGCATTGCTGGGTCTATTAAACAACTCATAGAGACAGCCTTGTCACAGTGTAAACACTCACTCCCTGCAAAATCCAACCCCAGTAACAACAGAGAAACAAATATAAGCCTAATTGGGAAAACAGTATCTGTTTAGTGAGACACCAAAAAAGAAAAGCTTACTGGCAGGTACAGAATAGGAAGGCAGGTCCAGGCCCAGGAATAAGGGGCAGAGTAATAGAAGTTCCAAAGCAACAAACATAGTGAGAAAGTATCAAAGGTTTGGACTGGCAGGTAATGAACACTGGGCTGGTATATACTGAGAAACTGATGAGGTAATGAGATGCAGGTGGGAAGGTGCCAGGGTTGATGAGAAAAGTGGTGACAGGCGTATACTTTCTTACTGGGGAAAGGCACCTTCACCTGCATCGCCTGCATCGCCTGCATCCTTCTGTCGTGCTTCAGTTAAAACATACAGTGCATGTATTTAGATCAGCAAACAACAATCTGTTCTTTGAATGGTGTGTTCCCAACCTACTACATTTAGTTTTTGTTAGAAAGGTGTTGATCAAACTTTGTGGTCAATTTGTATTTGTTTCTTTTACACACAGTTAAAAACACCTCTACATAGTGGCTGACCTAAATATAAAGTTCATAATGGCAGAACCTATTGCATGGCTGTTGTATTGTACAGAGCTATCAATTAATGATTTTACAATTCTGATAATCAATAGTGAAGTGCTTGAACACCATTGAGATATGTGTTGTCAAGTGGTTCCTTTAAAGTTCTTCAAGGTTTCTGAAAATGACTTTTCATAACTTTGCTTTCAGCTACACAATATTGAGGAAGTGTCACCTGTCAACAAACCTGTTTGTTTCTCTCTCGTTCCTACAGGGTCAAGGGCTCAGGGTAAGCACAGTGTATGGTGTCTATGCTCTGGCAGGTCAGCATGCATATTAATTTTGGGGCGATTAGCATTTGTGGAGGGACCCTCCTCAGTGACCAGTGGGTACTCACAGCAGCCAGCTGCATCACATTGTAGGTGCACCTGTATCTGTTGCCTTAGTGAACTCAGTGATGGGAAACCCTGTGGTTAAGAACAAAGTCACTCTTCACTATTAGCTAACACAATTGGTAGCCATTGCCTGGTTCAAGCCAGTATTCTAAATTTTCTTTGGTAGAACTGTAGAATTAGTTTTCTCTGGCTGGAATGCAAATAAAGAACACATACATAGTAGTTAATGCTATCATTTCAGTGTTCATAAAAAGTGCAACATGTCCTTATTGTCCTTATTGATTTATTTTATTGATTGGTGTTTAGATTTTTCTCTGTCACAGTATTATTATCAGGCTCTAGTGGCTCCAGTTTCTTACTGTACTGTTGTTTGTATGTGAGCACAAAATAATGCAAAAACTCAAAGCAAAGCAGCATGTTAGGGGAAACATTTTAATCCATGGTACCAGTATAAATCATATACTGCACTTTAGACCAGGAAAAAAAATACTTTTGTAAAAACAGTTTGGGAATCTTCACTTCGAAATGTTTTAAAAAATAAAAGGTAAGGGAATGGAAGCAGAACATTTTTTCAGAATCTCCTGGCTGCAGCAACAACCCAAACAAAAGTTTTCTCTTTCGCTTTTGACCAATATGCTGCTGTAGTGCTGTTTTTCAAAAGCAGTGTCATAGGCAGAGCCTACGAGGACATGGCCTTTTCCATGATAAAATAATACTGGTAGGAAGAAGGTGGAAAGGAAAATGATGATTGTCCATGCTTAATAAGCGTGGTTGGCCACAAACAGTGACTCTCCGCCGGCAGTGCTGGCTCCAGTGGGAGAATATTTGCCCTGGCAGGCCTGGTGGTTAGCCTGTAAAAGAAAAAAAAGGATTCATATTACTGAATTCACTGTACAGTGTTGGAGTTTGGTTTTCACAATCCATATAGTTCTCTGAGCAAAACTACTGTTACATACCAGAGCTCTCTTGATGAACTCCTCCTGGCATGCTTTTCCATTCTCCTTCTTGCCGCCCCAGGCTTTGAGGGCAGAGGCCTGCAGGGCACGGCCATATGAGAAGGTCAGGGCCCAGGGCCTGTGCAAAGGGCACTGGTTCATGGCGTTCAGGTTGACTGAGGCCTCCTCCTCACTTTGGCCACCAGACAAGAAGGTGATGCCTGTACATTTATAGGAAGAGTGTGAGAGTTTAGCAATGCACTTCTCCAGACATTTAAGTGAATGGCATGCAGAATATTGTGTCCTCAAACTTCGCAAATGTGTGCATGCTAACTAGAGTATATTGTGTGCATCCAGCTCACCAGGGACTGCAGGGGGCACAGTGCGGCGCAGGGCAGTAACAGTTGCCATGGCAATCTCCTGGTTGTTGTACTTGTGTGAGCTGGAGTGTCCGGGGGTAACCATGTTGGGCTTGAGCAGGGTGCCCTCCAGGTAGACGTGGTGGTCGGACAGGGCCTTGTAGACGGCAGCCAGGACCTTCTCAGTAACATACTGGCAGCGCTTCAGGTCATGGTCACCATCAGGGAGAATCTCAGGCTCGACAATGGGGACGATGCCGTGCTGAGGACGGCAGAGACAAAATGAGTCAAAATGACTGTTAGCATGAAAGGGCTGGGTGGAATGTCAAAGGCAAGACATACTGTATGTTTTGTATTAGTTTCTTATTGTTTCAGTTGTTCCTAGATTTGAAAAGGTTTTAGCAAGTTGTTTTGTCAGTTTTTGAAGTTATACCAGAGACTTTCTAAATATATTCTTTATTAATGTAATCCAGAAACTTGCTCAGAGGTTAAAACGGTTAATTTCATCACTCAATTTACAGTAGAAATAGATAAAACCAATGTGATTTCTTTATTGAAAAAAGAGGCCGGAAATCAATGGTGATTTGTAAAATTACATCTGTTGTATTACCATCTGGCAGATGCTGGCATAGCGGGCCAGGACATTGGCGTTTTCAATGATGGCCAGTCTTGAGGGAGTGGTGGGGGTGATTTTCAGCACACAGCGCCACTTGGCAAAGTCAGCGCCATCTTTCTTGTACTGGGCACAGCGCTCATACAGTCCATCAAGACCTGTGAAAGAAGTAGAGGACACACCGGATACATTAGACAAAAATATTTAAAGATGTTGACTTGTTTTGTGTCTAAAGCTGTTCTACGCTCACCCTGGGTGGTTGTCTCGCCGTTGGTTCCGGCCAAGGGAACAACACCTTTGTCGACCTTGATGCCCACCACCATGTTTCTTTCTTTAAGGTACTGGGGGAAGGGCTTGCCGTTGTCGGTTTTCTGGTACATGGTCTCATGGAAGAGGATGACGCCACCAATGCAAGGGTTGATGCGGTCATCAGCGGTGAAGAGGAGCTGGCGGTACAGCCTCCTGTTCTCCTCAGTGTTCTCAGCATTGATGCTCTGGAAGCGCTTGGCCACACTGCCTAAAGGTTGTGGAGACATAAGACAGATAAAAACTGGATCCACCTGGGGACTTCACTGCTGTGTTTGTTTGAGCTTTTGCCAATGTTTGTGTTCAAAATGTTTTTCACGTTTTCTTTTTTAAATCTTTCTGATCACATAAACACATGCCAGCTCTGTAGTTTGTAGACATTAGCATGAGTAATATGAATGTTGGCTTTCCTTAAAGCTAATATTTAACTATAAAAAGTACATTTTCTTGAAGTTCTTTACCTGTGGACTCATCTGCGGCAAGGATTCCCTTGCCCGTAGCGACAATCTTTTGAGCAATATCGCTGAGCTCCTTCTTCTGCTCAGGAGTGAGGAAAGGGTATGCGTGAGGCATCCTGACTCTAGGGGAAGAAAAAGGATGAGATGATAAGAAAGCAATTAGGCCGAGGTACAAGGGCAAAAGTTCAACAAAATCCCAGCTGCAAAGCCAGACATTTGGCTTGATATTTAGTTTCCCATACATTTGCATGCATTCACATGGGAAACCACAGCCCCAAACTGCTGCAGAAAAAAGGTAACTGCAGTTAAATGTGTAGAGGATGTGGTGAAACAAGAGTCTGTGTTCTGTCATTTTAAAAATCGCACCAGCTGGGGCCTAGACCATGTGACTGCAATTGTTGCAGCTATAACTGCTCTAGTACCGTAAGGAGTAATGTGCTGGGGTTACACACTACACCCTAGGCACAATATGCAATAGCACTGGGGATCCAGTGTCAGAGAGCCCTCCACTCTACTCTGCCCCACCCTTTACGTATCGGACCACTCTTTAAAAAAAATCTTGACAAGCATGTGTGTGACCTATTCCATTTTCAAGCCTCTTATGAATGACCTTTCCCTCCCCATTCCTCCTCCCTGCTCTTCTATCCCACACCTCCCACCTCTTTCACTATCAATTGGCTGGACTAAAAATACACAGTGGGCAGTGTAAAGCACTTTGGCTCAGCCATTGTTCAAAAGTCATACACTCTACAGGAAGCTTAAGAAACAGACAGCCAGGACAAATTTAGACAGTTTTACACAAGAAGTGAGTCACAACTGACCAAACAGACACACTGCAGTGGAAACTTTTCATCAGATAAAAACGTGTGTAACAACAACCATGCATGGAAGACAGATAAGTTGCTCAGTTATGACAATGCGTGGGTGTAACAATTCTATATGTCGAAATACATAATGCTGAGGGAGAGTAGTGACTGAAAAAGTACATTATTTCACTGTTTTACTGTTTACTCTAGTTTTATTCTTTTTTTATCTTGCTCTATGTTCTTAGTTTAATGTTTTTATGTTTGCGCCATAGACTAGCACTTTAAATTTTGCTGTATTTACTTGTGACAATGACAATAAAATTCATTTTGATTCTGATGTATTATTGAAAGCAACTAGATATTTAACTCTGTTTTAGTGTCAGAGTAAAGTAAGAAGAAGAAGAATGTCCATGTCGGTCTTTGTCACTCATAAATATCTAGCTTTCACAGTAATCACAAGTTTGCATGAGCTATAAAAATATGCGCCTCATATATATATAATTTATCTAAACAGAACATTCAACAGGTAGCACAGAAAGCCAATTAAAGTAATGCATTAATCTCATAGTTGTCGGAAAATGTTCAGTTCTGTTACCTTTGAGGTTGGGAGGAGAGCTGAGAGAGAAGAAAGAGGGAGGGAGAAGATCCGGCTTTCGTCTGAGACAACCCTCTAGCCCGCTGGCCCTAGTATTTATCCTTCCATTGTGACCCCTCACATTTCAGCTGCCCGAGCTATAAAAAGAACAGGACGCAACTAGAGATGGCTCTTGACATTCAGAGAGACTGGAGCTGGAGTAACATGGTGGTGAGCAGCCAGTGAAAGGGCAAAGAGTGTTTCAGTGAATGGCAGACAAAGCAATAGAGTCAGCGGTAGTTAGGGTAGGAAGTATAGGTTAAAGACAAGTAGAAATGTTAAATGGAAGTATAATGAATAGGCAGACGTGTTAAAAATATTACCCAGGAATATTAAATAAAAAAGAACATGGACTGATTATCCTAACTTTATTCACTACCTTCTTCTTGAACAAAACCTACACATCTTTCAAGCACATCCCTGCACCCTTTAGGCTTACATTCTAGTTTAAGGCATTTTTTATGACTGTATGTTTCAACGAGTAAAAGATTTCATAGATGATTTACGTGCAGTTAGTTGGGCACTCGGATAGTTCAGTTGGTGGAGCGGGCCTGGGTTTGGCTCCAACCTGCGGCCCTTTGCTGCGTGCCCTTTCGCCCTCTCCCTCCCCTTTCATGTCTTTAGCTGTCCTGTCATGGATAAGGGCCAAAAATGCCCCAAAAAATAGTTAGTTAGTTAGTTCAAAATTTGCTGCCTCCAAGAGTGTGGAATAAAAATGTTTCTCAGGTCCAAATCAGTGGATGGTTCAGATGAGTTTTATTCACTGTGCAGTGGCGAAAGAAGCTCACAAGACAATGTAGGTTTCTCTCTGACCCAAATTAATTTCTAGCCAGGGTTTTATACAAGGTAACAGAAAACAACCGAATAAACAAAAGCTGAGAAGATATTTAACTCAAAAGTCTGTCTGAGTAGATTTGCATAGACTCAATATTGTCTGCTTCAACTAATTAGCCCGGCAAATTTGAGAGTTGCTCGGCAAGTCACTCTCAGTTACAACTGGGTATGTCAACCAGGGTATCAACTAATCAAAAGTGCTTTGATTAGTTAAGGTGTGAATTTCTGTTGAAGCCAACCTTGGCTCTAAACAAAAGGTCTCACTCACAGTGACCAAAGTGAAATGCTTTGTTTTAACACTAAGCAAGTGATAGGCAGACAGACATGATTAAACAAGGCACTACAAGACACTAGTTTGTTGATCAGGTACAATAATAATAATAATAATAATAATAATAATAATAATAAACGTAATCAGTGAATAGGAAAGAGGATATTAGAATAAAATGAGACCAAAACTGTTAGATAATTCATTTTCTACAAGGGAATTGCAGCACCCAGAGGTTATAGGAAAGGTTATTTGGAGGACACACACGAACACTCACACAGAGGCTTGGAGAGCACATGACAACATTGCTAACCTGCAAGGAGATATCTGATCCAGATTTGGCAACACGGTGCTCTGATCCTTGACTTTTTGGTGACCTTTCACGATGGTCTTTGCTCTGCAGCAAAGGGTCGACAGTCAAGCTGCACAGCACTTTCTGTTAGGTTAGACGTTTGAAAGGATGTGACTTTTTGCACACTGAAGTTCTTTGATGGTTGTGGTTGTGCTGACAATAAAGACAACACTTTATCTCTGGTGAACAGTGGAAGGAAAAAGGGTCACTTCCTGAACAGATGCTGTGGGCTGAATGAGTTGGCATGCAGAGTTAAGGGACATTTATTTTGATTAAGTCAAGGTGTGAACTACATGGAAGACAGGGAGGCTTGGCTCGTCTTAATAAGACATGAGCTCCCCTGAAAGCATGATTTATGACATTTTGGGTGGTTCTCTAAAATTGACTATATATCATTTCTGCCATGTGGCTTAATCATCATGCATCATGCGTAAAATTAGGCTATGGTTGATGTGTGATACATGCATGAATGTGATCCGTTACATTCATGCAGTGAATTTCACTGCTATTCTTAATACCAATGATTGAAGTGTCTAACACAATACCAAAAACTTCATTCACTCTGCTTGTCTGCAGACTATACTGCTGCGTTATGCCATATTGTGTCATACAGTACTGTGATGTTAGGTTTTGATACCAATGTGGAGATTTTTTTGTGCTCATAAACTGATTATTATATAGGCTTATCATTGACATTAAGCAAGTAGGCCTACTTGCTTTAAGCTGTGTATGCAGAGCCATAGCTTGTCTTGTCAACAGGCAAGCCAGGCAACTGCTTAGGCCCCACAGCTGATAGGGCCCCCCCCCAGCCTAATGGCGTTCATACTCATGTTTATTTGAGAGTTAACCTAGCTAGTGGAACTGGAGACTCCAGCCTGGAGTGTGGGTCCATCTAGCTCCTGTCCCAGGAGAGACTTCCAGGACTGGCTCTCATTTCAATAGAGTAAAATGTGCGAAGGTCTTTAGATCTGGAGGACATAGTAGCAGCATCTGCCGTAGCCAAGGTCCATAAGCAGCATTTTTAGACTTTCAAACATATTGGTGACAAACTGGTTTTGAGGGGCCCCAAGAATCGGCATTGTATGCACGCAACAAGAGTCACATGTCCTCTCTTTGAGGCCCACACAACCGTAGCCTAAAATACAAGTTCACGCCCCCGAAAGCAATGGTACAGTTTGCACACTGGATGAAGTCATGATCACAGTAATGTTGAAGACTGTTTTTTTCCTTTAATAAAGAGAGAGCAGTGAGTGTCACGGAGCTTCAGGGAATATAGGACCCAAGTGCAAGACGGTAGACACACGAGTAAGCGCAGGGATTTATTGTAATGAAATCCAACAAACAAAAGTTGTCCTGGAACCGCAGGCAAAATACAAAAATAGGAACTGGCAGAATCCAAAACAAGAACAGGCAAAACATCGGGAACACCGAGACCAACAAGGTAGCCGCTACACAGACACTCCAACATAATACAATGATCTGACAACAGACAAGGAGAACACAGAGACTAAATACAAGAATAAAGAAGTAACAAGATAACAAGAGACAGGTGAAACAAGGACTGGAAATAGGTGAAAGACAGACAATCACAAAGGCAGGAATTAAGACAAGATTAGACAGAAAAACAAGACTATCAAAATAAAACAGGAAACAGAACATACGCAATCATAACAGTGAGGCTCTTATTATCTTTGACGTAATTTTACAAAATCTGTATCTAATCAACTGAATTATTTCTATTTAGTTTCCTTAAAAATACCTATGGCACCGTTACTGTAAGCAGGCCTATAAGTCATACATGAAGTTAATGGTTTAAAATTCACAGTAGGCACCATCTGCTATACATTTTCTATTTCAGAATCATGCATGAATGGGGAACGATTAAGTCAGCAAGTATTACATTTTTTTCCAACTCATATTGCCTGCACAGGCTCAGAGATAGGATAAAAGAGGAAGTCGACTAAAAAGGAGAAATGGATCTTTTATTTTAAGGTTTTCCTTTCACGAGGAGGCTTATTTTTATACAGTGCTTTTGTGAGTTTTAAGCTTTTGTAAAGTTGTGTCCGACAATCTAATTAAATATGTTTGAATATCATATGTTATGAAATTTAACTTTCTCTTTCCACGGCTTATAAAAGAACATGTTAATACCTCAAAGAAAGCAGGCAATTTGTACCTTAATACATATTACAACTTCCCACTACACCTACTTTGCTGCTGTGGATACTGTTAGACATTTAGTCAACATGTTTAAGGTCCAATGAAAAATCAAATAAAAACCCATCAGTGTCCAACATGAACTTCCTCTTAGCACCATTTGAGAGCTGCGGGTAGGCTAAGGCTGAATCTCATTTCTCTATCTTATCCCTTACACTTGATTTTGCTCATTCAGTAAGGGCTATCCCAATTTTCGTTTTGATCGAGGGGGTAGGGCTAAGGGTAAGGGGTAGATACCCCTTAAACTGTTAAGCAAGGGTGAAACATAATATTAAAGATAATAACAAAATCAAATTTGAATCTGGATGCTTTGAAAATCACTTTAAGAAATATGTGTGGGGAGTCTTTGGAAATGTGTGCTCAGATCCAAATTAAGCAATACACATGCTTTTTGCAATCAAGTAACAACATACATTGTGCTCATATAAAACAGAAAGTGTTACAACTCCTCCTTCATTAGAGTTCCTCTAAATAAGCTGCCTTTGCTCAGAGCAGCCACCTCATGATTTCAGCATTTTGCTTTCAACAGCCTCTCTATAGTTTCAGTGAAATAGTTACGTTGCCCGAAAGCACAGTAGTTCCAAAGTAAACACACTAGTGCTTTGCATGGGAGCAGCACAATGGACTGGATAATTACTACAACAATAATCTTGTCAGGTAAGACACATTTTGTATTCCAGTGTCTCTTTATATATATATATATATATATATATATATATATATATATATATATATATATATATATATATATATATATATATATATATATATATATATATATATATATATATATATATATATATATATATATTTGTGTCAGCAGTGAAAATAGGATAATGAAATTCCACAACTTTTATTCCTAAAGTATATCACTATGCAGCTTATTTGTGTTATTTTTAAAACCACCAGGGCGAAAAATCTTTAAACCCCTAGGACTTTGTACAATTACAATTCAATTACAAGTTTTGTAATTGAAGTACAAAAGTGTGTGTGACCTTTTTTGCTCAATCCAGAAATCCAGGACAAATCCAGTTTTGTTTCTCGGTCTCAAGGTTCAAGAATTTTAACTAAATACTAGTTTATTGGCCAAAAGCTGTATGTGTAATTGAATGTGTAATTGCCTAAATTATGATAAATCTCTCTTTGTATATCTGCATAGTATCTCAACAGGTTTAACAGTCTTCACATTCTAAAGTATTGTTATGTTTGAATTAAAATTGACCAGAAACAAGGTGCAGCAGACATTACTTGCCTCTTGATAGTTAACATGGTCATCTTTGCCAAACCTACACAACCTTTGAGACCAGTGTGAGATGTTGGTCCTGATATTTCTCTCAAATTATCTCAAACCCCTTTTGCAAAAGCTGAAACATTTGAAGGTACCCATATCACATTAAGACATGCACTGGTATGAGATAAGAGGACAGTGACAGACTCCTGCTGCCGCCTCAGTGATATACAGTGAGGAAAATAAGTATTTGAACACCCTGCTATTTTGCAAGTTCTCCCACTTAGAAATCATGGAGGGGTCTGAAATTGTCATTGTAGGTGCATGTCCACTGTGAGAGACATAATCTAAAAAAAATAAAATAAAAATTAAAAAAAAATAAAATAAAATCCAGAAATCCCAATGTATGATTTTTTAACTATTTATTTGTATGATACAGCTGCAAATAAGTATTTGAACACATGAGAAAATCTATGTTAATATTTGGTACAGTAGCCTTTGTTTGCAATTACAGAGGTCAAACGTTTCCTGTAGTTTTTCACCAGGTTTTTACACACTGCAGAAGGGATTTTGGCCCACTCCTCCACACAGATCTTTTCTAGATCAGTCAGGTTTCTGGGCTGTCACTGAGAAACAGAGTTTGAGCTCCCTTCAAAGATTCTCTATTGGGTTTAGGTCTGGAGACTGGCTAGGCCACGCCAGAACCTTGATATGCTTCTTACAGAGCCACTCCTTGGTTCTCCTGGCTGTGTGCTTCGGGTCATTGTCATGTTGGAAGAACCAGCCTTGTTCCCCAAAATCTCACAATACATGGCCCCGGTCATCCTCTCCTTAATACAGTGCAGTCGCCCTGTCCCATGTGCAGAAAAACACCCCCAAAGCATGATGCTACCACCCCCATGCTTCACAGTAGGGATGGTGTTCTTGGGATGGTACTCATCATTCTTTTTCCTCCAAACAAAGTTAGTTGAATTATGACCAAAACGTTCTATTTTGGTCTCATCTGACCACATAACTTTCTCCCATGACTTTTCTGGAACATCCAAATGGTCATTGGCAAACTTAAGACGGGCCTTGACGTGTGCTGGTTTAAGCAGGGGAACCCTCCGTGCCATGCTTGATTTCAAACCATGACGTCTTAGTGTATTACCAACAGTAACCTTGGAAACGGTGGTCCCAGCTCTTTTCAGGTCATTGACCAGCTCCTCCCGTGTAGTTCTGGGCTGATTTCTCACCTTTCTTAGGATCATTGAGACCCCACAAGGTGAGATCTTGCATGGCGCCCCAGTCCGAGGGAGATTGACAGTCATACAATTTTGTCTCTAGTGTCTTTGGACAGCTCTTTGGTCTTGGCCATGTTAGTAGTTGGATTCTTACTGATTGTATGGGGTGGACAGGTGTCTTTATGCAGCTAACGACCTCAAACAGGCAGACTAACAGGTCTTTGAGGGTCAGAATTCTAGCTGCTAGACAGGTGTTCAAATACTTATTTGCAGCTGTATCATACAAATAAATAGTTAAAAAATCATACATTGTGATTTCTGGATTTTTAGATTATGTCTCTCACAGTGGACATGCACCTACGATGACAATTTCAGACCCCTCCATGATTTCTAAGTGGGAGAACTTGCAAAATAGCAGGGTGTTCAAATACTTATTTTCCTCACTGTATACAGTACTTATATACTGGTGGTTTAGAGTTACAATCAAGACTATCTATTAGATGAAGCTAATGTTTGCAATCTGGTTATGTCACATTATGTACTGTAGCTATGAGGAACAATTCAGTCAAGTGTGTGTATCATGTCGACCTTTATTTAAAAAACTTCATGTTGTGACCAAAAAAGGCAAGACAGTCACTGTCAGGAAATTCCATGTGAGGCAAATACAGAAGGAAGACATGCTACATGTTTCCATTTAAAGTAGTAGTTAGTCTCAGTATTTTTAAAGATATAAAACAGTCTTTTTCCCTCTATAAAATAATGGAATGAATGCTACAGAGAATCTGAATCAAAAGAATGTAGACTTTCTGAAAAATGTCTTCTTTAATTTTAAAAAAAAGTTTATAAATAAATAATTGTTAGTTGTTGTTCAGATTTAGAACATTTCTGACATTGGTGCTCCCTAGTGGTGTTATAAAAACAATGTGGCAGACATCAATTCACGACATTATCATGTCTTATAAATGTACTGAAAGCAGCACAATAGAGTTTCCTAGTAAACCATATTAATAATTTCAAAATCAATGTCAAATGCATATATATCTATCTATATCTATCTATCTATCTATCTATCTATCTATCTATCTATCTATCTATCTATCTATCTATCTATCTATATCTATATATCTATATATATATCTATATATATATATATATCTATATATCTATATATATATATATATATATATATATATATATATATATATATATATATATATATATGAGAGGAAGGAAGGAAGACAATCATATTAACATTCTGCACAAAGTGGCTTTAAATTGGGCTGTGTCTTCTTCATTCCTGCAGTGTTACAAGATGCACTTTGTTTTAATATTGATCCTGTGGGTTGGAAGGTCCTGACTTACCCTGCTGCAGGTTTTGGATACCAGGTGGTGCAGAGGAAATCAGAGTGAGTCAAAGCATTGATGTTGTTCTATGAACGCCAAATGTCTACTAGCATTTATGTGTGTCTGACACTAATATGAATTAACAAATTCATTTCGCTACATTGCTCTGTCACATGTTTGTGTTTCCTCAGCTTGCTGGTCAGTGCTCCTCTTGCACAATTTTCACAAAGAGGACGGGGGCAAATTTATAAGTGCTCCACCGAATCCTGCAGTGAACTATTACTTCCATGTAAGCAACTTCTCATTTCCAAACGTTTCAAGTTTAAAGTTAAATGATTAAAGCTAATTTAAAAGCAAGGATTCTGATTATTAAAAATTACAGGCATTAGAGGGTTGGTTATTGAGTGTTAAGAGCAGTTTTTCAACAGATGGGTTTTTCTTATGTGTGCCACCTGATAGATCTGGATAATTCTGAAAATGATACTGAGATAGCTTTCTTACAAACGTTTTTGGTGTGTTGACCAACAGTTTTAGGATAAGTCTAAGTATTACTCTACCTGTTCCAGCCGCAGTTCCTTTAGTTTTGCATATTTTAGGATTCAATAATATAATAAATGAATTGTTAAGTTTGAAATATTAAGTTTTGAGTGTTTCAAATGGTTACCATTAGAATAGTATATAAAGTCATCTGATAGTTGCAGTATGAACTGGCTAATATTGCTAATAGTCAGACAACATAAGTTATATATAAGGAAGTATTATACTAGTATCACAATGTGACCTGAATGACTGTTTAACATGACTGATTCATGTTTTCAATGCAGTGCCAGACTTTGCAGTCAACTCGTCTCTTGGTTTGACAATGATTAGTAATCCCTCCACGCAAAACACTTTGGTAAGCTGGTAAACTGCAAATATTTACGATTCATGAGAATCCTTCTTGCCGAGTTAAATTTTATTAAACCCCAGAAAAGATAGCAACATATTATTTATTAATCAGGATTGTCTCTCTTCAGGCATGTGGTCCAACCATCCCGAAGGACTGCCAAAGTATCACCATGTACAGCGGGGTATGCTTGGAGATAGACAGTCTTAACAGCATTGTAAATCTTATGCCTTCTTCTAATAAAGGTAAAAATGGAATAACACACACACACACACACACACACACACACACACACACACACACACACAAAATATTAGTTATATTGTAGCACCTTACTAAGAGGCTTTTTTGAGTGATAAGCTTTTATTTCTCCTTCCTCCTTGAGCACTGAAACAAGCATATATAGAGTAGCTACTCATACAGCATATTGTCTAAATAATTTCTTCAAAAAGAAGAGACAAAGACATGTCTTAAATAATAATAGTAAAAGTAGTAAGAAATTTAAAGAGGCAAATACTGAGACAAAAAAATTATTAAATCATATTATTTGAAACCAGATCTTTGACATGCATAGCAATGAAAATAATGACAACCACAATCTAGTTTCTTGTAGGATTATTAATTGTGAATAAAGATTTGGGTTAAAACACAACGCACATGTTACTTGATCAGCTTGCACCTATTATAAATATATCATTATAAATGCAACTTATAATACTAAGTGTTGGATTTGTAAATTTACTCAGATGATGCAGGTAAACTGAAAGGGTGCAAGGGGATTGGAAAATACAAAATCTGCATTTTGTTTGCTGCATTTATGTTAAGCGGGGGCTACAATGTGAAAAAAATGTTTCAACTAACTCATAATTTACTTAACAATCTCTGACAGAGTGCCGATCAGCTGACATAGCATTTCTGTTGGATGGTTCTGGCAGTGTATCCAGGCTGGATTTTTTCACAATGAAGACTTTTGTGAAAAAACTGGTCGGCTCACTCCTGTCGCTAGAGACAAAGGTAATTTTCTGTTTACACTGCCAGTTTGACTGTAGCACACACTCTGAGAACTCATTTGTGGTGCAGTGTTAAATAAAATGGATAAATCTACATTTGTTAATTGTTTCTACAGAAATTTGACAGTTATTTTTAAGGTTCAAATGAACAGGTAATGTCTTTCATTTTTCTTTCTCCTATTTTTACAGTTTGCTGTTGCCCAGTTCTCCAACACTCCCAAGGTCCATTTTTACTTTGATGATTTCTTCTCTGGAACTAGATCATGGGAAGCTAAAATCGATGACATTACACAAAACCGTGGTGCAACTTTCACAGCTGCAGCCATCAAATATGTGGTGTAAGTGCACTGGAAGTTCTTTTAGCACCCAGAGGATGATGCTAACATGTGTTGAATCTATCAAAGCATGGCTAGATGATAGTAGTTTGAACTAAGATTATGTACACTTGATCTCATGATAATTTTTGTGCACAGTTAATAGCAGCTATATGAAGAAACTATGGGACTTTTACAAATTATAGTTCAATAGTGTCAACAGGGACAGTGTGCAGACACAGCATGCTACTTTTTTGCGAGCATTTAGCTTGTGTTGTTCTGTATTCAAGTAAGGGCCCTTAACTAAATGTAGCTTCCCTTTGCTTAAATTTCATTCAGGACCACGGCCAGCCTTTCTTTTTTCTGTATTGGGCGACAAACATTAAAACATTGCTCCATAGCGCAACCAGCTGTCAAAAACACTAACGCTTTATTTAACCAGAGAGATGCCACAGTAATAACATAACTACACATCCTCAAGGAAAAATAACTGTCCCAGCTGTCCTGATATTTTAGTTTTCTTTAACAGACATACGATAGCTTAGTCAGTCCCTCCAGGATTTCCCGGGCTTTTTTTTAGATTGTTGTGGCACATGTTGCGGGATGTTTGTAAGTTTGATTAAGTTGTAAGTGAAGTTGCGTGTCAGTCGCTTCAGCGAGATCAGAGTGAAAAATCGTTACACAGAACATTGATGTTAAAATGTATACAGATTGGCAAGACTGTCAGAAATCTTTTGCACGCTCTTTTGCTGTATGTTTTGTTGGTAAATGTGAGATGTTCAAGTCTTTCTTCTTTTGACAGCCAACAGATTTTCACACCAGCAAAGGGTTCCAGGCCAAATGTGAAGAAGGTCTTGATAGTCATTACCGATGGAGAGTCGAACGACCGGAATGCATTGCAATCTGCTGCAGACTTAGCTGAGAAGCAACAAATTGTTCGATTTGCTATTGGAGTAAGTTCCACTCAGTAAATTGGAGCAGCTAATTAACTCTGTAACTCAACACAACACCTCATACACTTGTTTTAAACATCTCTAGGTGGGGACGCATTTAATAATCCGAAAGCAAAAGGAACTGTACACCATTGCATCGGTTCCCAAAGAAAATCAAGTGTTTCAAGTGGAGAACTTTAACGCACTTGAAAAAATAAGGGAGAGCTTACAGGCCAAGCTCTTTGCTATTGAAGGTATAGTTATCTATGGTTTCCAAAATAATTATTGGCAAATATGTCTCAAAATGTCAACCTGCATACAATTTCAGTCTCATGCATGAACCTTTTATAAATCAGTATTTGATTTTTATTTACTATGCTTTGTGTAACTCCACTGTAGAATATATTGGGATGTGGCCATTGAATCATGCTGCATTGAGAGATTATTGTGTTCATTCATGTTGCTGTTACAGGATCGCAAAGTGGAGAGTCACTTAAAATGGAAATGGCTCAAGAGGGATTCAGTGCAGTTTATTTGCCTCAGGTAATAAAAGAAACTGAAATAAGTTCACTGGACAATGCAAACAGACAATGCAAACAGATACACGCATGTTGATAAAAAGCACATAGACTTTTTATGCATGTAACACTTCAGCATTTTCTTTGGACATTGTTATTGTGACATATTTATTTCATAAATATGTTTTGGATTTAGTGGAAATGTGTAACATAATAAATATGGAAAGCTTGTTCAATTAAACATTTGTTTTTTAGGGAATTCAGTTGGGCATTGTCGGTGCTAATGAGTGGAAAGGAGGCTACCTGCCATTTACAAGTACAGGCCAAGAGCTGAGACCCTTTGAGCCTCTTATAGCTAATGCCAGTTATCTGGGTAAGAAATTAAATACAAAATGACTAAAAACCTGCACTGCTTCATTGCAATCTTTTCTCTTCTTTTTGAATTTTTAATATTGTTTATTATAGCCCATAGAAAACATTTTATTTTGTTATGTGTCGAAGTCAATATAGAAATCATGGTGTTTTTACAAATGTCTTATGGGAAGATGAATGAAGACAAGACTTGGGTATTGTGGATAATTTCAAATTTGAGACTATTCGGAACTGTTTGACGTTTTCAATTTCAAAGATTAAAATGTTAATCTGATTATCTTTCTTGATTTAAAAAACAAACATGTGGAGATAACATTTTCTGAAACATGTAATATTCATATTTGTTCCCTGTAGAGGTAATACCTGCTGGCCCACACTGGAGGATATGTGAGGAAATGTTGGGTCCAATGTTACTGATTTAAATGGAGACTCCCAAATTTCAAAATCGATAGTGTGAAAGGAACAGTGAAGGTTCATTGAGCAGAAACCTCACAGAGGCAGAACATAACCTGATCTTGGAGCTTCCTGCACAGTGCTGTGCAGAAAGGTCTGGCAATGCAAGACAATCTTCTTGCTGACCGGGTGAAGACAGCAGTTTTCAACTGACTCACCCTGGGTCCCGTTAATTAAGTGTGCTGCTAACTTATAACACTAATAACATTACCGTCGGCAACATCCCCTTGCGTATCAAATCCATACTTCAACATTAACCATCAAGCCACTATGTCTGTTTGGAAATTAACACCTCTGCAGAAGTTTTAAATTCGTTAACGATAGGCTATATGACGAGACAGCGCCGCCACTGTGGCGATATCAACATGCAATATCGCTGACAAAAGGACATCACTAAAATGTGGTTGAAAAAATTATTTGCATTGCCTTCCACCTTTTCTTTCCACCCTGTCTCTCTCTCTCTCTCTCTCTCTCTCTCTCTCTCTCTCTCTTGTCTATATAGTGGAGTTATATATTCTGCAGATATTAAGTGGTTTGGGGTCATTCTGTAAATAATTTGGGGGTACAGTGGTTCTGGAGAAAGGCTACTGTACTAGTAGGCTAACAATAATATGCAAGAATAGACAGTTTACTTAAAATTGGCCAGACTTTTAACTGATGGACTTTAATTCTAGGTTACTCCATGGCAGTCGCAAATACGCTCCAAGGCCCATTGACAATTATTGGTGCGCCAAGACATCAACACCGAGGAGCTGTGATGGTAGTTTTTCAAAACATAAATCAGAAAACGATTGATCCCTTTCCATGGCAGGTGTGTGCTTACTTTAAAGAGGGACTGGCAGTCCTGAAAGTCAAAGTGAAGCATTTTTTCTGTAGTCTAATCATTTTAATTGATCATTTTTTGCTTTCACAGTATCAGAGCGGTGAATATTTTGGAGCTGTTGTTTGTGCGATGGACGTGGATCGTGACAGCTACACTGACCTGATCCTCATATCTGCCCCGATGTTTATCGACAGTGACAGAGAGGGAAGAGTTTACGTTTGCAGCTTAAGTAATTTGGTAAACAGTTTTATCTGCGGTCATTAAATAAATCAGTTTTTTTTTGTCAACCGTGCAATCATTAGATCTTATCCTTATATTTTCACCAGAATGTTGAGTGTCACTTAGATGATTCTCCATCAGTACTAAGAGGGGATGCATCTGAAAAAGGAAGGTTTGGGTCTTCTCTTGCTGTTCTGCCTGATCTGAACACAGACGGTTTCAATGAGCTGGCGGTTGGAGCGCCTTTGGAGAATGGCGGTCAAGGCAGCATCTACATATTCCACGGCGAAGGAGGAGGAAGAATCAATTCTGCTTACTCACAGGTGAGTGAGATCACATGTAGATTGAACAGATCCAATAGCCTATGTCTTTTCTTCATGGTGCTGTATTGCCCACTGTAGATTACTGAGTTAGAGTTCCCAAGAGGTCATATTTGCGATGAATATTTGGCTTAGCCCGAAAATCATTCATTTACAATAAAGAAATAAGTTACAGATGTATCGTTGTATTTCAGGTTTTGCATGCAAGGGGTTAAGCCTCTCCTCTCTAAGCGTAGCTCCCACGGCGCCATTTTAATGCTACGAACACATCACCTGCAGTTCATTTTGACTCCACTTTGACAGTGAATAACTTTACATCTGAAGCGTTTCAAGACTATATCTGTCCATTGTTTATTTCTAAAGAAATACGACAATGTATAAAAGTCTCCATTACCATGTGCCTCACATTATGGCTCTGTAGCAGACATTTATTTTTAAAATAGGCTAACGATTGTATCATAACTAAGTGACTTGCTGTCGTAAAGTCGACAAATCACCGTATTGCCAGGAGAAGCTTGCAGACCTTTTCAACATCAGCTGTTTAGGTTTAATTACTAATGTTAACTAGCATGTTAGTTAGCAGTAATTAGCCTGTGTCAATGTTATTTCCTAACATATACCTACACTCTCCGTCTCTGCTAACTGGGAATGATTGAGATTTCTCTTAGCTACCAGAAGACTTACAACTTTCAGACACATTGCCCACGTCACAACTATTTTGTCAAGCTCAGTTGGAGGCTGCGCAGTAACTACTAGCCATCACCGGAAAAGTGCTTCTATTTTCCTTCTCTGGTCTCCGTCCAGAACAACGGGATCTGTTGGTCCATTTCTTTAACTGTCTATGGTTGCATACAGTAACTCAGCCTACTTTCTATTTAACCCAAGCAATCATGACTTTGTGTAAACATAAATGCTGACTTTCTTAAGCCAAGTTGCGTGTTATGTGTACGCATTTTGAGCTATCTGCGTGTATGTCTAGCTACAGCAGGCATAACCATACACGCGACTTGCTGTGTTATCGCGAGAAGAAAGCGACGGTTGAGTTAAGGAAACGTGACACGCGGGTTGGGTTTAGGAAAAAAAAAGTGACGTCGGAAATGAAGGAAACATGAGCATGACACACAAGACACAATCCCTGGTCTCCTGGGTGAAAGTCTTGTGTTTACCCATCTACCACCCTGACCAACCTCCCTATGCAGATTTTTTGCGCTTTCATACTAGCAACTCTCTACAACGTAAATTAACGCAATGGAGGCCAAACAGCGTTGATAAACATGCTAAAAATCAAGTATGCGTGTTGATAACATGCCAGTACTGGCATACAAATTGACGTGTCATAGATACGCCATTTCATGAAATCAGTCCATTCAACCGTGTAACGTTATTACTGTCACTGTTTCATGAGACAAAGCATTAAAAGTTTGTTATAGCAACTGACATAATAACAACTTAGATTTATATATGCCTCCATTTGTTAAAAGCCCGACCGAGATTCACTTGGGTTTTTCCTTTTAGCTTAGAGTTGATCTTCGTTTACTACGTTTACTTCTTGCTACTTGCCATAAATAATTTTGTAATTTATATATATATTCTGGTCCAGTGACTGTGGAGGCGCAGCACTCCATCACTCCATCTCTCCTTCTTGGTTAAATAGCCCTTACACAGCCTGGAGGTGTGTTTGGGGTCATTGTCCTGTTGAAAAATAAATGAGTAAACTGAACGCAAACTGGATGGGATGGCATGCCGCTGCAGGATGCTGTGGTAGCCATGCTGGTTCAGTATGCCTTCAATTTTGAATAAATCCCCAACATTGTCACCAGCAAAGCACCCCCACACCATCACACCTCCTCCTCCATGCTTCACGTTGGGAACCAGGTATGTAGAATCCATCCGGTCACCTTTTCTACATCGCACAAAGATATGGCGGTTGGAACCAAAGATCTCAAACTTGAACTCATCAGACCAAAGCCCAGAGTTCCACTGGTCTAATGTCCATTCCTTGTGTTTCTTGGCCCAAACAAATCGCTTCTGCTTGTTGCCTCTCCTTAGCAGTGGTTTCCTAGCTGCTATTTGACCATGAAGGCCTGATTCGTGCAGTCTCCTCTTAACAGTTGTTCTAGAGATGTGTCTGCTGCTAGAACTCTGTGTGGTATTCATCTGGTCTCTAATCTGAGCTGCTGTTAACTTGTGATTTTTGAGGCTGGTGACTCAGATGAACTTATCCTCAGCAGCAGAGATGACTCTTGGTCTTCCTTTCCATGTGCGGTCCTCATGTGAGCCAGTTTTGTTGTAGCGCTTGATTGTTTGTGAGACTGCCCTTGGGGACACATTCAAAGTTTTTGCAATTTTCAAACTAGAATATAAGACATGTTTTCAGTTATTTCACACTTTTTTGTTAAGTACATAATTCCACGTGTTCATTCATTGTTTTGATGCCTTCAGTGATAATCTACAATGTAAATAGTCATGAAAATAAAGAAATCGCATTAAATGAGAAGGTGGTTCCAAACTTTTGGCCTGTTCTGTATGCATATATATATATATATATATATATATATATATATATATATATATATATATATATATATATGCTGTTACAGGTAATTTATGATCATCATATAAAAAATTACACGGTTTCAGAAACAGTTACTTTGATTAATTGAAATATTCTTATTTACATAGAGAATTGCTGGCTCTGAAGTCCAGTCAGGACTAAAGTTCTTTGGCATGTCGATCAGTCAGTTGTCTTTTGACCATAGCATGGACAATCTGCCTGACTTAGCTGTTGGTTCAAAGGGAACAGTTGTCCTACTCAGGTAAGTCCAAGATAATCATCTGTCAAACATATTACTCTCAAGTGTAATTCTTTGACAGCAACTTTGACAGCTTTACTATATGTGCAGACCAGTCATTTAGTCTTTTTGTACTAATTAAGGACAGAACTCTTGACAAAGAATTCATCATATCATACAGGTACAATATATTTTTATTATATTATTATTTTCCTGCTCTGTACTTTTCAGATCAAAGCCTATAGTAATGGTAGAAGCTACGGTGTCATTCAGTCCAAAAGAAATTTCTACTCAAAACTCAGACTGCTCAAAAGCTTTGGAGACCACAGCTGATATCTGCTTTACCATGAGCAAACACTCCCAAGTGGACCAAGGTACCTGATACTCACTGTCATTGCATTTAAATAGGCTACTTGTAGGTGTGTGTGCATGAGTAACCTCTTAATCAATCTGTTCCAGCTAATGCGATGATTAACTATACATTAACTCTGGATGCCAACCGCAAAAACAACCGAGCTTACATTGTTGTGAAACAACGAGAGGCGACTGGCACAGTCAGTCTTGATTTACAAAAGCCTGAATGCGCCAAGGTGAAATTCTTTGTTGAGGTGAGCTGCTTACATTTACCGGAAAACCAGGGCCTCTGTCAAACTGACAGATTCAATGTTTGATGCCCATGTTGTGTTAAAGAGTCCAACCCTCACAATATAGACTAACATTTCACAATAGCGTCTTCTTGTTGCAGGCTTGTCCAGAAGATTCTCTCAATGTACTTTCCAATGTACTCAGATTCACCTTTGACGGCTTGCCTTCCGCCCAAAATCTCCGTCCGAGTCTCGCCCTGCAGGCGCAGACGACAAGCTTTCATCCTGTAAGTAATCTCTAATGACCTACAAAGAACTTGCTAACACGACTTACACATGGCCTTCATTGTCTGTCCGAATATTACAGAACAAAAAAAGAGTAGTTGTTTAGCTTCACTTTTTGTGAATTCATTTCACACATTATACAACTGTAATTTAATCGATTTGTTAAAGTATAGGCAATCAGCTTTTTAACTGCCATGTCTAATCTTTCTGAACAAACATGTCTTTTACTTTAAACCACTTTATACTCTCTTCCACAGTTAGGGTTTGAAATCAACTGCGGCATGGACAACAAATGTGTAGATAACCTGAAAGTGGATTTCAACTTTACCAGGTGAGTTACTAAAGTGAAGCCTAGCACACCTTGGGTGTGTGGTCATAGAGTTTACACACTCTAACTGACCAGCATGTTTTTTTACTTCTATTCTTTCAGTTTGGTGCTTCAGCACAGGAGAGCAAAAGGCACAGATATATGCATCTTTTGGGGAAAAATTTAATATTATCATTGATGAACTGTTGGATGGAACGTCACACAGGGCTATGGTTCTTCTAGGCATGGAAATGTTGGCCTGTCCAGTCAGTCGGTCCACATCTTTGGTTCAGACTCAAATCTTAGACTTAACTATTAGATGGATTGCCGTGGAATTTGCCAACTATATTTATAATGTCCTGAGGATTAATCTTTATGACTTTAGTGAAGTTTTTCTTTTGAAATATCTCAAAACCTTCACCAATACTATATGGATTGGCACCCAGTTTTGTACAGACATCCAAGGTTACCAGATGATGTAACTTAGACTTTTAGACACTGTCTCGTTAGCACCACCTTGTGGCTTTTGGATGAATTGTAATCACTTATGTAATCCCATTACTTTTTGACTAGTGCCATCATCAGGTCATTTTTTTCCCCGTGTTTTGGTTTATGAGCAAATAATTGCAAAATGGATGGCATTCCCCTCAGCCTCAGCTGCCCTATAGTATGTATTTTGCGCAAAAAAGCACATTTTAGTCTGCTAACACTCTAAACTAAAGAGCTTTAGCTAAAGATGGCAAACATGTTGACGTTAGCATTAAGCTAAGCCTAGTCTAACAGCTGGTTGTACACCATTTTTCCTATACCTTCACTTTTATGTTTCCTCATAATCTGTCAGATCCTCAGAAGTTAAAGTGGGCATTGATGAACTGTTGGATGTCACCGTCTCAGTGGAGAACAGCGAGGAAAACTCCTACAACAGTCATGTCATTCTCACATACCCAGTTGGCCTCTCCTATAGGAAGTTTACAATTCTGCAGGTAAGGCATTAGGATCAAGTCTGCTTCAGTTAACATCTGGCCAGCTGCTCTATCAGGTCACATTCATATTTTTTTCATTTGTCTCAAATAAAGGGAAGAATTGAGTGCAACTCCTTGGACAGTGAAGATGGCTTAACACGAGGAAAGACAGACTGCACTGTTGACAAGCCTATTTTAAAGAGCAATACTAAGGTTTGTTTTTTGTATTGAAGGATCTTTTCTCACTGCTGCAGCGACAGAACAAGCAATCTGATCTCTCTCTGGTTTATGTCATTTTAGGCTTTCTTCATTGTCTCCTATGGGATCCAAACCAATAGTAAACTTGACAGGACAATTTATGTCACTGCCAATGCTACCAGGTACTGCTCATTTGCCTGCAAAATAAGCACAACTATATGCAAATGTGCAATTAATCCTATTACCATTTGTACAAATGATTTCACCTTTCTTTTAGTGGGAATCAGGAGCACTCTAGTTCAAGCGTGCTCTACAAAAAGAAAGAGATTGATGTGAAGTATAGCATTTTTGCCACAATTGAAAGGTTTGTATATTTTTGAAACAAAAGAAACAACATAAAAATTAACAATATTTTTAACCTAAAAATTAAATTCATCAAATGTTTAAAACTCTGTTTAGTTCCCTCAGCTACAACAATTTCTCTTTCGGAAAGAATAATTTGCAGAAACCATTTCAACAATCAATTGTGGTAAATTATAATCTATAACAATTTAAAGTTCATTAACTTCACTTTAATGCTCATTATGTCTGTATAAACCGTCTCACCTTTTTCTATTCTCCCGTTATCTTAGGTAACAAATGATATCAGAGCACTAGATTTCACTGTGGTGATAAAGGTGCCAGTGAAGCTCGGTGATAAAGACATCTGGGTGGATTCAAGCAGTTTGCAGGTAAAATATTTGGAAACATGTGTCGTAACTGAACCACAAAATGTATTAAATAAAGCTGTTTTTATGCTACTACAGCCTCTGGGATGAAAAAATGGCTGTGGTTATACGAGGACCACATCTGGTTCTCTGTTAAACTGACATGAATCGGCTCTATTTCAGATTCCAGACTGCCAAAGAGACAAAGATGAAGCACCTAAACCAACAGATTTTGTTGCTACGGTACAGAAAAATAAGTTAGTGGTAAGTATGCCTTTACCATCTACAAGTAATTACAAAGCTCATTTAGAGGGTTACGCACAACCTCATGCAATCTATGTAACTAGTATTTTTTTCATCCCACTGGAGTCTGCAGGCTTGATAACAGATTATTCTGTTTTCTTTGAATTACCAACAGGACTGCTCTGTAGCCACCTGCAGTGTGTTCAGATGCAGTAGGTTCATGGGAAGACTAGAGAGTAAAAATACCAAATCTCTGCCAACATCAGTTCTGGATGGATAGAGCAGGTAATCCATGTATAATACTGAACAAGCTGACATTTTATGCACATTTTATTGTAAATGATGCACTTTTTGTATTTTTGTTACAACTGGTCCTGACTATACTGTGGTAAAATATCTCCCCAAATAATGATTATCTAATGAAATTTAACAACACTAAAGATCAAATCAATATGCTCATCCCACTTCTCATTTTCCCCTCGCACAGATTGGACTTCGTGATGCCAAATTCCTCTTGACCAGCACAGGCAGTCTGGAGTTTGACAGAACCAAGTACATCTTCTTTTCAACAGGGTCTAATAACACTCTGGTTAAAAAGGTAATTAAATGTTATCTTTTAAATCTTTCTGTTTGAGAAGAGCTTGAAATTGGATCCACATTCCAACATTTCACCCCTCAGATTGCAGCAGAGGTCGAAGTGTATTCAGAACCAAACTTCACTAAAGAGATTGTTGGAGGATCCCTGGGAGGCTTGGCTCTACTGGCTGTACTCACCGCTGGCCTGTACAAGGTGAGACACTGAATCCTGTTTCCATTTATTGTACAGCTTCAACGAGGCAGTTAAGCTATTTTGATGGAGTGGGATTGCATGCCCATATAAGCATGATATATTTTCAAATATTTGACAGTTATTCAATCATCTAGTTTGTTTCTTTTGTATTATGCATGTTATTTGCATCTTTCTTTGTTTTGTACTCTTAGGCTGGATTTTTCAAGAGTAAATACAAGGATATGATTAACAACGATGAAGCAAATCCAGAGGTTGATGGAGACACAATTACACCAGCAGAATAAATATAAAATCAGTGTCCCCCAGTCCCCTGGTTGTTTGCAGATAACCTGATGACCTGACTGATCTGTTCTAGTTCATCTGTACCATTACTCAGAGTTTTAGACTTTTTATAACATTTGGCTATTTTCCGGAATGTGCATGATTTATATGGAAGAAGACCACTTTAGATTAATTTATACAGAAAGCGTAGCTGTGTCTGAAATCACTCCCTTGTTCACTCATTCACTATTTCCTATAACAGAGGTTCCTAACCAGGCGGTTGGAACCACAACAAGAGATCACAAGATGATTTCCTGGTATAACTACTGGTATAACCAAGTAAATACTGGGCCCGTAAATTATTCAAATGAAGGTCCGAGCAGGGGACATGTCAGACATGCACCCTGGGATAAAGGACAGCAAATACACATAGAAATACCCCTTAGATTAAAGACCCTGAATAATTGTCTTAATTGAGTCCAGTAAATTGAAATTTTGGGGCACTAGAGTATAAATTTCACATTTCATTGTTTGCCAATTGGTGCACTTAAATAAAAAAGTGGATGATTTGCACTATATAATACAGAGAGTGACTTCAGACACAGACCATGTGTAATGTGACATTTTGCCCCATTTTGCCCATTGTTGGTCTACAATGAAACATTTTTGCTTTTATATTTCTGCAAGCAATGCGTGTTTATTAGAATTTGTTGTATGGGGAAAAAGCTGGATTCTGGTTTTCATCACATATTGTACTGTAAAAGTTGTAACTGCTATAGTGATATATTCAAAATTCATGTGGAGAGACATTTATTTTAAACTTTATCAATATGTATTATATGTATGTGATTAAAATGACTTTTCATTTCTCTAACAATTTAGAGAAATTAACTTTCAAACATGACTCATTCTATTTTTTATGTAGAAGGACAACAGAAGTAAAAGAACATAGAAAAAATAACATCGAAGTTAATGAAACATATTGTGAAAAAGACCCTTCCCTGTAACATTCACTTTATCATACTACAGTAAAACACCTTATGTTGTTAAAAAATATAAACTTTGGAAGTGACCTGAGCATATGAAGTGCATTTACAGAATATGGGCTTGAGAAGAGCGTTTGAAGATTTTAGTGCAATAACAAACTACTTCAATGTCTGCCCTGATGGGGTTTAGATGACTAAAATGATTTATTGAACTGAATAATCAATGTGGATTGATGTGAAAGTTTAAAGATTAAGACTTTTTGAAAAGTTGGTTCAGTGTTCATTATGCAGTACATAAGAAACAATATGACATGCTTTGTATACTCTGAATACTGCAGTAGTCAGGATACTTACATTCAGCACTTGGTGCTGTGGATCCTTGAGCTGTAGGTGTAGCTGGTTCTGCAGTAGCAGTAGTAATAATAGTAATAACAGGAGGTGGCAGACCAGGACAGGTGTAGCTGCTGTCAGCATCAAGCCCCCTGGAGGTGACCTGGACAAAACCTGGCTTATCATAGCTGATGTGGGAGTTAATCCAGGACTGGTACCTGGACACTCTGGAGTAGACTCCCGGCAGATTGGGCCAAGCACAGCCAAAACCAAAACTGACAATTCCAGACTGGATCCAGACAGAGCCCTGCTGGTTTGCCATTGGACCTCCTGAGAGGAGACGTCTGAGAGGAGACGTCTGAGGATTTCAGAAAATCCTAAACACGTTTAACAACAAGTGACGGATTCAATGAAGAAGCCTACCTGACATGAATCACTGATCATGACCAGATCATGTTGTCTGTGATTGTGCCGACTCCATTGAGACAGTTACACTGTCTGTTTCCTAGAACTAGCACCTTCACTTCTTGAAGAGTTTTAGGGAACATTAATGACACTGAAAAATAACAAAGACAGAACAAAAACAAGTGCTTTTAAGTAATTAAGTAACTTAGCCTGAAAGACACATGCATAAGCTTTGTTCTAGCTCATTAGGTTTTAAAGGAAATGTTTTGCTAACTTTGCGGAAACTTAAAAAGTCAAGATTTTCCTCTTTTCATCAATTCATATATAGTGATCCACAGAGAGACAGTTCTCAAAACCTGCCATAAATTGTTCCTCACCTCCCTCTTTGAGTGCGCCCCAGCCAGTGACCCAGCTTTCAGTACCACTGTTGAACACACTGTCACTGGCTGCCAGACACACAGGTCTGATGTAGGCTGTAAATTTGACTGGTGAGGAGAGTCTGAGCAGAGCAATGTCGTCGTCGTTGGTGTTCCTGTCATAATTTGGATGCAAAATGATTCTGGCAACAGTTCTTTACACTTCGTTTGGGTTATTGCCCTGCAGGTTCTAACGACCTAACCGAATGGTCCATCCTGCTGGTTGTGAGCTGAAGGTAAAATATAATATGATATATAAATATTAGAATACTAATTTAGGCATGAGTCAGTGTAGAAATATTAGTGTATGTCTTATGGTGGTTTCCCCGGCTTCTAGGAATTTGGAGTATTTCAGTGTTCTCCACTCTGATTCTCACCCTCTATTGGTCAAACCCCAGTCATTATTTTTTATTATTTTTTTTTTTTAATAAAGAACATATGGGGGCTTGTGTCACCCATCTTGAGAAGCAGTGAGCTGCAGACATCACCCACTGTCTGGTGATGAGGGAACCACCACAAACATGGCTACAAAACCCCTGCAGACTAACCTAACAGGGCCACCTTCCAGCTGGAGCGTCTTTACCTCCAACTATCCTGGTGTTGAGTGGAGCAACGCCACATACTGGAAAATAGATCAGTAGGGCTAGATTTCAGAATGAAAATCAGTCAAGGCTCTTTAATTAATTATTTATCAAGTTTGCTTCCCAGGTTATTACTGTGATAAAATGTGCTCAAAGTTAATAAGCTGAACTTGGAAAACCTCATTGAAATGTAAAGGCAATAATCTAGACATTTAAACAGCTATTAAATGTTTTCAACTCACCATTAAGCTGTGCATGTGTTTCTGGAAAAGAGACAACACAAATGGGTTAGTTATCAATCTTAGTTGTCTGAGATGTTTCCAGGCCAATTTCCAAAAACAATAGAAACAATTTATGTTCCCCTTGTTGCACAATAACAAAAAAGCGTCATATCAAAACAATTATACATACCACTTTCTAATATAGTTTTGTTATAACAACATTATAAGTAAGCCATGACTTGATTGGTGCTTAATAAATCATGCACTTATGCTTTTTCTTTGGTTTGGTTTTAATAAGCCATTACCTTTCCATCCATTAATACATGTTTTTTGCACCATTTAAATATTTAATACGTTGTCATAACTGGTGCAGAATGTTCATGGTTGTGTATTGGAGGGATTTTCCTGAGCAACTTTAGCTAAAGAGAAAAAGTGTTAGTTTAATATTTGTTTATAATTAATAGTCATTAATTAGAACTTATAAACTTACATAACTTACAACATATATTTAAACAAGCTATAAAATGATAATTAGTAATCTCGTAATTCTACAGTGTGTCTTTTAATTTATAGTTGCTTACTTGCTTTTCTCACACTCCTGCGAGCTGTTCTGTCTGATATTTTTCTTGGTCTTCCAGATCTTGCTTTAACTTCCACTGTTCCTGATGACTGACATTTCTTAATTACATTACGAACAGAGGATATTGGCATCTGAAAACCCTCTGCTATCTTCTTATAGCCTTCTCCTGCTTTGTGAGCGTCAACTATTTTCAGTTTGAGTTTTCTAGACAACTGCTTAGAAGAAGCCATGGTGCTGATTGTTGGGGCAAGGTCAGATGAGTCTGGGCATTTAAAACCTTAAGATTGACATCACCTGGTCGTTCCAGACGATGATAGAGAACAATCCATGACGCTGTCAGGTCTCAGCTTTCCAAAGGGGGCGGTGCATGCTTTAAACTCTGCAGGGTGCCCAAACTTTTACAGACGCCATCTTTTTTGTTTTCTGTTATTTTGAAAGTGTAAATGATGGAAATAAAATCTAACTTTTTGTGACATATTATACAAATATCTAATCTGTCATTTGATGCCTTTTGGAGATTTTTCCATCTTTTCTTGGCTTCTTTATGCACATTAAAACACATTTTTACCTGGGGTTCCCAAACTTTCAAACCCCACTGTAATCACACCTACCATTTGAAAACATACAGGTTTGTCATTGAAATCCTCACATCCAACATTCAGCCACTCTGTATCAAAAATACTCAGCACTTCACCTTTATGGAGGGGTCCATGTTCACAAAACAAGATCATAAAGCCCATAAAGTCCCATTTACAGCCAGGTGGATACATGTGGAGTTTTTTTCTTGGTAGGCATACCCTCATACAATATATTTAACAATTGTTCCAGCATCTGCAGCTCAACAAAGATGTTGTTTTAATCTAAGTGTGACTTACCTGTAGATAAAAGGCTAACCAAAGTCAATACGCACATCCACTTCCTCGAAGCCATTGTGTGCACGGTTCCAGTTTGTCACTATTTAAATGCCTGGTTTGACATTACCCACCTTGTGCCCCTCCCATGAGTCACCCCACATAACATCAAATAAGTTTAAACTAAAATAAATAAGTGAGACAGTTTCCTTGTTCCTGTTGCTTAATATTTGTTAAAAAGACTACAGCTATTCAGTTAAATGTCATACAGACACAGCTTAGAGACCACTGTCCTAACTGTGCGTCCTTTCACTGTAAGAATGAAAGCTGTGATGATAGCTGGCTAAATAATGGATAAAACATTTTTGATGTGATATTTGGAATTAAACTTGATTAAGAGTATTGGTTATAATGACAGAGGACTGCCTCTCACAGTCAAAAAAAGAGCTCAAAAGAGCTCTATTGTTGCATAAATATGTTGTTTGAGAAACACTAAATAGAAATAGAAATCCGAAATAGAAACACACTTACCTCCTAACAACGTTTGGGTGCTAGTCCAACATATCTCATATGGAACTGTGGTGATACACTCTAGAGTTGATCCTGACTCAGTTGAGGAAATGACAGACGAGAAAGGGAAATACAAAAATCTGAATACAATTGTGATTTTAGCAGTGACTAACATTTTACTAAACTGGACATTTACTGGATATAACTATTGTCTCACGTGTTATCATCACATACTAATATGTAATACTGAATACTAACTTCACTATTGCAATGGATGGTTAAATTAAACACAATAAATTAATGACGTCCAGCATGTCTTGTTACCTAATTTCCAGTGCTGGAAGATGTAACCTTAAAGCATACTAAAGTGCAAACATTGTTATTTGATCATCATTTTTAAAGCAGCCTCGTCATGGTGATGTGAGGGATTAAACATAAACTGACCGAGTCACTGGTTATAAGGAAAAATAATATTTTGTGAAAGACTACTGTTGAGGAGGGAGCCCTTAGGAAAATGTATCTAGGTTGGTGATATTATGGAATGTCTCCAGTCAAAGAGGCAGAGAAAGGATTTTATGTGCGTATGTGTGTGTGTGTGTGTGTGTAGGGTCTGAAATGGAATATAAGAAATCACTTAAATATTGTAATAATCCAATTACAGTTTACCTAAATTGGCCAACATGTAACTCCAAATAATATCAGCACAACAAATTATTTGTAGGTTGACTTATTAGAACATATTTTCCCATACTATAAATTAACACTCCCATACTAAAAATACTATGAATTAACTAGATATATAAATTAACTACAAATAAATTAACTCAACTAAGAATTGACAAAATTAGTATTTAGTTTAGTTTGGATCTTTGTGACGCATGCACGCAATCTTTTAAATTTTAAAGGGGGTATTGTGAAACACGCTCGGGCATTTACAGCCATTAATTCACTGCAAGTATCAAAAACTGTCAATTCCGAGTTCTAACAGAACTAGACATGAGCACTTCATTTGCACTTTATAAGATGTGTTATCTTTTTTTTTTTTTTAAACAATAGGTCTACTGTATACAACTACTGGCTACTTCTAATTGCTGCATTCAACTGACACCATAGAAATTGAAGATCACTACCTACAGTGCCGTGCTAGTGGCGCATGTGTCTAACCGGGGTCTGTTTCAGGAAAGCAGAATTTATAAATCCAGGATAACTGATAAGGCGAGGCTTGACCTAGTCTAATCTGTGGATCCTGGCTTCGTGCTTGTCACGAAAGCCAAACCAGGCTGAGGAAAGCCACTAGGTTGAGCCAGGCTGAAGTTATTCGGATAGCTGCACGTACACAGCTTTAAAGCAACACTATGTAACTTTTCCAGTTTTGTTCCCCCTACAGGTTGTCTCATTGGAACTACAACTCGCGCTAAAGTTACATAGTGTTGCTATCACAGATTTACTGATGCTAAAATGGAGAATATGCATTGTGCATTTACTTCACACAGAGTGAGTAGTAGCTTCTAATAGAAGTTTGATGAAGTGAAACACATTATTTGTAACAAACACAGCTGCTCTAATAAAACAGCGAAAGAAAGCATTGCAAACAATCGCGGACCGACTGAATGTGTAAGTAGCCTAAAAATAAACATGTGACCCCGACTATGAACTGAAATCGTCAAAATTATAACATTAAGGAGTTAGGCTACTAATCATTTGCACACAACACAGAACACACATTGTGTGCTATGAATGGCAAATAAAATGACCATGGAAGAGCTACATGATTTTTTATTGTTAAAGAATAGAACAAGAAACATATCATCTTAAAAGACGTATTGGTCTCTAGCCAGTCAGCAATTGTTAGAACCAGTAAAAGAAACACATGTGTATAGCACTTTATATACTGCCCTTTCATCACAGACAAACATATTTGCATTTATCAGCCTTTTCTATTTCTCTCAACCACTGCCATCGCTTAATATATTCACCAAACGTCTAACGGCAATCTAACAGCACCACCGACAGTCAAATGAATCATTTTTACAATTGTCACGTTAAAATAATCATAGTATTTCACTGAACAGCAATAACAATAAGGTAAAAAACACTGCTGAATGGATAGAAAAGGCTCCTAGATTAATAAATCCTGGCTGTTGGCCTGGTCAGGAGCAGGTTAGTTGCACAGAATAAATCCAATTTAGATGCCTCTGCTTTCATGAAGCCGATTCAAGGTTTAAGTCATCCAGGATAACTGGGAAATCCCGGCTTAATCCGCTATCTAGGTTTTGTGAAATAGCCCTCTGGTCTAACAATCAATGAACACTTAGCTAAAACAGAAGGATTTGTGGTGCCCTTCATCTTAAAGTTGGGGTAGGCCTATAACTAAAAAATATCTAGCTATTCCTTTACGTTGATGTATGGCTTACATTTGGTTAAAATGTGAAAATAAAGCAGAGTTTCACTTTAGGGGTTGTGTTATTTTTAGTTATACCTTTATTGTAATTACTATAGCTTCTGTGTTCTTGAAATGTAACACTATAAAACTACACCTGGCTGATGTAGCCACATGTAGCATCACTGTGAATTTGGCTCCATCTCCTTGTTAGACTGGGTAATTGCATGTCTCTGTACTGCTTTAGCACATACTAATTTACTGATAATTGTAATAATTTCTAATGTATTGATCCCCAGGGGGGAAATTACAATTTTAGATTTATAGACTAATCATCCGTTTTTAAGATTTTTGTTTGTCTTCACAATCCAGGTCTAAATCAGACCAAGACAAGAGACTCAAAAGTGTGTGATCAGCATTACAAATGCACATTTATAAACAAAAAAAGACAAAAAAGTTGTTTTAGCAAGTTTCTCTGAAAAATAATTGTATAGATCTTCTGATCTAGTTCTGTTTTTTTTAAGATCCAGCTTGGCTTCAGCTCCACACAAAAAAGGTGTTGAAGTATCACTTTCTATCCAGCCTTTTCCTTCATTGCTTCCATTGCTTTCCTACGTTTCAGGTTGGTGAAGAGCAACGCAAAGTTGACAATGTATGTTGACACACAGACCATGCAGAAATCCCCCAGAACAAAAGCAAGAATACATGCAAGATAAAGAGAGCCGGCCACAGACACCCAGGAGGAGAAGACCAAAAACATTGCTGCTTTTTTGGACAGAGACAGTCCTGCAATAAAGACAAACAGAGGAATTCAATTATTCAATAAAATACATTACATTATATTTAGGAAATCATGCACAACTAATATGCTTGACTTACACAAAATAGAGTTACAACTGATACATCTGTGTAATAAAAAAATAACTTTGCCTACATCTCTTTATTATTTCACCTAAAATACTGCAATATTGAATTAAACGAAATTGTAGGTCCAGCCATGGTTAAACAAGATGCTGAATTGCAAGCAGTATTTATAAATAGAAGGCTATCTATTTTCCTAAAAGCACACAGAGAACTGCACTAAGGTTGCACAATTAATCGCAATTGTATCAAAATCCCAATATGGACTAGAGCAATATCCAGTCGCAGGGGGCGCAATATTAGTTCATGGCAAAATACGTGTCAAACCATTCTGAATTAAGTATTGTCGTGCTGCAGAGACGTCCCGGCCTTCAATTCCTATTCTACAGACTGGTACAGATCCTCGCAAAAATCACACTAGAATCATTTTTAATTTCTTTCAATCTTTCAGTGTACATGTCAATGAAAATGAGAATAATGATACAAAAAGGATCATTACCTTGAATATTGCGAATCATATCGCAATTGCAATATCAGTCAAAACAATTGCAATAAGATATTTTCCTCATATTGTGCAGCCCTACACTGCACTGTAATTTGCAGAAGACAATGACAGACTAACCGAGGCCCATTTGCAGAGTGTAAAATATGATGCCAAGTACACTGTTGGGTTGGTTCAGATGGCTATCTTTGGCAGCAAAGAACTGGACCAAGCCAAAACCACGTCCCCATCTGCAAAAAAAGAAAGAGGAAACTGTAAGAACAAACATTATTGAAAAGAAAACTAAAAAAACTAGCCTACATAATGGTTTAGACCTCCTGTAAAATAATCAGACATGCAGATTATTTAATGAAAACATGAAAAGTCAAAAGTGGAATGTCCATTTTTGGTCTTCTGATTGTGTAAAACAGTATCTGATTTGAAGCACTTCTAGGATTTTAACACGTGGCAAATAAAGGGAGTCAGACCTGCCTAGAAATAGGCTATTCAGATTTTACAGGCAAGAAATCGAAATTATTCAATGGTCTCTATAAATACAATTCGAGGTCTGGGGATGTGATTCTGCAGATTGGAACAAAGCAGGTATGAGGCATGCTGCGAAAACTATACGAGGAGTAAAAAACATACGCCTACCTGGAGGTAAAAACTTTGGAGCAGCTCACAGACTCTCCGAGGTCACACATCGCCCTGTAATCTGGGTTTCTCTCTCGGGACAGCTCGACGTGAAGTGCATACACAGACAAAAACAAACCGAAAACACAGAGAAATGTGCGCGCTTTTCTCTCCCATTTCGGCAACGCCATGTTTATTTCAGGACACGTACACTAATGACACTGTCAGAAGGAGTTAATCAGGAGAAACTTCGGTTTCCTTCAAACTTGTTGAAATTACAGTCCTCTTTGTAAACCGGTGACGTGTCAGATTCTCACTTTTGATTGGTCTGGTGATTTTTGTCACGTCCATTCATTGGACAGCCACGTACAGATGTTGGACTAACCACAGGGGTGTTTGCGGTGTACTTTGGTCTTTTTGGCCAATCCGTGTATAATCAGTGGACGATTCAGTCCACTTCAACAAGTAGCACAGAGTAATACTTTGTTAGAAGTACATTGCACTATGCATTCAAAATGTATTGTATGAGGGCGTCATTATACAGAAACGCCCACTTTTGGAATAACTGTCTTTAAATGTATCATTTTGTTTTTACATTTAAATTTAGTTTATTGGTTAACCCTTTGGCTTTATGAATCCACATAAATGAGAGCTTATGGATTTTAAATCGTTTGTACATTTAGTCAAAACTGGTGTTACAAAATAAGTCATACAAGTGATGCTAGCTAAACGCCTTGCACGAAATTACACAATGAGAACTTTTCCAACATTTTAAAAGAGACAGTAGATTTACCAAGTGCCTTCATGTACAGTTCTTTAGGAAGTAGAATGTACAGTACAGGAAGTGATGTAACTCGTCAGAATTTAGTCAGATAAGTGGTAGCCACACCAAAAAAAAATACAAAAAAAATGTGGTAGCCACACCGTTGACGTGACACCAGGTGACAAACATTTTAATATTATCTTAAAATATTTAGTTGGTATTTTATTTTGTTATTTTATTCACTTCATAAACGTGATTTGCTGTAAACATCAATGCGTTTAAGAAGAGAAATATCTATTTAAACTTAAAACATGCTCTTAAATGGATTAAAAACAAATATTGTCCAATTCATAGCTTGAATAGGTAAAACTATTTGAGAAATGTTATTATCAAAATAGGAAAATTGAATGTGACTACAAAGTATGATTAGTGTTTATTTTCTTCCAAGCCTGGGGACAGAAGAGTGGGCGTTTGACTACCTACATAATTACTACTATCTGTCTATCTTTTCTACCATTTTTGTTTTCTATCTATCTAGTTACAGCAAGTAGTTGTTGACATTTAGCCTATATTAGCAGTAACATGCAGCAGCAGCAGCAGCAGTTGTTCTACATACACTATTAGTGTATTATTTTACAAGTTGTTAGTTTAGTCCATCATACATACAAAGAGGTAAGAGAAGGTAGCCTACATTTGTCCCAACATGGCCTCTCCTAAAATGTATAAATTCTTGAAAACCACCCCCACCCAAAAAACAGAGACCCTACTGTCTGCCGTAATGTCCCGCCTCCCGTACGTTCACTACTTCTATTGGACGATATTTCGGAATTCGCCCCACGTTGTTGGTCTGCCACATGGCACTCAAACCCAACACGGAACTGTTCGAGGATGCGACAGACCAAAACAAGAGATAGCCGTTCAACTGCGGGATTAAAAGCACGATTACGTATGTTGTGGGTTGTTTACAAGGTGAGAGTCTGTTCGGTCACTTAGAAACAGCTCTACATGTCTCCCCGTTTGATAATGTAAATCGAAAAAGACATGGGTTAACGGTTTACGTTCCTCGAAAACCTGAGCTTCAGGTAACTAACGTTAGCATACGCCCCTGCGTCAAACAGTGGTCAAGGCTGCGTCTTTGTCATGTAATTCCTTTATTTTAATCACGCTGTAGTTACAGGAACTAGCGGTTACTTAAAGATATCTCCGTTTTGGTTTGTTCTTTCTCTATAAACTGACTCCAACTTTAATCTAGAGCCGTCTTTGGACGGAGAACTACAGGTTTTGGCCACTTGACAGACAGGCCTATGGATGAGAAGTTGCTGGACTGCGTGTTGGTTATGCCTTGTTGCACCCAACACCTCTGTTTAGTCGATATTTTGACTAAACAATTCCTAAATCATCATCTTAAATCACCATTAAGTTGTATCTGTAGCTGACTGATTTTGGAGAAAGAGTCCTGAAGTGACTCCTGGGGGACCGGGGCTCAAGCAGAGAAAGGGGTCTTTTTAGTGGAGTTAAGCTTAGCTAGATACCAGAAGTTGGCTTCCAAAAAAACGGAAATATTACCCGTGTGATTAACATCAGTGGCTTTCAGCTCTGTTTTTTTTTGGCTACAGATAATGACAGATTTTTTTCTTTTTATACCTGATTGTTTCATTGTAGCTGTTCAAGGATTAAATGTTGCAGGGACTGACTAGCAGTCAGCAATGTACGTGTGTGTGTGTGTGTGTTTTAAAGCAAATAACATGCTTCCCCACCCTTATCAGATAATACACATATCTAGTTCGTAAGACTATTGGTGTAGTTAAATGTGGTTAGGTTAAGTGTTTTGTGAAAGACACTGACACTTATTTCATGCTGCTACCAACCATTAATTAATTTGCCCATTTCCTCAAATAATTGATTATGTCTATAAGTGTCAGAAAATAGCAAGGCAGAGCCGAAACCTAAACATTTAACTTGCCTGTTATATTCAGTATGCTATCAAATTAGACAAAGAAAACAAACACTCACATTTGTGAAGCTATTGTTTTGCCATGGTTTGGCATGTTTGATTGAAAAGTGATTTTAAACAATTATGATTATCTAAATAGAACACAGATTAATTTTAAAAACCAAACAATCCATTCACTGTTTCACTATTTTTTTTTAAATTTAGGGCTGGAAATTCATTCAATAATTTTGTTTATTGACTTATTATATGATCTTATGTATTAGATTATTATTAATTAGAAATGAATGAAATAAGTAATTTAATGCATGATGGTGCAACATGTCATTGCTTTGAACTCTAGCATAAATTTGTCATTCTGTGATCATTATATAGAACATATCCTTATTTAAATTAAATCTTAATTTGCCACTTTTGATTATTTACAGAAAAATGTCAACTAAGGAGGGAGGAGATGGAAAAAATGGTCAACCTGTGGCCATGTCACCTGAAAGAATGGCCACTGACAAAGGCAGAGAAAACCAGAAGCAGCGTGAAGTTGAGGCAACAGGCGGCCACACAGACACCAGCACAACAGCTAAAAACTTGGCTTTGCTTAAAGCACACTCTCTGGATGTGAAGTTTGACGTCGGAGAGGAGTACGATGTTATTGAAACAATCGGCACAGGGGCCTATGGTGTTGTTTCGTCTGCTAGGAGAAGAGACAACGGTAGGGCTGATTTTAGGGCTGCACAATATGAGGAAAATATCTAATTGAGATTAATTTGACTGATACTGCGATTGCGAAATGATTCACAATATTGGAGGGAATGGTCGTTATTGTATCAAAATCTTTTATTGAAAATGATTAACATTGAAATAGTTTTTATGAAATGATTATAGTGGGATTTTTGCAAGAATCTGTACCAAAACAAAATATTTCATTAGTCTGTAAGATACAATTTGTGGGCCAGGATGTCTCTGCAGCACGACAATACATAATTCAAAATGGGTTGACACATATTTTGCCATTATAGCCACGTAATTATAATATTGCACCCCCTGCGATTTGGACATTGCACTAGTCCATATTGTAATTTGGCTACAGTGTGATTAATTGTGCAGCCCTAGTTGATTTGATGAAAATATAGCGCATAAGTAATTGTGTGTGTACTCAATGCTTAAATGTGGAAATTCATTATCAGGTAACATTGCCATTCAAAGTCAGTTGTACACCCTGTCCTGCCACTTTTTCATTGTATCTTATTTACATTTCACAGGCCAGCAGGTGGCGATAAAGAAGATCTCCAATGCTTTTGAAGTGTTGACAAATGCTAAACGCACTTTGCGAGAGCTGAAGATTCTCAAGCACTTCAAACATGACAATATTATCGCCATCAAAGACATCCTGCAGCCTAACCTTCCTCATTCTGCCTTCAAGTCTGTGTATGTACTTTTTATTTTCATGGTGCACAATGTTTCTCCTAAGGCTAGAAATGTCTGTAGAACTCTTGTGTTTGATAAAGTTAATATCTGGAAACTTTCAAGATTTGGATTAAATAATTGAATGAAATAAAAGATTTAATTTTAGTCATGCTTTAGTCATTTACACACAACTAAACCTTCCAGGTTATAAACTCAGAGGCAGTGTTCACTTACATCTTTGATTAGTTCTGTTTTTAATCACAATTATTCAGTAATATTGATGAATAACCTACATTTTCCAGGATAATTACAAAAATGTTAACCTGAAAAAAAAATTTAAATTGTGTCCAATTCCAAAGGAGAGGAAAACAAATCCCTTAAGTATTAGTTTATTTCAGTGAAAATTGCAGTAACAGTTTTGGTAACGGAGACCCAATCCTATTAATCTATTAAGATATACTTTATGGCTCAGTTGATGTCACACATATCTCACTTGTCCCCCTCTCATGTGTGCAGGTATGTGGTGCTGGACCTGATGGAGAGTGACTTGCACCAGATCATACACTCCTCCCAGACGCTCACCTCAGAGCACACACGCTACTTTCTTTACCAGCTCCTCCGTGGCCTCAAATATGTGCACTCTGCCAACGTAATCCACCGCGACCTCAAACCATCCAACCTGCTAGTGAACGAGAACTGTGAGCTAAAAATTGGTGACTTTGGCATGGCAAGGGGTCTAAGTTCACATCCTGAAGAGTCTCATTCCTTCATGACCGAATATGTGGCAACTCGATGGTACCGTGCTCCTGAACTCCTGCTGTCTCTCAATCACTATAGCTTGGCCATTGACTTGTGGTCTGTGGGCTGCATTTTTGCAGAAATGTTGGGGCGTAAGCAGCTTTTTCCTGGGAAGCACTACGTCCACCAGCTCACGCTCATTTTGGGTGTTTTAGGCACTCCTCCTGAGGGGTTGATTAGCACCATTAGGGCTGACAGAGTACGCTCCTATGTTCAGAGTCTTCCATCACGGTCTGCTGTGCCTTTGGCTAAACTGTACCCACAAGCTGAACCAGAGGCTTTGGACCTGCTGGTTGCTATGTTGCGCTTTGACCCTCGTGAGAGAATCTGTGTGACACAAGCACTGGAGCATCCTTACCTGTCCAAGTATCACGACCCCGATGATGAGCCAATTTGCGTGCCAGCTTTTGACTTTGAATTTGACAAGCTTCCGAAAAACAAGGAACAAATTAAAGAGGCGATTCTGATGGAGATTCAGGACTTTCATCAAAACAAACAGGGCTGTCGTCAAAGACTGCAGTTCAGGCCCTTGGCAAGGGCGAATGGCAGAGCTGCAGCACAAAGCAGTAACCAGTGTAATGCTCAGTCCTCCACTGTTCAAATGAGCAAATCAACACTGGTTCCAATGGCACAACACCCACAAGCAGCACAGTTACAGCAAAAGCAAATGAGAGAAGTGAAATCACAACAGCAACAAGATCACACACCAGCACAAGGGAACAACACATATACAAATCAGATGCAAACCTTTAATAAGCCTGCGTCCCTTTTAGAAGTTCCCCCGTCTCAAGTAACCCATAATTTGCCCCTTCTTTCTAAAAGCGAAAGTGGCCCAGTTGATGTGGACATGCCCAGTGCCAACTCAGACAGTGGTCAGCCAGAGACTATAGATCTAACAACACCAGTGTCTAGTCAGGATAATCCATCAGAAACAATGAGAGACAGTGAGGTACAGGACCAGCTGACTGGAAGTCAGCCTCCTCTGACTCAGACCACCCAGAGCCAGTCCATGGCCCAGGCTCCCACCTCTACTCCTGCCACGCCAGCACAGACCATGACACCCCTACCCACCACAGTGCCTTCCCTTTGTCTCTCAGTGGCACAGGCCCAGTCACTGTCTCAGTCCCTTTCACAGTCACTGTCCAAGAATGCTAGGCCTCCTCCAGGTGCCGGAGAGGGAACCAGAAAAGAAGGAGCTATTTCAGAGGATACTAAAGCTGCACTTAAAGCGGCTTTATTGAAATCGGCTCTCAGAAATAAAGCCAGGGGTAAGTTCATTGTTTTCCATATCCACTTATATAATTTACATGCCATTCTTAGAAAGCCTTTTTTTCAGAATTGTGTACATTTATTGCAGACGGAAGTGCTTCTGCGTTGGGCATTGACGCTGGCACAGGAGGAGGTATATCGTCCTCCCTAACTTCTGTTCCAGATTTGCGTAGGCCTGTCACAGCCCAGGAGCGTCAACGCGAAAGAGAGGAGAAAAGAAGGAAGAGGCAGGAACGAGCAAGAGAGAGGGAGCGGAAAATGAAGGAAAAAGAGAAAAGAGAGGGAAAACAGGGCGACTTGCTGGGTGGGGTTCTGCTGAGTGATGATGATAAAAGCCTTTTGCAACGTTGGACAAAAATGATGGACAGCCGTAATGAGAAATTTCAGACTCCTAATAATGATGGAGCAATGAGTAAAGACTGTACTGTAAACTTGCACAGGGGTGTAGCTATCAATGACAACACCCAAGGAGCACTGAACAATAACACTGGCAAGGAGGCCAGGAAGATTCAGTCTCATGAACAGTTAATCTCTCAAGTTAAACCTAACCAGCCAGGCGTGTTTCAGCCTCCCAGCACCCAGCAACCATCATTACATTTCTCCATTAGCCAGAGGAAACCGTCAACGGATATAGTTGTTGCTGTAAGCGGAGGGATAGATATGACTATCACTAGTGGCTTTGTTAAGAACAACATGCTCAAACCTCACAGTGAGAGAAACAAACTAAGTGGTTTTAACTGTTTGGGGAATTGGAACGTGCAGCAATTAGAGGCGACGCCACCACAACAACCACAACCAAACAGAAAACTGCAGCCTCAACCGTCAAGCTTTCTTCAGCCCCAGCTCCAACCTCAAAGTCAAACTCAGCATGATCCTCAATCTCAGTCGCAACTGCTTCCTCTAGAGAGTTTTTTGACAAAAGCTTCAACATTAACCACCACACAGATTAATGGGAACGTGGATATCGGACACCAAAATAACCTCAACACTCACCCCAACCCCTCGATTGCAAGTGCTGGTCCGATGGAGAAGCTGTGTTCTTCTGTAGGCGAGAAATCTGGGCCACAGACCACAAACCATGTCTGTGGGCCTTTAGGGGTCCCTTCACAGCCTCATCCCAGTTTAGGATTCACAGATACTGGGCAGCAAGGGCCCTCCCTTGCCCCTGACATCCATACAGTAACACTGCAACTCTCAAAGTCCCAGGTGTGTCTCAGGTTTCTTCTGCTGTGTTGTGCCTTTGTAAAATATTGCAGCTAGCATATTACATGACAGGATGTATATGTATTGACAGGATGTCTATGTATTGACAGAGCATTGGTGTTTTCATTATAGATGCTATACAAAAATATTTTCTTCAGGTTTAAATGTCAATCTTTTGCTTGCCTTAAACTGATGCAGAGTTCAATAAACCCAATGCTTCCCCTTTATTCTTGTCAGGTAGATGATGTTTTACCCCCGGTGTTCTCAGTCACCCCTAAAGGCAGCGGGGCTGGGTACGGCGTGGGCTTTGACCTGGATGATCTTCTCAACCAGTCTCTCACAGATCTGCAACACTGTGACCGGGACAGGTAAGGCCTAATACTGCTCCCATGAACATAATTACCTAATTGCTGTAATTGTTCAAGTTGGATGATGCATGTCAAACCAAGTGCTAACACCAGATCTCACTTTAACAAAGCTATATGACATGGACTTTCCAAATAAAAAAATAAATAAACAAACATATATATAGACTGACACAAAAGAAATCCCTCTCAATTATAACTTAGGACCCAGTAAGTGTGTATCTGCTGAGGCTTGAGATGATTTGTCAGAAATGAATTTTCTTAAAAACGACATTAACTCATTGTTCATTAAAAAAACATCCAGAATCTATGAAAATGCAAACAATTTATTACAAAAGTTATACTACTGGATACACAAAAGTCACTTACATGCATGTACCAGAGATTTAAAGTTTCACACAGCAACATGATTAGCTTCCAAACTAGTAGTGATTCTCTCGTATGTACATACCATCAACTCAGATTTAAGGTGAGCTCAGAGAAACTTTCCCTTTTCAGCAGATGAAAGTTAAAACAGCCTCCTAGTGTCAAACTCTGCACATGTATCATTCTGCACAGTGAAGGTCAGACATTAGAGTAACAAGAAGCAAAACGCACTTGAGGGTAGTAGACATACATATACGTAGTTTTCAGGACAATTTTGACTTTTAGTGTTGGCACTCACACCCTTTGGTTTGTGCGCTATAAGAGGTCCACTCGTAATGCCTTCTATATTATCCTTCTCTTTCATCAGTTACGATTCTGCCCCACTCTCGGCCTCCCTGTTATCTGACTGGAGCGAGGTGCACCGAATGACTCCAGCTGATCTGGAATCGCTGCAGCAGGAGTTGCAACTTGGCTCTCCCATGATCCTCTCTGATACCATTCCCCCTGATTCCTGACCTTCCCTGCCTGGAATTTAAAAGCCAACATTTGGATTTTTGAAAATGTTTGATGTTTTTAAGCATAAAACCTTGTGAAGACTTAATCAAATTAATTTAAAAGCTAGCTTCTTTTATTTTTATTTTTTTAAACTAGACAAGTGGTCTTTTTTACAGTTATGACATGCTGCGCTTTTTTTTTTACAATAAAAGAAAATTGTCACCTGTCTTCGCCTCTGGATATAAACTACAGCAAGTTGGTTCTTTGTGACGAAAGCCATTTTAAAATCATCTTAATGCATTTGGAAAAAACAAAAGGATGAAATAATTTGCATTTTGGAAATGTGCACTTCTAAACAAGGTAATATTGTTCCAAAAAACGAGTTTGTTGTTTCAACGGCAACAGCTTTGGTACTAACAGTTGTAAGCAGTTGGAATAGAGTAGCAGAATATAGTAGCACATAATAGCAGAAAGCTACTCAGCTATCAGAAGTTGAACAGAGCCCTGACCTGATTAAGAATCAAATTAACAATTTATTTCAAATACAGAACATTTCTTTGATTAAGTTACAAGCCTATTAAATGTATTTTACTCAGATCATAATGCAGTTATAGTTTAAAAAAGTAAGATTATATCACATTTCTTGTTCAATATGGCTTCATGTGCACATCAGATACTTTACCAGTTATACTATCCAGGATAACTTTGGATGGAAGTTGGACATAATTAATCTCCTTCATTTGAGCTGGTTTGCGTTTCATCTCCCAAACCCAGTTGTTGGACGTGTTCTACCTCTGAAGCAGGAACAGTAGAGAGGACAGACAACTGACCAACATGGCAGCCCTCCCGCACCAGTTCTGATTTGCTCGGCCATACAGCTTGATCTCCGATACCGTGTTTTTAATGAAGCTCGAGAAGGTGGTCAGTCTGGCATACACACCTGGCTGGTTTTGTCGAGCACAGCCAAGTCCAAAACTCACCACGCCAGCCTGCACCCAGGTCCCATTAACCATCTGGCAGACAAGAGGCCCTCCTGAATCACCCTGAAAAGACAACACAAAAAAAACCAATTCACTCAGCTTTCACCACTGGGAGGTATCAAAGTGCAAAAGGAAGGTCTTACAAACTAGACAGTGCATGAGTGCAGAAAAGTAGCAATCAAAGTTATTTTTTAATGCAGCTTCTTGTTTTGCTTGTGTATACTTGTGGGTTTTTGTCAATGTAAACACAGCAGCACAAACAGCTGATCCAACAGTACCTGGCAGGAGTCCATGCCGCCCTTCTGGTATCCAGCACAGATCATGTCATGCAGGATGTCCACCTGCTCTGTTGGGTTTGTCTGGTACATCTCCTGACATGAACTCTGGGAAATGATTGGCACCTCCACTTCCTGCAGAGTCCCAAGCCCTGCCAGAGGGACTGAGGAATAAAGAACAGAACGAGTGTGAGACTTCTTAATTTCTGCAACTAAACAGGTGGTCAGTAAGTTGTTTTTTTTTTGCTACTACCTACATTTGTATTGAATTAAATTATTTTAGGTGCAAATCTTATGTCCTATGCATATTGATTTACTAAAGCTATGGAATAGACTAAATTGCCAATCACCATTAAAACCATATTACACTGATCTTTGTGGAGGAAATGTTTCTAGGACTGAAATTGATATAATAATAATAATAAGCAATATATTACTATGGAAAATGTATGCAATAATACATATACAATTACAAATTGATGTGTGTTGCACTATCATGCATTGCATCAGGTAAGGGTGTGAACCACAAGCTTGATTAGAATGATTAATTTGACAACATTAACTAACATTGAACTGATTATATCCCGATTCCACTGAAAGTCAATAAACTTAGTTATACCATAAATATTTAAATATTATAACCTAGTTACGGACTGGTATCCATAACCCATCTGTTCCATGCCTTGCTAAAGAAAAACTGTAAATGATACCTATAGGAAACAGAGTACCTCATTCAAAATGTATTTCTGCCTACCGTGTACTTTGACACCTGGACCTACACTTTTTCCTATTCCTTTAAATCCTTCATATTCTTTTTTATAAACATGGGCATGATCATTAATTTGCATGCCAGAGTCCAAGGAAAATAAGAGGGCATTTTAGAGACTTGTAAAACATTTAACTGCTGAATAAAAGTTATCTGCAAATATGCTAAGATGAGGAGAAGAATATAGAAGCATTACCATCATCCCGGATGTTCCCCCAGCCAGTGACATGGCACATCATGCCAATTGGGAACACGGTGCCAGAGGCTGGCAAGCAGATGGGACGGACATATTCTGACCAGGTTACTGAGTTGGACAGCCGCACCAACGCCAAATCCTTCCCACTTTGAGGCTCACTGTAACCAGGTGGGATCACCACCTGGCTCACACGACGCATTAACATGTAGTCGTTAAAGCCATTTAGCTGGTACCGGCCAACGTAGATGATGTAAGAGCTCAGATCGGGTGGACTGAAAAAAGATGGAGGAATACCGAATGACACCAATGAAATGGGCTTGATGTTTGCCATAATCTAGAAAGAATAAAATGTTCTCACCATTTGCATTCACTTTATTAACACCATTTTGTCCTTAGACAGTTATCTAGTAAAACTTTATGAATCAAATGAAAGACCAACAGTCTGCAGGATTTGGGGATAGTTCTTGTCTTGACTTGGTGAGCAACTTTTGCAAAAAAGTAAAAATTTGAAAGAAGCTTTTATATGTTGAATATGCTAGAAGTATGTTTCCTTTAAGAGTTAAAGGCCATTACACACATTTTGCTTTAAAAAACAACAATCATTTCCTAAAAGGCTTTAGCAAAACTATAGCAGCCATTAGAAATAATTCCCATAAAATGACTCAGACGGCTTACAAAATTGTTTCTTACTTGGTAAAACAATGAGCGGCCGATAGGACCCAGCTCTCTGTGATGATGGAGCCTCCACAGATATGACCATCCTTCTCTGTCTGGAGGCCGAAGGGGGAGAAAAACAGTGAGTCATCTCAGCATCACAAGCAAATCCCTCTCTCAGCAGGTCAGTTTGATAAACAAGACATAGACTAAACCACACAGATTACCTACAGGCAGAACGAATACAAAATAATACTACATGACTGAAGGTTTTTCACAGGGATCTACCTGTATATCAACCTGCCACGGCCACTCGCCCTCTGCAGCGTCCATCCCACCCACAATCCTGTTCTCCGCCATATATGGTTGGCCACATTCTTGCGCGTAGGAAGCCAACATACCTGAATATACACATAAATACATTAAAGATTGACTCTGATCGATGCAGCTGATTCTTACACTATGACACACACATTCAGTTAACTCAATTACCTAAAGTCCACAGTTTGTTTTACAGGTGGACTAAGAAACAGACATGGCGATGGCAGGGGGCCGACGCTCGATAGCCTACTCACCTGTTACGCACCAAAAAATAGCATGGAGTAGTAATTTCGGCGACATTTTGTGAGGTTTCGCGGCAGATCTGTTTTAGCAACTACTGCAGAGCCTACAACTGTCTCTAAAGTCAGGATAATCTTTTTCTCTGTACCGTTACATCCACCTTTCTACTTCTTCTTCTGTTGTGACGGAAACTAGAGCAGTAACCTACAGGAAAAAGTTAGCGTCGCCAAAATCCCTTAACAGTTCTTAACGAATACTGTTTCGAATGCAAAATCTCAATAGTGGTTCAATCACAAACAGATGGCTACCTGTGCACTCAACCCTACCCAATCAAAACTCTGGTCTCGCCCTCCTGATCCACCGGAGCCAATGAAATGTAAGAAAGGCAAACGCACACAAATCCGATTCTTCTCCTAATTTGGTCACAGGTAAACTACAGTTTCACTTTTTGTGCTGAGGAAAATGGGTCATTATTACTGTTTCTGTCCGAGCAAATATGCATTTTGTATTTTATGTAGCAGTTTATACATCACTCACTCCCAGACATTGGTAAGTGATGCAGTTAGTTCATGTGTTTTTTGACATTAGACACTACCAGCGGCTAGAGAAGATATTCCTACAGTATATCAATATAATAATGTGTTGTTAAGCACAACATCAAACATCTACTATGTTTTAGGTGTTAAGGATTAAAGAAAATTAGCCTCTTTAGTCCAGTAATGTAATTAATCTGGTTTCTGTTTTTTTTTGTGTGTGTTAAGTACTGAAACACTTGACTGCCAATTGCACTCAATATTTATAAGCAATTTATGGCTAAAAAAAACCACCACCAATGTAAACAACGTTACATGTTCTTCCTAAAAGTTATTTCATATTATACATTATATGGCTACATTAATTGCAGGTATTTCAACTTAAATTTTTAGAACTTGCTTAAACCGTTTTGTTCTTTACTCAGTGTTTGTATGGAGTAATGAGTACTCCAAGTTCCATGACTACTTCCTTGTTGTTCCATGTTCAAACAGGTTTAACAGGTATGTGTTCAAGGAGAAGCAACTGGATTGTAGCACACAAGATAAACAGCATCCTGGACCATCCATGTAGGATCAAGCCATGAACCACCCAGGTCAAAGGTCAAACACTGTCCCAAATTGGGTGTATGTGTTTATGTGATTGATTGTATGTTTCTGCTGTTTCCAGTGCACAAAGTATTAGTGTTATATCGTTTGGCTGGATTGTGAACAATAACATAATTCATTCGATTTAGAGTGTAACCAAATGTTTATTCCTTCTGCCTGTCTATAAAGCTGTCTGTCTCTCTTTTTCCTTCTCTCTTTTCCTCTCTTCCCTCCCTCCCTGCCTCCCTGCCCCAGGCAGTGTGTCTAGTTTCACAGAGCAATTGAAGGTGACAGGGACAGAGAGAGAGGGAGAGGGAGGGAGGGACAGAGGGAGGACACATCACAGTATCGCCTCGGGCTACACAACAGCAGAGGAAGAGCGAGAGATGGAGGGACAAAGAGAAAAGAGAGGAGAGACTCACAAAGTACTCATAGGGAATTCCATAAACAGGTAATGGAAAAAATAAAGTTAAAGTTGAAATGTGTGTGAGTGAGTGTGTCACATATGTGTTTGCCCGCAGGTCAGTTGATGTTCACTTTTTTTTTTTAATCACTAACAGTGTCTTTTTGTGTGCGAGTCCCTTTCACAATGCCTCTCTCGCTCATAATATATGAACACATTATGGGATCCAGTCTGTAAGAGCAATTATAATGCACTCCAGTTTGTTTTTATTTTAACAACTTGATGAATATTTGTCGTGGCATTGTAACCATGGTGACTGCCTCCACCGTAGTCACCCCCCCCTCCCAGGCCCGTCCACTACCCCTTCCCCATCCCCCCTTCGGCGCTGAAAAAGCAAGGGATGGCGAGAGAGAGAGAGAGAGAGAGAGAGAGAGAGAGGTGACAGGAATGAACTAACAAGATGCACTAAAAAAAAGCATGTCCTGGAGCTACATGAATCTTTGCAGTGAAGCACGCGCCGCCTTACACACACAAACACTCACACGTTATTGCACTCAGCACATAGGGATCACATAGGTTAAGCCACATTCCAACAACTGGAACACAATAAGATGGACAATGATTTCTGAATAAAGGAAAAACAAAAGATTAACCAGCTAGAAAACAGAGGGGTGGGAAGTTAATGGTGTATGGGGTTTAACATCACATATTTAGGTTTAGATTTTAATTAACTGTGCAGTTAATTACTAGTTACTCAACTTACCTCACTTACTTTCCAGTTCCATGTTCAAAGGACATTTTACTCAAATATGTTTTTGATATTTTGAGTCACTTGAACATGTGTATTTCCATATTTATTTTGGTACTTTAAACATCTACTACACATTATAGAGGCAAATAGTACATGCTTTTTACTTATACTACATTTATTTGACAGATATGTAGATTATGATTTTTCACTAAATATATGAGGATCTTGTAACATATGAAGCATTGTAGCAGATGAAGCTACCCAACATTTGAGTAGCTTAAATGAGCTCAACCTTGAACCAGCTATAAACATTAAAATTGCTGCTTGTGTTTATGCAATGACATGTCATGATATGTAGTCATTCTGCATAATAAGCACAAAGTTTAATACTTAAAGTATATTTATCTGATAACATGTACTCGAAAATTTTTTTCAATTCAGGACTTTTTCTTGAAATGGAGTAGTTTTTATAGTGTTAGTAGTACTTTTACTTAACTAAAGGATTCTTATGCTTCTTCTTTTACACTTTTGTTTTACTCATTTTTACCTTTGAACTTGTCAAGTCCTTTCCTTTCTCCGAGGCACGTCTTGGAGAAAAGTAACAGAGAAGGGGGTGATAGAGAGAGCAAAGGGGGCAGCGTAGAAAGAATAGCATAGTATGAAAGAGAGAGGGAGCGACAGAGAGAAAGGGAGCGCAAAGTCTTGTCAACCGGAAATAAAACAAGCTGGCACCCTCCGCATCCCCAAGCCCCAACACCCACCCCAAAGTCACATACTTCCTCTTCACTCTCTATCTCTCTCCTCTGCCTCCCTGCTTCCATCTTCCATCTCTCTCTTCTTTTCTCCCCTCCATTGCAAAGATATATTTAAACCCCAGTTCTACTCTGCTCTTGCTCTTCGACTGTACCATACATACCGTCATACCTGCGTCATTACTTACGCCTCACATCAGACCTTGTGTGTCTATTGCCAAGAGTTTCTGTGCAGTGCTCCTTTAACCCGCTCTGGGGCCAGACAATGCCTTTTGCTTATTGTCCCATAGCTTTAAGCTCAGTGTTTTATAGCAGGAGAACAATACCTCTGTAGTCAGGGAACAATACATAGGTGCTCTGGGAAAATCTGTTAAGAAACAAACTTGTAACTTTACCTGCCCAGCATGTTTACAGCACTGTAGGCTTACCACCCTGGTGCTAGGATTAAGTAACCCTGTCAAAATATGAGCATAATATCAAATAGCTGAATAAGAATGGAAGCTGAGCCGCAATTGTAATCAGTCAAATAATCAGTACATTGTTTCAATACGTTTGGTGGCTCAAGCTGAAAGAAAAATCAATAAGGAATGTTTTATTATGCCTAACATTGCTACCAAGAAATTACTCTTTTTAATATAAAAGAGAAATCTGTTTGTTTTAAGCTTTTTTATTAAACAGAGTGGAAAATCTAAGCTTAATATCATTTTAATATTAATTTCAAGTTTATCCTTTATTCTTGCCTAAATCTGCCTATATCTGCTTCTGTGTGCAGTTGCTAAATCCAGTATTTTACAATAGCAATACAATACATAGCAATACATTATAATATAATACAATGGTAGATGCATGTGGACATGTCAAAGCTTTATCAAAGTTTTAAAACATCTGTTTAAAGTATCTAAACAAGGATCAATGAAAGTCCTAGTGTGGACATTGAGTTTAATCTAATAATATCAGTTGTCTGCTTGCATGTGTTCGTGTGAAAAAGTAACGCACTTGACTGCCGATTATACTTTGTATTTATGAGCAATTTATGGTTAAAATTGAATTCCATCATCTATGTATCCACTATCTCTCCATTATCTGTGCTTTATGCTCCACTCTCTCGGCCTCCCCTCCTCCTCTCGCTGGCATTAAGTTCAAACTTGACACTGATGTTGACTCACTTTGTCACCCCTCGGTGGCTCTCCCTCCCTCTCTTCCTCTCTTCCTCTCTCTCTCTTGCTCTCTCTCTCTCTCTCTCTCTCTCTCTCTCTCTCTCGCTTGGAGGACAAGAGTGCCCGCAGACGCATTTCTCTCCAGAGCCCCCCCCTTTCTCTCTCACTCTCTCTCACCCTGTCTAACTCTCTCCATCTCTCTTCTACTCTCTCCTTTACACTCACACACACACAGTTAGTGTCAACAAAGCTGGAGAACAAGAGACGTAGAATGAACAGGGGAATAAAGGTCCACGGAGGAGGAAAGTAACACACAGGACCCAGCGCATCATTTCACCTGCACATTTGGTAAGTTTGCAAAATATCAAGTCTCTTCATATTGTTGCTTTTATGTGCATCGTTCTGTGCTGAGATCTCTTGTCTTAAATGGCTTAGGGATGGACGACAAGTTTACTTCGCTATCATAGGTTAATTTCTGGATTGTGATCAAAAATCAGATGAATAAATTGTTGCTCCGAGGCTGCTTCACCCAAATGAAGGAAGTTTGACCTTTGACATCGTGCTGCAGTAGTTTGTGAGATTTGGCTCGGTATTGACTTTGTATTCCTTTTTGACTCTTCAAAGAGGACATTTCTAAAATAAAGTGGGAATGTAAGATAAGAGGAGCAGAGAAAAGCTTTTATTCATCTCAGACTTAGACATTCTTTTATTTAGGAAGATAATGATACTTGAAGCTGATGCACTTAATGTCTTAAACCGAACGTTAACCATGGGCTTGGTTCAAATGTTTAGGGGAGATCTTGTTCATAAAGCCGCTGAGTGTGTGTGCATGCGCACGTGCGTGCGTGCGTGCGTGAGTGTATGGCTACATGTAAATGCAGTGTCTTTTCATGCATACGTGTAAGCTCATGCTTATCAGCAAAGACAGAGCTAAAAGCAACTAGCATAATAAATGTCATGGCTTCTTAGAGTGGGTTCTAATGTACCTCTGCTCCCCATGGCATACTAGCATACCAATGTATAACACACACACACGTTACGACAGCGGCCATGTAACTAACTCCATTTCTCTCTGTCATCATGAGGCTAATTCGCCACAATGCCGACCATGTGTGAACTCATGCAATATGACCCCCTCCTTCGTCTTCTCCTCATCTTCGTCCCCCTTCAGGAGGAAGGATTGGAGGATCGAAAGAGGGAGAAAGGAGCCAAAGGTGACAGTGATTAGGGGCAGACACACACAGGACAGGACTCCTTTATTTCTCTACATGGTGGTTTGGACAGTTGTAGTATGTATGAGAAGTTAACAATGCTGAACCTGCAGAGTGGCTCCAACTGGAGTGGGCCTAACAACTGGTACCATGACCCCACCAGCGTTCAGACACAACACAGCACAGGTGAGGGGAGAATTATAACATATGTCACAGATCATTAGTTCAATGTCACTAAATTTAGACCACATTAAGAGCTGCTGTCTCACCAACTTCCTGTTAGTTCTATTCTATATTATTCTAAAATGTGACCCTCCAATGTATAACATTTTCTTGACATTCCCACATCTCTTTTGTCACCTTTCTCTTCCTGCCAGTGTCGGACGGCTGTCTGCTGGACACGGAGGGCAGCATGGGTGGGGAGGCCGGGGGAGGGGGAACGGGCAGAGGGGGAGGAGTCCCTGTGGAGAGGGACGAGGGCGAGGAGTCTCAGCTGAGGCTACAGCTCAAGAGGAAGCTGCAGAGGAACAGGACCAGCTTCACACAGGAGCAGATCGAGGCTCTGGAGAAAGGTCAGGCCATGCAAGCACGCACAGCTCTCTCCCTGCTTTTCAGCCAATCGCTGCCCTCCATGGGCACGAGTCAGACCAGAATGTGTCATGACTCAGCTTGTCATGTTGCTTTTTTTCCCCCTGCCAACACCTTTTGTTATTGGGTTAGAGACGTTACATATTGTTTACTGCTTTTGGTTAATGGCAGGAGACATCAATTTGAGAAATGATAAGGAAATACGTTTGGCAGGAGAAGATTTTAGCTATCCCTGCATGTGAGAGCAAACAGTGCCACCTATGATTACTTTGTTATGCAAATCAATGATAATCTTAACTCCACAAATATTCCCAATCTGCTTCATAAAAGATTTCAGCAGCATGTGTGTACAGAGTTATGATGCATAATTACTGTGGTTGTATTATGCAGCGAGATCTGGCCCTTGTAGCCTGATATTTGCTGTGAGGGATCAGAAAGCCACCCTTGACTGGATATGGCTGCAGCAGGCCCTTGAGCTAAATAAAGACGCAATGTCCACTGTGCAGTCAAGTGGAAATGTATCACTGTGGTCACTCTTTGCAAATGACATTAATGAGGTACACTTACCTCAGTGCACGGCCAAGGCACAATAACAATCATGTGTTGACACAGACGCCAATTACAACCAAGCCAATTAGAGCAATTTGTGAGACAGACGTAATTTATAGAGCCATCGTTGTAATCTTTGTGAAATATGGATTCATCAACCATGTGTTAGCAGTGGAAACATACGTTTTTGGTTATTCACAACCTGTTAATTCTATTATGTTCAGCGATATGAAAACAACAACCGTGGCCTTTTCAGATGTCTTAACTCTGTCTTAACTGTTTTCTCCGTTGACATTCTATTGCCATGCTTAACTAAAGCATCATAAGTGCTGACAGTTACATCTATAAAGACATCTTCATTACCAGACCTGAAACTTCAGTTCATTATTATGACTCAGACTGTCAGTTAGAGGGTGAGGCATATTCTTGTTTAGACTTGTCAACAAGGAAAATGTCAGCAGTTTGTCAACTCTAACTTAACTGCCATGATGACAACTAATATTGTATAAATACTGTAATAAATACTGATACAGAAATTCTCATTGATACATACTCATTGTTGTTTAAGCAACAGCTGAGTCAGGTATTCTTACCTTATATACTGTAAATCAGTATAGTAACACTGATCATTTTAATAAAATGCTGACAAATAAGACACAATGCCACATTTAGATTCTCAGAATTGAGACAATGGATGATGACAAAATGAAAACCTTTAAGGATTTTTCTTCAGTTTAATTTTAGTCAGCCTACTTTAAAATAAAGTGCTTCGGCAGCTTCTCAACTTGACTCCTTTCATTTGAACTTTCTGTGTGTTCCATAATGTTACATAATTTATACAAAGTGCAACAGATAAATATTTCAAATCTGGTTGTAAGGATACATCTCAGCTTCCTGGATTTGTGCACTCCATAACAAGAGAATTAGTGAAGCTGATCTTAATATATTTTAATTGTCAAAATATTCCAATAATTAATAGGTAAATAAAAGTAATTTTCATTTGAATCTACAACTTTCTTTTCACATAAACATATTAATTAAAAATACCACTGTTAACACCACGCAGCAAGGGTTATCAGGTGCGCTTCTCCACAGTCATCCTGTCATCCTCGATTAAGACTCACACTGTGTGTCTGAAATTAGTTAATATATCTTCCACAGAGTTTGAAAGGACACATTACCCAGATGTCTTTGCGAGGGAGAGATTGGCAAACAAGATTGATTTACCAGAGGCCAGGATACAGGTAAGACCTCTGATGCTCAACCTGTAACATGTGGATTGTCAACGATAAAGAGGACTGACAGAACTCTTCTGATTGACAGGTGTGGTTTTCAAATCGAAGAGCCAAATGGAGGAGGGAGGAGAAGCTGCGCAATCAAAGGAGATCAGGGGGCGTGACTTCCTGTTCACAGAGCCAAGCCCCTCTGACCACTTCCTTTAACACATCAATCTATCATCAGCAGCATGGCAGCAGTTCAGGTAAACACCAAAGATTGGCTCATTCATACATCAGTGATACTTTTACATTCGCTCTCAATGATTTCAGTTTGTTGACAGAAATATATTACTAGTTTATAAAACACAAAACTCAGAGTGACATTTGCAGGCTGGCAAACCATTAGAGTTTCTCCATCAGAGCGCATCACAAGTGTGTGCGTGTGTGTGTGTGCGTGCGCGCGCTTACCATCTTGCTTTGTGTGTCTCTCTCCAGGGTCCATGTTGAGTCAGGCTGAGTCGTCCCTGCCCAGCTACAGCTCCCTGTCAGTTTTCTCATCTGGAGTTCAGGTTGGACATTTCATCATTCATCATTCATCAGCACCTTCCAAACTTTACCAAAGCAGGTCACCGTCACAGAACAGAGCCCATTTATCACCACCTTTACGCAAAGAGCATAAAACATATGATCATGAAAACAAATATGCAAATAAATAAAGACTACTGCTACGACTACTGCTTCTTAGCAAATCTAAAAATATATGAATTATGCAGTGAGTTTAAATATGATGTTGACTTTCTTAAAGAGGCAGAAAAGTGGTGATACATCAAAAAAAAAAAATCGGGATTCTGATTAAGTTTAATTGTGATTTTTCAAGATCAATCTTTTGAAGCTTGGTATACTGGACTCACTGATATTTTTACTGGGGGGACAAACACACAGCACTTATCAATTACATTTCAAATTATCATCAAGCTTCAACAGTACCTGAAAAATACACACTTTTTCTGTTTTACATCCAATTCAATTCTGTTTATTTTAAAAGGGGACAGTGAGAATTTATAAAATGCATGCTTATACATGGGTTAAAAATGAACTCAGAGGAAGCCATACATATACATAACGTATGTTGCAAACTAACAGAATACATACATAATAGTTTTAATGCTGACATTGTTTTAGCTGCTTTGTAAGAGTTATATATATATATATATATATATATATATATAATATATTTCATTGTCTGATTTGGTGTGGGTTTGAATTCTACTCTTGTGACCCTGTGACTGACTAAAAGAACTTTTCCGCTGCGGGATAACACAGTCTTCGCTTGACTACTTTAGACACATGTTTGACTATTCTATGAAATGTCATGCACGGGTGCCAGGACTTTTAGTAATCCTTTATTCTTTATTTGAATACCTTTTAGGTTGATAGTCTTCCAGGGGTCCACACACAATAGTTTAAAAAATATCAATGGATGAAGAAAATACAGAACAAGCCAAAGATAAAGAAAATAAGTGAAACCATTTTGCATAAGGATTTGGGCTGCTGCTGCTCCACTTTACTCCTACCATACGACACTACTGTAGCACCTCTGTGTGGTCAAACTGAAATCATGCCGTCACAACGCTGCCTTTACAGTCCATGGTAGTAAACAGCAACGGGAATATACAACTTTAAGTTTTTTTTTTTTATTTAAGATTATATAGACTGTTGTTTCAATATAATTCTAACCCAAATCTTTCTTTCTCACTTTTTTTTGTCTACTTTCAGTCTATTCCTCCCCAGTCGACCTCCTCCTACTCCTGCATGTTACCTCCCTCCCCCTCGCGCAGCTTTGACTCATCAGCTTACTCCTCCCCTCACCTGCAGACTCCTTCTTCCGCCAACTCCAACACTGGTGAGTTTTTCTGAGCTAAATATGGGTTAAGATAACAAGGGGCAGAGGCATTTACTTTATGTCTGTTTTATTTCTGACTGCTTGCTGAAATCAAACTACGCAGACTGACTGGCTCTGTTTCTCTTCTCTCTCGCTTCAATCCAGGGCTCATATCGCCTGGCGTTTCAGTGCCAGTCCAGGTCCCAGGAACTGAGCAGCAGAGCATGAGTCATAACCTGGGTCAGTACTGGGCCAGGTTACAGTGAACAACAGACAATCACTGCCAGCCAGCAAAACAGAAGAACAAAAAAAGGGCATGTAACAAAAAAGTATTAAGAAAATAATATGGGGACACACGGGTTTTAAGGAAGCACAGGACTAAGCTGTTGAGGGGTCCTCAATCAGTTGCAGAGCCCAAAATGCATTACATGTTTACAAATTCAGCCAAGAGTAGCTTTGGTTGCACTTGACTGTACTCTGGTTATACTGGTATTTGCTTAGTATTATCAGGTTGCACTTTTTTGTTTAGCGTGAATCATAGTGCTGAGGTCAAGATTACGAATAGGATCAGTTTGAGGTGTGTTTAGGATTAAAATAGAGTCTGGATTAGGATAGGGTTTAGTGGCAGAGCTTAAATTCCCCCGATAGTTGAGAATTAGCATTGGACCCTTCAAAGGTGTTACTATATTTGATTGCGTTTAACATTTCGGCTTTTACTTAGAAAATTTCATGATGCAAAAAACAAAAAAAATTTACCATTTATTACATAAAGCACTGGATAGAAAACTTAAAACCTGTCTGCGGTTGAAAGCTCTGAAAAGACAGTAAGTTTGGACTTTTGAGTTTAGATTATTGTGTTAAACATTTTATCCATAGGAGATGGCAGGAGACTGCTTCTGAGTTTCAGTTAAGAAAGGTGACCTGATGTTATTACCAGCTCTCAGCCCAACTAAACATAACTGCCTCCAACTTAAAAAAAATAAATAAAAATACATGCATGCATAGCAAATTGCAGGGTTAGGATTATACTTCTACCACACAGACATTCAAATAAGTGATTCAATGGTACTAAGTAAATGCCAGCAGATGTCTGTATTGTGAAGTGTAACCACAGTTTCTTGTTACTTGAGCAGCTCAATGATATTGTGATAGCAAGCTTGTTCCCTAAGCATAAGCTGTGTGACACTACTCTGAAGATTTTAGACTAGCTTATGGCAATCACGTTTACTAAAACTTAAAAACTTACTGTAAAAAAGTAAATCCTATGTACCCTGCCAGCAACATTACACTAAGACTGATTCTGCATATTTTTGTACAGACATCAGCTAATGATGAAGATAACTGTGGAATATTATCAGATGTTATTGGAGGGAAGAATGTAGCACGTTGTGGACTCAAATCATCCTAAAAGCACAAACAATGTCATTACAGACACACCATGTCAATATTGTTATCAGATATTGTCTGAACATTACAGATATCACAGTTGACTTTTGCCAAAAACTACAATAAGTCAATTCCATATCTCTTTGTTTATATATATATATATATATATATATATATAGAGAGAGAGAGAGAGAGAGACTTTATCTGATCTATCTAAAAACAGGAGCAATTCCATAACAGCTTTAGCAGTAATATGTACTTTGATTGGCAGGGATCTTTTTCTATATCACTAATGAACCATATCCATCAGTCAGTGACAACCATGCATCATTACGCAGAAAACAAAAAAAGAGGCTGCCTTCAAACCATCAAATGCAAACACTTATGAGACTGACAATCAAAGCTAGAAGTAGGGGAGAAAAACTGAAATTATTGCAATAGTGTCAATACAATAATGACATAATCAACTGTGCATGACCAAAAACAGCCGTTAGACAATCAGCTACTTGCAGAAATGAATTGAGTATTGTACAAACGCGCTACTGTACTTTGCAGGGTTTCAACCTCTGCTCACTTTCCTGTGATTATTGATTTTGTTGATGCATCTCAGTTTTATCGCATTTGAAATGTCTTTCAACTCTTATTTGTCTTTTCACTCGTTCACACAAGTCCTCTGTGTTGTTTCTGTTGTGTGTTGTGTTAGTACCGTATAGCTACCAAGAGTCAACCCTTTTGTGAAGGCCTTGGATCCCTTTAATGAAATTAAAACTGTAATGGATCAAAAGGTCTTTATTTCGGATGTGTGGTTTTCTTTTTCTATAGGTTGATTTTAACATGACAGTATTGCTAACACAGATTGTGTTAGGTTTGACAAATGTGATTATTATATTCTCATTAACATTATAAAAATAAAAATTACACTTGTGGCCAAATTTAGTATAATGTGAAAAATATTTGGTGTCAATTAAATTGTTAAACTTAAGATTATCATGGTGACTGGACAGATGCACAGGACTTTGACCCAGGAAACCAAAAGTCAACATTGGCTTATTTTAAGTTACGTATGTAACTGAAGTATAGGTACTTAACTAATGTAACTATAAGTTGTTGCCTAACAAATGTAGTTCTTTAAATCCAAAGTACAATCTTTTCTTAAAGTAAAATTATGGTCAACATGTAGTGCTGTAAATTTGGAGCGCTGTCAGTAGAGAGAAAAATGAAAACAATCGGTGCTGTCTACACAGTGTTATCCTCCTGCTAGCGTTAACACTCAACAGGCTTAAACAGGGCAAGTTTCAAATGTGTTTTTAGCCTCTAAACATGTTCAGAATGTCATTAAAAGTGCCTACCCATGTGCAGTGATTTCTTCTGAGTGAACACAGTGAATCTGACTGCTGTAGATGCGAAAAAAATGCATGAAAGTTCTGCTAATTCAGTTGTGTTTAGTTCCTGTGTTGATACTGCAAGGAGTGTTTAGGAACTGTCTACAAACTACAACATCAAAAAGATGCAAACATATTTTCAAAAGTGCTGTAGTACAACTAGCAGGAGTTGTAGTTATAATTGAGGTAAGTTTGGAGACACTACCTTATTTAATCAATAAATTGATAGCCTACATATTTTTATCTCTTTTTTGTGTTGTAGTTTGTAGACAGTCCCTAAGCACGCTGCCGTCTCAACATCGTAACTAAACAGAGCTGAATTAGCACAACTTTCATGTATTTCTGTCACATCTACAGCAGTCAGGTTCACTTTATTCCCTCAGAAGGAACCACTGCACATGGGTAGGGACCTTTAATGACATTTTGAACATGTTAAGAGGCTAAAAACACATTTAAAACTTGCCCTGTTTAAGCTTGTTGGGTGCTAACGCTAGCAGGAAGATAATACATAGGTAGCACCGATTGTTTTTGTTCCGGTTTACTGACAACACTCCAAATTTACAAACAGCACGTGTTGGAATCGACCGGAATTCTCCTTTTAAAAGTAGTACCAAGTTGAATTAATTAACCAAGCTATGGACGTTGAAAAGAAAAAAAAAAGGTTACCCAGAGCGCTAGGGGTAGGCTACTGACCAAAAGGGCCGAATGTGACGAGTTGGGAGTGAGAAAGTGTTGACAGAAACAACTCCAAATGAATGCTAATGTTGATTTGTATCTGCTGCCCCCATGTGGCCAAAATTAGTTATCGCAGGGCAGTTTTAAAATGTTTTATTTGTTCAGGATAAAAAAATAAATAAATGTTGATCAATAAGATGTTCCCTAGTCTTAAAATGGTACTCTTTTAGAATGAGTGTAGACATTATCCAACACAAACAATATCCATATGCCTTCAAAAGGAGCAACAGCATACATTGGAGGTCCACTATGAAGTGGACATTGTAGAAACTGGCCACCCATTAGTAGGGCAGCATTTTCTGCTAATGGTATGACTCAATGTGGCCCAGGAGGATAGCCAGAAATTAAAGATGAGAGAAAAGAAAGAAGGGAGGAAGATGCTTTGCAGAGAAAAAGAACATGCAACATGATGAGACTCTGAAATGAGATGTGGATGCATTCCAGCTTAATGCAGTGTCATCCATTTCCCCCAAATGTATTATAAGTACTATTTTAAGAAAAACAGGCAAAATAGTCAATAATATTAACATTACAAACTTCACTTTTAAGACACGGACTGATATTGTTGTATAGGCTACACAGTTTGTTTTTTCACCATGATGATTAGTATGGAAGTCCAGAAGTGCCAAAATTAAAATAAATGTATCTGATCAAATTGATTTAAAGTGTAAGACAAGATTAAAGTTTAATTTACCAAATGTTGGTAATATTTTATATTAAGGTCCACATCTCCATTAACTAGTTGGTTATTAGTAAGCATTTTATAAGTTATCAATGCATTATTCTGCATGACCATATTCAACAGCTACAAGGCAATTACAAGTTTTCTCTCAACAACCTAATTACTGCTTATTGATAGTAAATTAGGAAGTTGTGCATGCATTAGTGTACTTTAATAGAAAGTACCAAAAGTAAAGTTACCAAAAAAAAACAACATTCGTCATGTCAAACTTTAAATCAACCAACAAATCACTTTCTGCATATTCCAAAGCATAAAGGTCCAATGATTATGTAACTGAAAATTAATTGGTCTTTTTATTTTCAATTTCCAAATGAATTGCAAACTAGATTTTTAGCTTTGAATTTAAATGTCTTAATTTGGGTTAATTTCTAATGATCATACATTTTTAGTGTTTGACTGAAAGCACCAATTGGAGAACATATTTTCATCTGTTTTTTTGGCCATGTCTGTTTGGTACAGTTTAACCCTTTTGTTGTCCTCAGGTCAAATTGGCCCATTTCAAAGAGTTTTATATCAGAAATATGGATTTCTTTCAGCCAAATTGCCAACATGGATGATACAACATTCTTCAGGTAAAATAAATGATTACTTTCATTGAATTGTTTAGGTGTTTTATTTAATCTTATAGAATTTTTATTCTTTTTTTAACGGTTTCAAAATAGTATCTGGACTAAACTTTGACATACATCTATAATCCACTCAACATCCTCTGATCTTAATTAGTCACAATAATTCATAATTTCTGCCTTTTTAACTAAACACTTGTATAATTTCATACAAATGAGATTTGTTGACCATAAATTCCAAGAATAAGTATAAAAATTATTAAACCAGCTCAGGTTCAATTCCCCCCCCCCCCTAATACTATATCTTAAGTCTTTCCTAAAATTCAGCCTTGGTGCAGAAGTACAGCCAATAGAGCCATTCCTACAATGAGCTTTCCTTAGGATGTGCCATTCCTGTGTCTGTAGAATATTTCATTCTCTCAAAGGCAACGCAGGATACCCAGAGCGAGACCATCAAACGGCATAGGGAGACTTCTGACTCAAACATGGAGGAAACAGCAGGCCAAAAAGGATGCAACCGAAAAGCAGGTCTGCAAAGTCATCTAGACACAAAAGCAGAAGACAGGATACTGTGGTGGCAGTTTTGGTCAAAGGTGACTGAGAAAATCTGGGGGAGGTCAGTGAAGAGATATAGGAATTAACACAATATAATGGGTTTGTAAAATCTATAGTTGAAATATAAAACCACCAAAACTACCAATATATCTGCAAAAACCTAACAGGGAACATAAATGCCTGGCTGCAAGGCTGGATAACCAATTGAGCAAAACTGACCCCACAACCCAAAAGCCTTAGGTTCAATGTGATTCAATTCCTCTTTAGTAATTTGATTTCTTTGATTTGTTTGGGAATTTATCATCAGACACAACGGACTACTATTTTCAAGACTCAGGAAATGCAGAATTGGACCCAAACACAGACAATGCAGTTTGGGGAAGTGGGAATGTGGCTGGAGGGAGGGAGGGACGGAGAGGCAGAATGTGACACACATGTTGCTTTTTCTGGAATCAAATTGTCTTTCATGAGATGACCACAATCTAAAATACCATAATTCTGGGGTCTCTGGGTAGCTAAACAGGTTAATTAGGCCATGTCCGACTGATCTCAATATAGCATGACTTTGTCTTTTAGCTCTTTAATTCATGATCCATCCAGTGACTGATCCTCAACACCACTCTGGGCTAATAGCAGAAAGAATGTTATATGCCTCCTTTAATTCTCTAAAGGCAAGGCAAGGCAAGGCAAGGCAGCTTTATTTGTATTGCACATTTCAGCAACAGGGCAATTCAAAGTGCTTTACACAAAATCAGTTAAAAGAAAATAAAACCGATAAAACACAGAAGAAACAGTTAAAAAATAAAAACAGTTAAAACACAAGAATAAAAGTTACAGTGCAGTATAAAAGATTAAACAGTAAAGAAATGAACATCATTTAAAGAAAGGCAACATCGAAAAGAAAGGTCTTCAGCATTGATTTAAAAGAACCGAGAGTAGCAGCAGACCTGCAGGTTTCTGGGAGTTTATTCCAGATATGAGGAGCATAGAAACTGAAAGCTGCTAAAAGCTGAAGTTCCTTCCAGTAAAGTGGTGGACTGCCACATTTCACCTGGAGAGAATTGTGTTTATCTCAAATGATAAACTGAAGCAAGAAAAAAAAATCCCCATTTATTTCTTGTCTTAAACAAAACCCAAATTCACCAGAAACTAGAACATTTTATTTTATTTTTCCCTTTCTCTCTTTTATATGTAATTTCTGGTAAACAATGTACACATTTCCAAAAAAATAAAATATCAAAATCTTTGCACAAATAAAGATAGTAGACTTATTGGCCTTATCTTCTGGAAAGGGGCTGCAGAACAAACCCTTTACAAATGGTAGAAAGTGGAACCAAAATCAGGTTTGAATAATTTAAATCAAATTAAATTGAGAGATAATGAAGAAGATGCCAAATATAATCAGAATTGAAGAAAACCACAATCAGCAACTCACTCTACTGTGAGGGAGGGAGGAAGGGAGGGGGAGGAGGAGGAGGGAGGACAGAACCAGAGAGAGTCGGCTGATCGATCAGCCCAGCCTAGTCCCAAGAGAGACTGAAGCTTCAGAGGAGAAACAACGGTGAGCTTTGTTTCAGTGCTGTTGGCTTTTGGGACGGTTTAGAGGAAACGGATGCAATTAGAAATGAGAAATGTCTCTGTTTTCTCCAAATAACAAGTGTTCTGAAAATAATGGAGCTTTTTTTTGCAGTGACTGGAATGGAGTTGGGTCTTCTGCTGTGGTTGTTTTTGACCTTTCTGGGAAGCACATCAGCAGTGCCAGAGCAGTACAGTACAGCTGTGGTGAGTAGTTTAAAAGAGAGAGATGGAGAGGGAGATGGAGAGAGAGAAACATGTAATTGTATGCTACCCAAACTCTACACTCTACATTGTTGTAATTATGTAAGCCTGTTGTGTGACTGGGTGCCTATTTACTTGGCATCACAATTGTCGAATTTTCTATTAGACATTTTTTCTTTTTTCTTCTGTAGGCTAGACTTGTTTATGTTTAGTGTAATTCTGACATGTGTGACAGTTAGTTGAGGATATCTAACATTGATTTGACTTTTGTGCCAAATAAGCAATTTAAATCCTACCCATGTCCATTTAATAACAAATATGTATTCACACAGTGAGGATGATTTTAAACCATCAGCAGTTTTTTTTTTTGGGGGAGGCACTTTGCATACTTGCTTGCATGGGTTCTACTATTCACATGTGAATATGTGTGGGGCCTTTCTTTGCATCAGTCTTACACAGACTTCTCTCTGATTGATATATGAGAAGGGTGTCATAAACGAAATTACATATAGCAAAGTGGTTGGTGCACAATGTCCATATGACCAATGAGCTTTTCGAAAAACAAAAGAAAAGGCAGCCTATCTATATTTTGGCCATTTAGTGTTATGCTTTATTCACTAAAAAGTAGCAGAAAAAATACAACCCTAATTAGATGATTATAATTATTATTATTTTGTCTCAGTATTAATTACCTAATACATTACAATTGATACATTACAACAGTTGATTTTAGTTTGGAAAACTGCATACTTCCTAGGGTCACTTCATTCAAACACATCAGAGAGATTGTTGCTCAATTTGCATGTAAACGTCAGTATGTCATGTGTATGAAAAAGAAATTAAGAAGAAAATTTAATTTCCGTCACCGTCATGTTATGTTATCGGTTAAAAGAAAGCAGAAAAAAAAAAAAACTTATTTTAGGTGGAGATATGTTGCAGTGTGAAACCACAGAAAAACAACTGTTGAGAGTGAGCCAACACCACTTCCTTTCAACTATAACTAGAAGGGTGGAGGCAATACAGGAAAAGGCATAGGGTTCAAAATCACTTTTGAGAACAGTCTTTGTTTTGACATGTGTAGATACATAGAGACATCCCTAACAGGAATATACCACACCAGATTAATCAACTTATTTCCCATCCAGTCCATTCTATTCAGTTGTTCTGAATGAACAAATTGTCAATCATACACTGCCTTTATGCCATCAAGTGACTCACTCAACAAGTACAGGATGATGTAATATTAATGAGTAAAAAAGGCTGACAGACTGCATTGTGAGAAACATACTGGGTCTGATCTATAATAACAAATAGCCTCTGCATGACATTGGCATTTGCCTGTAATCTTAAAGTCTATTGTTTCTAGTCATAGTTCTATTATCTTTATTGTTACTGCAAGTGCCTCCGCATCATGCCAAATGCTATAATTGAATTGAATTTGTGTTATAGATGGATTTCAGCAATACTGTTGGTTCACTTTGGTTAGGAGTGTGTTAATGGTGAAGGTTATGGTTCATTGTTTATTGGCCCTCATCCTGTTCTGTGTTGTCATTTCTGAGAAACAACAGATGAGACCAAATGTCCTCTGTTTTTTTTGTGCAGGATTGGTTGAGCAGGTATGGCTACCTTCCTCCTCCTGATCCACGCACAAGTCAACTGCAGACTAAAGACGGGATTGAGAAAGCCATTCGTGTCATGCAGAGATTCGGCGGAGTCCACGAAACCGGGGTGCTCGGTAACAACCTCTTGACATGAAACTATCAGGACAATATGAGATTTTATGGGTCACATGAGGTCAACTTCCTCTAATCTGCTCTTTAGTTTCAGCATACAGTTTATGTGATCAACTTCTCTTTCAGACATTGAAACCCTCAAACTCATGTCCACGCCGCGATGCTCTCTGCCTGATATTATTGGTAATGAGGACATACTGAGGAGGAAGAGGAGGAGGAAAAGATATGCCTTGTCAGGCCTCAAGTGGCACAAGACAGACCTCACATGGAGGTGTGTTTCCTGTCATGCATGTTACATTGTGACTTTATATTATGTATGAATCATCAAGTTTAGTGTTTCATTCACAATTGTGGTTTTTCCTTCTTACATTTGTAAAAAATGACAGCTGTTACATCAGATGCCAAACAAGATTTGAATTATGCCCAAAGTATGTTTAAAGGGACAGATGCGTTTGTCCATCGCTAAATACTCTCGGACCTTCCTACTTTGTCAGTTGCACTCAATCTAAAGCCAAATTATTTGTACTGAAGTAGAAGAAGGCTCAGTAATTTCCTAAAACAGCTGCATTACTCAGTGCACAATATATGTGAGCATTTACAGCAACAGGATGATATATGCGGGGTTGTTTCAAAATAAACTACAGTGCCCACTCTCAAATTAATTATAGAAACAAATGGACAACAATGCAGCTCTGTGGAACAAATTATTTATATACACAATAAGCTATATCAGGTTTTGGCTACTACATTATTGTCAGCTGGGGCTAAAATTCATTTTGCAACTCTGGGTAGCTCATGTAAAAAGAGGACAAAGCCTTACATACAAACATACATTATGTTCCATTGTTTGTTTTGGTCTTTGTATTGGATCTGTTTATAATCAGATAAATAAAAAATGTGGCCAGATTTATTATTATTTATTATTATTAAATAGCATAATTCTCAAAAAGCAAAATATCCCTTTCAGTTATAGAAATTGTAACTCTTTTGAAAACTCAATCTCAGTGAAATTTGGAACATTGTAAAGCGTTTCAGAGAATGATTAAGACATAACAGTCTACAACTTTGTTCAAAAACAAAATCTATTCTTGTCTGCAGTGTCCACAGCTACCCATCAGCCTCTCTCTCACCCAGCATGCCTAACAACGAGGTGGACAACATCCTGACTTACGCCTTCAAAGCTTGGAGCAACGCCGCCCCCTTGAGTTTCCGTCAGCTGCCGGGTGACAACGGGCGGGCGGCAGCTGGAGGGGACATCAGAGTGACTTTTGATCGCTTGCTTCACAACGATGGGTACCCTTTTGACGGGCAGGGTGGCACCTTGGCCCACGCCTTCTTCCCCGGCAGAGATGAAGTGGCGGGTGACACACACTTTGATGATGATGAGATCTGGAACTATGGAGGTATGATTGGAATCATGAGAGATTAATAATGACTAAGACCTATTATCAAGATGATAGTCTGTACAATCATAATGAAAAAGTGATCCATTTTAATCTAAAAAAAAAAGGAAACCTTGGTGAATAAAGCAAAAAAGGTAAAGATGTCTGCCTATTCAGTGACATCAAACCTCCAAATTATGGTTGTTTATGTGTTCCAGTAACAATTTTTCTTCACACTTCCTCAGGTCTCAGCAGTGGCAGCACAGACCTGTTCACAGTTGCGGTGCACGAGTTTGGCCACGCGCTGGGCCTGTCCCATTCCTCCACTGATCCGTCCATCATGAGACCGTACTACCAGGGTCCTGTAGGAGACATTAAAAACTTCCGGTTGGCCCTTGACGACAAGTTGGCCATCCAGCAGCTTTATGGTATGTAAGCTGTTGGACTGGCTACAATCTGAATCAGAGTACAGAGTATCAGTGTTAGTGATACTTGTTGATATGTGAGGTTTTTCATGTCTTTTTTTCTGATATATATTAGTTTAATGATGAAAACGTAAACTCCTGTGCAGGGCTTAGAATGGCTCACTGTATATTCTCACAGTTGTACAGGATGTTGCAGTCCTCCAAATGCTTTGTTCTATGGTTTTAATTTGGCTTATAAAAATACTGACACAAACACAGAGGACAGCTTAGGCTGATATGTATGTCATTAGTTTTGTAGGTAGTCAGAGGTTAACCAATGGGCACCATGAATATCTGAACCAAACTGCATGGCAAACCATCAAATAGTTGTGCCAATAATTTCCATTCTTGGCCAAAGTGGTAGACCAGCCAACCATCAGGCAGACCAAAATTGCTATTACCACGCCACTAACATGCCTACAAATCTCCAAATACAAATGTTACTTAATGTATATGTGATAATAGTTTGTATTATAGTAAGTAAAGGTTTAACAAAATTCTTAAATGTTAATTGTTATTTTCAAGTGAATCACAATATAGCTCAATGAATGCTATAAAAAGCAATAAAAAACCCAATCAAGATGGCCAAAAAAACAAATTCTGATAAAATAGTTTACTGGTCTGGTAATAATGTGTATGTAACGGTGCACTTACCGGGGATTTCAACAGTTTCCTTCCTTGTCTTAAATATAAAGTGTTTGCAGCATGTGGTTTGAGCTCTCCTGGCTACCAAAGCAAGTAGGTTGCTTGCAGAATTTTTGTAGTGCTGTCATCAGCTTTCACCTCCTCTTCAACATTGTCTGCTGTTGCAACTCTGTTGTAGGTGTGAAGGATGGGGGACCACAGGGGGGTGTTGATCCTGACCTCCCACGCCTGCCCAATCCACCTCCTCCAAGACCAACACAGCCGTGAGTAGAGTAGAGCCACAGGAAACAATAAAAGCTCCTGTAAATTCAACCAGACAATAAGCACTTATCATTTGCATTTACAAACTATGAATATCCCATCAATGCACTCAGTGTAATCATAAATCATTACGAGTCTAAGACCAGTGGATGCAGATAAAGGCCTTCTGCTCAATCCTCACTGTGACAGTTCGGTCTTGTTTCGCCCTCTAGTGAGTCTTTATTAAACTACAGCCTGTAAAATATAAGTTTTAACTTTTTCTGTTCCAGTTCTGACCCTTTATTCCATGAGCGCTGTCAGGGAGGCTTTGACGCAGTTGCAAATATCAGGGGAGAGGTCTTCTTTTTTAAAGGTAACCATCAACAAATGCACAAAATAGAAACATTTTACAAAATAAAAATGTACTTTAAAATCTCCCAAATCATTTTGTACATAGTCCATTTAAGAAAACGATATTTAGAATTGGCTGGTATTTTAGTTTCATACATAGACTCCTCTTTATCATCTGTAGTGTGTGTCTGAAGTGACATATGCTCACTTGCTTCTCTTGGAAAGGTGAACAGTTCTGGAGAATTAAGCGAGACAGGTCTTTGGTGTCCCTCAATCCGGCTCAGATCAAAAATTTCTGGATCGGCCTCCCGCCAGGAACCAACAAAGTTGACGCTGTGTATGAGAGAAAGAGCGACAGCAGTATCATCTTCTTTATTGGTAAGAAAATAAATTTTGCAGATTTGAGCAGAGAATTTTGAACGGTTCTTTTCACATCTTTGTTTGATGTTAAGATGAAATGTTAGCATGGTCCATGTAGAACAAGAGCTTTGTTTAACTAATAATGTCAAGAAGCAATCATTGCATTGCAATACCAACCACCCTTACAACACAAAACGTTTACAAACTTCTTTTAGACAAGTCGATTCTGAATAGACCTTTGTCACATTGGACATGTTGACATGTCATAGCAGAAAAGCACGTTTATTTAAAAAAAACATTAACGATGGCTGCATTCCACTTAGGAGAGGCCCTGGTATTGTGCATGCTGACACACTGAAACACAGTGGGGCTCGAAAGTTTGGGCACCCCAGGTAAAAATTTGTATTAATGTGCATGAAGAAGCCAAGAAAAGATGGAAAAAAATCCAAAAGGCATAAAATGACAGATTAGACATTTGTATAATATGTCACAAAAAGTTAGATTTTATTTCCATCATTTACACTTTCAAAATAACAGAAAACAAAAAAATGGCGTCTGCAAAAGTTTGGGCACCCTGCAGAGTTTCTAGCATGCATCGCCCCCTTTGGAAAGCTGAGACCTGACAGTGTCATGGATTGTTCTCTATCATTGTCTGGAAAGACCAGGTGATGTCAATCTTAAGGTTTTAAATGCCCAGACTCATCTGACCTTGCCCCAACAATCAGCACCATGGCTTCTTCTAAGCAGTTGTCTAGAAAACTCAAACTGAAAATAGTTGATGCTCACAAAACAAGAGAAGGCTATAAGAAGATAGCAGAGGGTTTTCAGATGCCAATATCCTCTGTTCGTAATGTAATTAAGAAATGGCAGTCATCAGGAACAGTGGAAGTTAAAGCAAGATCTGGAAGACCAAGAAAAATATCAGACAGAACAGCTCGCAGGAGTGTGAGAAAAGCAAGTCAAAACCCACGTTAGACTGCACGATCCATCCAGAAAGACCTGGCAGACACTGGAGTTGTGGTACACCATTCCACTATAAAGAGATACTTGTGAAACATGGTCTTCGTGGAAGAGTCATCAGAAGAAAACCTCTTCTACGTCCTCACCACAAAAATCTGCGTTTGAAGTTTGCAAATGAACATATAGACAAGCCTGATGCATTGTGGAAACAAGTTCTGTGGACCGATGAGGTTAAAGCAGAACTTTTTGGCCGGAATGAACAAAGGTACGTTTGGAGAAGAAAGGGCACATAATTTAATGAAAAGAACGTCTGTCCAACTGTTAAGCATGGGGGAATCAATCATGCTTTGGAGTTGTATTGCAGCCAGTGGCACAGGGAACATTTCACGAGTAGAAGGAAAAATGGATTCAATAAAATTGTAGCAAATTTTGGACGTTTACTTGATGCCATCCGTGAAAAAGCTGAAGTTAAAGAGAGGATGGCTTCTACAAATGGATAATGATCCTAAACACACCTCAAAATCCACGATGGATTACATCAAGAGGCGTAAACTGAAGGTTTTGCCATGGCCTTTACAATCTCCTGACCTCAACATAATTGAAAATCTATGGATAGTTCTTAAAAGAGCAGTGCGTGACAGACAGCCTAGACATCTCAAAGAACTGGAAGACTTTTATAAAGAAGAATGGGCGAAGATACCTCAAACAAGAATTGAAGGACTCTTGGCTGACTACAAGAAGCGTTTACAAGCTGTGATACTTGCCAAAGGGGGCAGTACAAGGTATTAACTCTGCAGGGAGCCCAAACTTTTGCAGATGCCATTTTTTTGTTTTCTGTTATTTTGAAAGTGTAAATCATGGAAATAAAATCTAGCTTTTTGTGACATATTATACGAATGTCTAATCTGTCATTTAATGCCTTTTGGAGATTTTTCCATCTTTTCGTGGCTTCTTTATGCACATTAATATAAATTTTTACCTGGGGTGCCCAAACTTTTAAGCCCCGCTGTAGCTTACTGGGACTCTTGATGTAATTGAGCCCATTGTTAAGGTTATAATTTCAGCTGTGCTTTTCCTACTACGGCAAGTCAAAATGTCTGTTGTGAAAGAGGTCTGTTTCCACACTTTCCTTCGTCTGTCCAGGATCTCAGTACTGGGTCTTTAAGGACACAGTGGCTATGAGCGGCTACCCTCGGCCCCTCTCCGAATGGGGCATGAGGACAAAGAACGGGGTGCTGGTGGACAGAGTGGAAGCAGCCTTCATCTGGGCCCACAACGGCAAAACCTACCTGTTCAGCGGAGGAGAGTTTTGGAGGTTTGATGAGAGCCGTATGGGCGAACAGGTGACCAGACAGCCAGAGTCGGGTTACCCACGGGACAACAGCCTCTGGGAGGGAGTGCCCGCCCATATGGATGACATCATCAGCTGGGGAGAAGGTAACATAAGCACCCAGCAGAGGCATAAATGTAATGAGTTTCTGGCACTAGTGCTAGTTAAATAAATAAAACCACTGAGGGTTTTTTTTAAGGGTAATGGCATTTTGGTATGGAAGGTATGAAGTGTTCAAACAATGGAAAAGAATAGATCTTAAATTAGAAATCACTATTAAACTGCTGCTGCTGCTCTTTAGGAGATGCCTACTTCTTCAAGGACAACCTTTACTGGGTGCTGCAGAACGGAAGACTGAACCAAGCTGTCGTCACTCCTAAATCCATTGCTGTAGACTGGCTCAGATGTCCAGCTCCTCCGCCTGCAACCTCCCATCCTCGATCCCCAAAGGAGTGCCACTGTGACTTGAATGCGTCATCACCATTTCTAAGAGGCAGCTGGCTCCTCCTGATCTCTGTTATATTTTTAATTAAGGAATTTGTCAGAGAATAGATGGATGGAATTTGTTTGAAACCATGTGGCTGTTTATGTGCTGCTTTCGTTGTTCCACAGGAGGGTAATAGAGGCTCTTTACATCATTACAAGCCACAAGCTGGTTTCAAATTACACATTTTGTCATAAAATGTTGAATATCCACCTGATACTTTAGCATAAGACCAGTGTCACTGCAACTACTTTCCCTCTTTCAGAACATATTGCTGACCCATGAAAATATTCCGCTTGTGTCCAAAATCCCACACTGCTCACTATTAGTCCACTATATAATACGTAGTGAATGATTTCGGACACGGCCTGCATTTTGTGTACTTCTGCCATCCTGCTATAGAATTTTACCCCCTTCATTTTCTAAAATAATGGATTACAGACCCTGTACAGGATAACACATGGAAATTCAACATAGAAATCCGCATGTAGGGTGCTATCTCATAATAAGGCTCTACACAACCACAGGCTACACAGACATACTGAAGTGCAACTGTTAATTTCTTTGTCAGAGATCAACAGTTCTACAAAGACATGTGGACTCAGCCACAGGTACTTAGTCAGCAGTGGGCAATCTAAGCAGGCAGGGGGTCAATAGTTCAATTAAAATGTAATGTTTTTTTCTCAAGTTAGGCCAAATGTAGTTACTATAATGCATTGGTATGTATGGAAACTTTTAAGTGACTATTAGAATACTCTTGTGGTGTGTCTTTGAAAATAATCTCTTGATTTCAGCACCTTCAGAATTAACATTATTCAAGACTCACGAATGATAAATCTTTATAAAAGATTACATGTTGGTCAGTCTTCAGTTACAGCCCTGTACCCAACCTAGACAACTGATTGGTACCTTCCTTAGCAACATTACATCCTCTAGGACATGAAATTCTTATATAAGTGACATGTAATCTGAGAGTTACAGCAGGTCAGACGTACAATAATAAAAAGAATGTTGTTTAGCCGGATGAACGAGGGTATCTACTGTTCCTCAATGTTGGTTCACATTTGTTTTCTGACTCACTTGTTGAGATGGATTTTTATAAGAACTAGCAGCTCTGCTCTTACAATAAAATTCTGGAACAAAAGTAAAGTGATGCATAATGAGTACTGAACATAACTGAACTGAACATTTAAATATGACAATGAGTTACTTAGCTTCAAACGTCACACTGACATGAAAAATTGTGCATGATAACTTCAAAGGCCTTCATATTTTTTAACATGGAATCAATTAATTGTCATCTAGCTAACCATCAAATCTTAGTTCGAACCACATTCAAATTATTCAATTGAGTTACAGGTTGCATAGGAGTATTTATTTTGTTCGTTAAGTGGGAAATGTCTAGATTAGCTCTAAGTTGCTGAGGAATGGGAAAGACGTCACACATCCTCACAGACGTTAATTATAAAGATAAGTTATTTATAATTAAAGTTTGATCATGCTACATCTGAACAACTGTACTCTAACGCATGATCAGATGCTCATGGAGTATAGGATAAAGAATGGAAAGCCCTTTATCACAGAATGTTCTAGTTTGATGACTGGCACTAAAATTCAAAGTAACAAAACAAATTAAAGTGTGATTATTGAAGTAAAGTACACCTGGTTTGATAAGTACAATAGGCTTTTATGCAATGTAATGTTTTGTGAACTATAAAGTCAAGTCCTCTCAATAGCCACGCCTCAAGTGTCAGGTTTAAGTTCAGTCCAGGTGCAACAATAGGGACCAAACTTAAATGTTTATTATTTACTCAAAATTACATTTCCGGAATTCTAAACTACCATTACTACCCAGCATGTGCATATCTTTTGTCATGCAACTGAATGCAGCTTTGGCAGCAAGGAAACAGAATGAGCTGTGCTTCAATTCTAATTACAACATTTTAAATTCTAGTGTGAATCACGTCCAACATAAATCTATTAAGAAAGAAGTGCAATCATGCATACAACTGATTAAAACTAATAATGAATAATTGTTTATAGAAACATTATGATGTAATACCACATCAGAGCAAGGCAGCCGTCATCACATAATAACATTATTAATGCATAGATCTATATTGCAGGTACTTGTGGTAGGCTCAGTTTTGCTTGGTTGTGATCTTATGTGTATATGAAATCTTACATTCTAAATTTAGGGGACTAAGAATGAGTAGTTCATTGAATACTTTATGTATTAACAATTTGGACACGGTCAGACAAACCACATGAAGGGGGAGAGGACAGATTAAGGCAAAAAGGTGTATTTTCATTGCAAAGAGATTTACCAGCAACAACATAAGTTGCTGAGACACCACCACCTTTCATGGCCCTAACTCCTCCCAAGAACCAGGCTCAGAGCCATCAGAGCCAGAGAGTAGCAGGCTTTGGAGGTAGAGCTAGCAGCTTGTGTTGTGACACGTTGAGCTGGCTGGATGTCTCTGTAGACATTGATCATAAAAGGGGATGTGCTGTTGGCGATGTGTACCGTTTTGCTAAAGAGGTCAATCTGGAAATAAGATGTGAAGCACTGTTAGAGCAATTGTGCTGATTGGTCCTGGCCATTGTACTTAAAGACACACCAGGAAAAAAAAACAACTCACCACGTCTTTGCTGACTTTTATTGTGTCCTTGAACACAGTCCAAACCACAGCCTCATTGCACGAGGGGATGGTCAAAGAGCCAAGGTAGCGGTAATACTTGGTGCGATCCACCCCAGTCAGGAGATCATCCAGTGAAATTCCAGGTGCCACTGTAACATTGTCGCCTGAGGACAGAAACACGAACTCTGAAGAGACTGAAACTTTTACACATTTAAGAAAAAAAAAAGATGTCTTATTAATAGGATAGCCTGAAGAAAGGAAAGGGGAGAGAGGGGGGACAAAGTGCAACAAGGGCCGTGGGTCAAATTCGAACCTGGGCCACTGCGTTAAAAACTGAGCCTTAGTATATGGGGCGCACACTCAACCAGGTGAGCTACCAGGGCACCCAATACACATTTTATTCAAACACATTGGATCAACTTCACCACAAGAAAAGAGTAAAGTCTCTCCTTACCGCTGTTTGAGATGTTTGTCAGGTAGGAGCTCAAGGTGTGCCAGGCTGCAGGTTGGCCAGCTACATTACCCGACATTTCCTGTAAATTACACACATTGTCATTAGTATCAATGGGAGGGTGAGGGATAAATAAACAATGGAGTCACACATTAAACTAAAGAGAACATCCTAAATTATGCAGACCGACAGCTGCAAGGAACAGAAATAGGATGCAAAAGGTTTTTTTTAAGTAGTATTTAACATTTTACAAAAACTTAGAAAAAGAAGTGGATGATACATAGAGCAATGGGATTTGAGAGTGCTAAATTAAAAGTATTTTGGTGTTCCAAAACCTTGAAATGCATATTTTCTCACTTCAATCAAGAAACCAAGAGCAGCAAGTCCTGTAGAGTCTTCAAAAGCTCGAGTTGTGTTCCGATTATACGATGCCTTGCTGTTTACAATGTGTAACTGAGGGAGTCAAGTAAAGAACAAATATTTGGTAAAACGTTAATTTAATTATTATAAATAATAATTACAGGGTAATAAGCAACCACTTATTGGGTAAGTCCTACATTTAAGTACAAAACAGCCTCTGAAGTTGTTTTGAGTTATTCTGGATGGTTAGACCTCTGTTCATGTTGAAGGTGGCCAGAGCTTTGATGAAAATGTATTAGGTCACACATCTTCATTTACCAATAAGAATGATGAAGCTGTGTCCTGCCCTAACAGGTGCAACAAGGTAACAAGAAACCCAGGAAGATGTCAATCAATAGGTCCAAACACACCCACACAGTCCTGTAAGGAGGTCCAATCAACCAGATTAACTGAAAACACCTGCTTTAAGGGCCTTTATTAAGTACCAGTAGGATCCATTAAGTATTAATATCTGTATTCATGACGATATTACACATAGGTGTCAGGTAATTACCCTGTAAGTAGCAGGCTTTCTTCTAAAGTAGCCTATTACCAAATAGTTTCATGTGAATTTAATAATGGCAAAATTAACTTATAGCCTATCATGAAACAACGACTACCTCCATGGGATAGCGCTTGCCATCCACGGTGTGCTCAGAGCCGGGGGCCGAGGTGCCATTACCCCAGTGCAAGTGGAACTGCAGGCTGTCGTAGTCCTCGGACAGATCTCCTCCTGAAATCCTCACACCGCTGTTGAGGTAGACTTTGACTGGAAAATGTAAAAACAGAATGGACCATTAAGTCAAAACCCCCAAAAATTTCAGAATGGTATTTTTAAGCCTCAAGAAAATTATAACTTCAAAGAAAATTATTCAAAAGCTTCATACTTTCTTCCTCCATAACCAATTAAAGCATCTGACACCATTTAATAGGGTTTCTGTCCGCAACCCACTCCTCACCTGTGTAGCCAGTATTTTTGATTGTTTTCATTGTGGATTTGCTGCTGTAGTTGAAAAAGTTGAATGCAGTCAGATGGGAGTTAACTTGGGCAGATGCTGAGACGATGTTAATGGGAGACTGCCGGCTGCCATTGCAGTGCCCACCAGGAATTGTTGGCCACGCCATTTGATCTATAACTAGAAACAAGATTTAATGTGGGTTTGCTGCAGAATAGCAGCGGTGAAGATGTTAACATCATAATGTGGCGATTTAGACATAAATAGAGATTATACTCACTGCAGCCTGGCTCATGATAACACCAGGCTGGAAAAACAAAACAAACAACGCATTTAGTTATTCTCATTTAGGACAAACAATCTACAAAAAGACGTACTGTTAATCCAGAGTGTCATGTAGATTATAGATTAAACCAAAAAGTTCCCGACACGATTTGACTGACAGTGGATGCTGGGCACGAAGACGCACACAGCTACCGCAGTTACAATCCAGTTCATCTTAGAACAGAAAAAAACAAACTCACCATTTTTTTTCACCAATACAAATGAGAACCCACATTAAACCCACGAAAAAAACGCACTATAGTCATACACATGTCTGAATACGAGAATAAAATCAACGTGTTTAGTTTGAGTGGATTTCAAATTGACACTTATGAAGCCAAATTAACCAATTACACACATATTTTAAATATCATATGCACTTTTTACAATAATAGAAATAATCTCAAACGTATGCAAAATTTGAAAATGCTACTGGAAAGAAATCAACAGTGCAAAACAGAGTCCGTTTTAGACAACAGGTCTTGTGGCCACAGCTACATGAGCTGAGCAGCAGAGTCCTACCTTTGACGCACCTGTTCTCGTCTCCGTTTGTGGAGCCTCTGGTCATTGTTTTTATTTGCTCAGCCCATCCTCTAGCTCCACAGAAACCGCCTCTATGGATGGTTTGCTTAGAGGGAGAGTTTTTTTTTTTTTTTAAAGAGTCATAATCACTAAATGTTGGATCTATGACTTGTGACAGTGCGGCGAGGAGTAACCAATCTATTTTTATCCTTAAATATGGTATGCTAGAAGGGGGGAAACGAATTTAGGAACCGACAATGTATAATAATGTCACCTGGGGCCTTTCACCCCAGGATATAAAAAAACAATTTTAACAAGGACACAGGGTCTAAAACTGAGGAGGCAGAGACAGTAGAGAAAATAACAAATGGTTTTATTAACAATGATCTAGACAAACAATTAACAATGATCCAACTATATTAGAATACGAATCAACTCACATCAGTGTGCTAGTGCTTAGGAGGGGGCAGACTTAGTTGTTCAGTTACAACCCGTTACTGAACAACCAAACAATCTCAGAATATACACTAAAGCAAAATAACAGAAATATATTCAAATTAAACAAACTTAATGAATAAACTAAAGAAACAGGAAAGCACCCCTAACAAAAAGCATAAAGCAGAACAGAGTAAAACAGAACAGCAACAGGTGAACCTAAAACACAAAAAGGCACAGGGTAGTTAAAGGAGACAATTTTAAATCACTAAGGACAACTAAAAATGGGGACCATACTCATCACCTTTAGCAGGGAACCACCACCAGGGACCAGCAAAAGATTAAGGCTGATCTCATTTCTCTATCTTACCCCTACCCCTTCCCTCTTCCCCTAGGTTTTGCGCGTTGAGACCTAGTGCTGTCCCAATTCTCTTTTTGATTAAGGGTTAGGGTAAGGGCTATAGGGCTAAGATAAAGGGGTGTATACCCCTTCAACCCTAGGGAGGACACAAGCTTACTTGTAAACAAGGGCTATTGTACAACAAGCGACAATGGCTGCCGCAGGGACCTGAGAGACCCATAAATGTAAGTATTTTCGGCTTAAATAATTGATTTAAAAATTACGACAGCCGTTAAAGTTGATTTACACAACGGTCCGCATTTCTCTGCCTTGAATGGACTTAATGCATGTCTACAGTTTTAACCATTAGCAGAGAATTTTGTTTGTAATCAGTGTACAACACTACTTGCTTTGGAGACATCGATACGTGTTTTACATATACTATCCTGTATCACACAGGAGCCAGGAGGACACAGCAGCTGATCCACTTTCGGGGAAGTAAGAAGAAGTTTCTTAAAGCATGTGTTCATGTTGTACCCATTCATTATTGCATTGGTACTGTATTATTGTAATTATTTGTAATTAATTTCTGTTCATGCACTTGTATATTGTTGTTGGTTATGATACAGGACACTGATGAAATGTGAGGGACGGGTTACTGGCCAACAGGCATCAGACTGGTCAGGAATATCAAAATAGCTGTAGTTTGTTTGTTTGTGGTCTTGTGTGTCTTACCACTTGGTTTCAATGGCCAAGGGCTAGAGGTAAGGGGGTAGGGGTAAAATGGAGAAATGGGATTCAAAGAATTTCAAAGGAAATTAATGAAAGGTAGTATTTTATCAATATTTTTGGTATTTTAAATTTGAACTGTTGCCACCTCCATAAAGTTTTCTGGGACTCCTCCATTGTTGGTAATGATGCCCTCTTCAGGAAGAGACAGAGTTGACTGTTCTCTCTGAGGAGACTCAGATTCTTCAGTGTGTCTTAGCGGTGGTGGTATCAAGGCATGGACGCCAGCAGACTCAACAAGCTGTTAAATAAGGTTAGCATGGGGATCCCGTTGGAACTGGACAGTGTGGCGGCAGTGGCGGAGAAAAGGACAAGAGAAAAATCAGAGCCATCTTGAATAACCCTTCTCCCCATCTCTGATATGACTTGACTTTGTTAGGCTTTGTTGTTTTTGATTTGCTATATGTCTAATAGTGTGTAAGTTGCAAAGTCATCATTGTCCTCTAAGATTTGACAAAGCTGTTAACAAACATCTGCAGTTAAGTTCATTCATTAAGAGTCATGTTTCTGGCCACTAAGTGAATGTAAGTCCCAGTAGCAGCTCTAAGAAGTTTTAAATGTGGTGGCAAAGGGATGTCTAGAGGTGAGTGGGTAATGGGCGTGCACATCACACAGAATTTTTTAAATATGCTTTTATATTTTATTACTTTTAGGCTAAAACCTAAAGTTGTAAAATTCCACAGCACACGTTGCACACTTAATCTTGCTTCACTCTCCCTTTGTGAACCACTGGTCTAATAGCTAGCTTACCACTAAGTCTAACTAAGCCCTAAAACACTCTAGCCCAAAAAACATGCCATTTCAACAAAAACTGTAATTGAACAGAAAGAACGAGCACTTTTCAATCACACAGATATGCATGTTGATTTCTTTATGTTTCTTAATACAACGGTAGCTCAGGCGGGAGCCTGCCTAAACTGTAGACAGCAAGCTAGCTAAATTCCCCTTTTCGTCATTAACTTTACCATGCCATCTGTGCTTTCCATGGGCTCTGTTGCATGAGTTAGCTCTGACTCCAGGGTTTACATTTATTAACTATGTTCAGTAACTACATTCCGTCTAAATGGGAGGGTGCTAAACATATTTGCCAGAGAAAATTAAAGATGAGCTAAAACATGAGGTTTGTGGTCACTGGTTCCTAGTCACTCTTCCTCATGTCAAAAAAAGTCTTTGTTCTGGGATTGGCATAGGCTACGAGGAAATTGAATTACTGGTTCAGTTACTGAGTATAGTCCTATCATCTATTTCAGTCTGATTTGTTTGGTCAAACCAAGAAGTGCAGACTACAATAATAGTTTTGCAAATTTCATTTAAAAAATCTTTTTTCTGGTCCGCATGAAAAGGGGGGTCTCGGTTCACTTTAAAATGCACTAAAGCGGAGATATTTAACATGGCAGTGGGGCCTCCAAATTATTATGTTTTTGAAAGTTTCCATGAAAATCCAACATATTATTAGCAAATATGTATCAGCCTATCAATGAAAAAAAAAAGATTAAAAAAGGCACGTATAATGGCTTTAGGCCACCCTACAGTTATTGTAGGCTAATATCCAACTCAATTTTATACAATTTAATATGTTTGCGATGTACTAGTCAGCATTATTATGCTCTAGCCTATATTATACTGCAGGTTTTGCTTGAACAAATACAATAGCGGTAATACATGACATGGTTTATGCAGGACAGTGGTTGTTAGGGTTAGTGAAGCCGGGTAACTGAAAGAAATCCAGGGCATGTTGATCTTGTAACGTAGTACGGGCCTCAGGTCTGCAAAGTCATCTAGACTCAAAGTGGAAAGCCGGACACTGTGGTGGCAGTTTTAGTCAAAATGTGACAGATAATCTGGGGGAGGCCGGTAAAAAGATATGGGAACCCAATATAACGGGTTTTGTAAAATCTATAGTTCAAATATAAAACCTACTACCAATATGGCTGCAAAAAGCAGCTGATAACAAGTGGAAATGGGCTGGTTACATACTGCAGGGCTGACGAGGGAAATTGGAAACAGGTGAGGAGGTAGATGGATGAGGAAGTCAGGTGACTGGAGCAGGGAGACAATCTGAGGGCATCTGGTGGACATGAAGAGAATAGCTATGAACGGGTTTGGGGAAGTGGGAATGTGGCTGGAGGGAGGGAGGGACAGAGAGGCATTTTAGCTCTTTAATTCATGATCCATCCAGTTCCTCAACACCACTCTGGGCTAATAGCAGAAAAAAACATTATATGCCTCCTTTAATTCTGTAAAAGCTGTAAAAGTTCCTTCCAGTGAAGCAGTGGACTGCCACATTACATCTGGAGAGAAGTGTGTTTTGCAGAGAATTGTCTGTATCTTGAATGATAAACTAAAGCAATAGAAAAAATATGCTCCCCATTTATTTCTTGTATTAAACAAAACTGAAATTCAACAGAAACTCAAAAATGGTATCCACTCCTTTTCCCTTTCTCTCTTTTATCTATGTCATTTCTGGGAACAGTGTAAAATTAAAGCCTTTCTCTTTTCTGTTTGAATATCAAAATCTTTGCACAAATGCTTCCAATATTTGACACAGAAAGATAGTAGGTTAATTGGCCTTACCTTCTGGAAAGGGGCTGCGGAACAAACCTTTATAAATGGTAGGAAGTGGAACCAAAATCAGATTTAAATTAATTGAACTATATTTAGAGATATTGTTCCTATAACCTGTCTCGGACCGTCTCTGCTGTTGTCTTGTGGTTGCCTACAAAATTGTAAGTTATAAAGCTTTTGGCAGCTAAGATGACTAGGACTAGTAGTAGGTAATGTTGCAAGAGATTTGTGTGTGGCGCTGTTATCATTTTAGACCAAATTGTAGTAGGACTCAACTGATCCAAGTTAATGATACTAGAGACTCGCGACTCATGAGTTAATTTAAAGAGTGGGGTGAAAGATCCGAGTGAATCACGACTCAAACAGGTTTACTAGGGATTTGAAAGTGTGAAAATAATTTCCAGTAAAGGACAATGGAGAAGTTCGGCCAGACTGGATACCGGGACTGTAAGCACCTCAATCACGCTTGTTTAAAGCACCAACATAGCAAATTGCACAAGTTTGCACTGGATAAATGTAACACTTACAGGATGTCTGAGCGTGGCCCAGTCATTCATTAACTCACCAACACAGATGGCAGACAGGGTGAAATCATAGAGACGAATCAAAGACAGGTAATTTCCTGGAATTTTATAGACTTTCTGCAGGCATGACAGACAACTTAAGAGTAACTAGATGCGGCCACAATGTGATAACATTGTTCTTTACTGGAAACCAGGCAGACAGGGAAACCATGCTCAAGGGGATGGGTCCATGACAATACCACACCAGATTAATCGTCTTATTTCACATCCAGTCACACAGTCCATACTCTCTTTAATTATTATATAATTAAATATACCCCATATATATATATATATATATATATATATATATATATATATATATATATATATATATATATATATATATATATATATATATATATATATATATAATTGTCAAATAAAAAAGGCACACTGCAATGTGAGAAACTGCTACAATTATTATTTAGTGCTATTGTCTTTATTGTGACTGTAAGTGCCTCCGCATCATGCCAACTGCTGTAATTATAATGAATCATATTTCTGTATATTTGTATATTTGCATTAGCGTCTATCTGTCCCAACTGGCAATGGCAGATGGCCGCCCACCAAGAGCCAGAGTTAGTCCGAGATTTCTGCCTTTAAAAAGGGCATTTTTCCTTCCCACTTGCTCGTGGGAAACTGTTGAGTCTTTGTAAAACATAGATTGTGTTCTACAATCTGTAAAGCGTCCTGAGATAACTTCTGTTGTGATTCAATTGAAATTGAAATTGAAATTGAATTGAACTTGTGTTAGAGATGGATTTCAGAGATACTGTCGATTCACTTTGGTTAGGAGTGTGTTAATGGTGAAGGTTATGGCCCTCATACTGTGCTGTGTTATCATTTCTGAGAAATGGTTTCCTTGTTTTCTGTGCAGGATTGGTTGAGCAGGTATGGCTACCTTCCTCCTTGTGACCCACGCACAAGTCAACTGCAGACTAAAGACGGGATTGAGAAAGCCATTCGTGTCATGCAGAGATTCGACGGAGTCCACGAAACCGGGGTGCTCGGTAACAACCTCTTGACATGAAACTATCAGGACAATATGAGATTTCACATACCTAGGGCCACAAGAGGTCAACTTTTCTAATCTGCTCTTTAGTTTCAGCATACAGTTTATGTGATCAACTTCTCTTTCAGACAATGAAACCCTCAAACTCATGTCCACGCCGCGATGCTCTCTGCCTGATATTATTGGTAATGAGGACATACTGAGGAGGAAGAGGAGGAGGAAAAGATATGTGTGGCACAAGACAGACCTCACATGGAGGTGTGTTTCTTGTGACGCATGTTACCTTGTGGCTTTAAATCATCCCTGTATGAATCATCAAGCTTAGTGTATCATTCACAATTGCGGGTTTTCCTTCTTACATTTGTAAAAAATGACAGCTGTTACATTGGATGCCAAAAAGACTTGAATTACACCCAAAGTATGTTTGGTTTTAATGGCAACAATGTTATTAAATACCTTACTAGAGGAAGATTTTGGGGAAGTGTACTGTTTTTTGTTCTTTTTATCCAAAGCCACACAATCAATTATTAATATCTACAGTATTTACATAATAAGCATTAAGAAAAGAAACACAAGATATAATTAAAGCTGGAGGCAGTGGTAGAAAAGTTAAAAGTTTCAGTTAATAGTGTATTGTAGTAAGTGTCCATTTCATAATATTCAGATTTATCATACATTATTGAACATGCACATGTATTGTAAATTCCGTTAAAGAAGGGTGGAGGTGGGGTCACATTATATCATTTAATAATTAAAAATGTACTTGAAAGTAACGCAATAGTTACTTTCTGAAGAAACTAGTTACTATTATGATTTGTAACTGAGTAACTAATTTAGTTACTTTCTGGAAGCAGTAACTAGTAACTGTAACACTGGTGATGATAGTTTGTATTACAGTAAGTAAAGGTTTAACAAAATTCTTAAATGTTAATTGTTATTCATCCATCCATCCATCTTCATCTGCTTATCCGGTATCGGGTCGCGGGGGCAGCAGCTCCAATAGGGGACCCCAAACTTCCCTTTCCCGAGCCACATCAACCAGCTCCGACTGGGGGATCCCGAGGCGTTCCCAGGCCAGGTAGGAGATATAATCCCTCCACCTAGTCCTGGGTCTTCCCCGAGGCCTCCTCCCAGCTGGACGTGCCTGGAACACCTCCCCAGGGAGGCGCCCTGGAGGCATCCTTACCAGATGCCCGAACCACCTCAACTGGCTCCTTTTGACGCGAAGGAGCAGCGGCTCTACTCCGAGTTCCTCTCGGATGACTGAGCTTCTCACCCTATCTCTAAGGGAGACGCCAGCCACCCTCCTGAGGAAACCCATTTCGGCCGCTTGTACCCTGTTAATTGTTATTTGCAAGTGAATTACATTATAGCTCAATGAAGGATATAAAAAGGAAACAAAATGCCAATCAAGATGGCCAAAAAAACTGGTAATACCAGTGTGTGCACAATGTGTGTGTGTGTAACGTAGCACTTACCAGGGATTTCAACAGTTCCCTTCCTTGAAAAGTTTGGTCTTGTTTTGCCCTCTAGTGAGTCTTTATTTAACTACATCCTGTGAAATATAATTTGACCCAAGTTTGAACTTTTTCTGTTCCAGTTCTGACCCTTTATTCCATGAGCGCTGTATGGAAGGCTTTGACGCGGTCGCAAATATCAGGGGAGAGGTCTTCTTTTTTAATGGTAACCATCAGGGATGCAGAACATAGAGAAATTTCACAAAATTAAAATATACTGTAAAATCATTTTGTACATTGTACATTTAAGAAAACGATATTTAGAATTGGCTGGTATTTTAGTTTCATACATAGACTCCTCTTTATCATCTGTAGTGTGTGTCTGAAGTGACATATGTTCACTTGCTTCTTTTAGAAAGGTGAACAGTTCTGGAGAACTAAGCAAGACAGGTCTTTGGTGTCCCTGAATCCGGCCTCCCGCCAGGAACCAACAAAGTTGACGCTGTGTACAAGAGAAAGAGCGAAAGTAGTATCATCTTCATTATTGGTAAGAAATAAATCTTGCAGTTGTGAGCATGAATGGTTCTTTTCTCATCTTTGTTTGATGTTAAGATGAAATTTTAGCATGGTCCCTGTAGAACAAGAGCTTCATTTAACTAATAATGTCAAGTAGCAATCATTTCATTGCATTGTATTGCAATACCAACCACCTTTGAAACATTTACTAACTTCTTTTAGAAAAGTTGATTCTGAATTCTTACACTTTCCTTCTTCAGTTCAGGATCTCAGTGGGTCTGTAAGGACACAGTGGCTATGAGCGGTGACCCTCGGCTGTAAGGGCAAACAGGTGACCAGATAGCTAGAGCCGAGTTACCAACAGGACAACAGGGTAGGAGCATAGACAGTTAAAGACGTGGACCAACAGATCCCGTTGTTCTGGACGGAGACCAGTGAAGGAAAATAGAAGCACTTTTTCGGTGATGGTTAGGCGTTACTGCGCAGCCTCCAACTGAGCTTGACAACGTGGTTGTGACGTGGGCAACATGTCTGAAAGTTGTAAGTCTTCTGGTAGCTGTGCCAAAAGAAACCTCAATCATTCCCGGTCAGCAGAGACGGAGAGTGTAGGTATAGGTTAGGAGACAACATAGGCACAGGCTAATTATTGCTAACTAACATGCTCGGTAACATTAGTAATTAAAGCTAAACAGCTAATGGAAGCCAGAACTGTTTGCGTGCTTCTCCTAACAATACGGTGATTTGTCGACTATGCAACGGTAAGTTGTATGGTTATGACGCAATCGTTAGGATAGGAGTGGTAGGAGTGCCCGCCTACATGGATGACATCATCAGCTGGGGAAAGGGTGAACCAACTTCGTTAAGTAGGTCCATTTTTACTGTATTGACATTACAGAAGTCTCTTGTTAGCATCTTATATGCAAGCTACTTGTCGCAAAGTGAGGCATATGCAACTCACAGCTTCACGCGTCACAAAGTGAAGCATGCGCAGCTCAAATCTGCACTCTCCTCACATTGGGCAGTGACACCCTCTGCGGTCAGGAGACAGGGTCGGAGTGGTGGTAACACGGCAACACTGTTGACCACATCAGTTTTTTTAAAAGCTTTATTAAAGTCTTGTAAATTCTAGAGCCTTCAATACCAGTTTTCAGGCTGCCAAATATTACACACGTTAGTGCAAATGAACCGGCGATATCAGGGTTTTAATCTCCACCTCTGAAAAGTGCAATTTCTTAGCCGGATTACATCTGGCCGTGTCGAGAATAGAGGGTTTTCACGTTGCGTCATCAGACCGGAAGTCACCATATTGGACGTACTCTGCATCACAACAAAGCACAGGCACTGAAGTACTCCCCGAACGTTGTCAAGGAAAATGGTTATTATTGTCGTGGTTTAGGTTGTACCAATAGGTCAGGCCACGAAAAAACATTTAGAATATTATCGACTTCCAAAAGTTATTCAAAACCAGGGAGAGGAATGCCAGAAGTTATTAGAGGGAAGGAGGCGCTTGTGTTTGGCAAAGCTCAAACTCACTCAGTTAGTGTAGATAGCAAAGTGGGGCTCTTTGAAATGAAAAAAAAAACGATTGAGAGGCACTTGGCTACACTTTGAGTACCGCAATGATGTCATACAGTTAAGGTTAGGTTGATTGAAGACGTTATTGCATTACTTACAACACAACGGTCATTAAGGATTTGGTATTGCGTCTCCTTCACAAAGCCACATACCATCTGGTTATAGGCCTCCAAACCTTTGTAGGATTTAAGGTTTGCAGCTGTGTATGGGCTCGGCGAGAAAAGCAGGTAGTTGACTAGCTATATCAGGATATGCAACTGAAGGAAGAATCACTGGGTCGTCATGGATCTAAGAAGAGAGAGCCAACAATAAACTGTAATTTCTTGAAAAATCGCGCCTTTTCTTGTGGTCCAAGTCCTTCCCTATTGCATCTTGGATGCTTTTCTGTTGTTTAGACATGGCTACATTCACTTAAAGTATCCAAAGTGCACAATACTCTATTGTACTCCGTTCAGTTGTTTACACTGAGTATCTCCATTAAGGCCTTGCATCCGGATTACTGCCCAGAACGTGACGTTGGTGAAAACCCTCTATAGTAGGGGCGAGGCCTCTAAACCAAGAACATATCGGAGCATGATAGTTAAATTACGATCGTTTCCAGACGCTGCACTTATCAATGTACGACCATTCTTACGCTCTGATTGGTGTGATATGAACGTTTCATGAATCACACGTGAAGCCTGTCGTAAGAGGATTTCTGCGCTCATATCTGTGCTGGTTTCCACATTAGCTTGATAAATGAGGGCCATTGTGTTCAGAGGCATAAATATGTGATGAGTTTCTGGCATGAGTGCTAGGTTTAGGCTTTTTTTGAAACCAAGTGGTACTACTTCCGTTGTTCCACTGAAGAGTAATAGAGGCTCTTTACACAATTATACTCACAGTATATTGCAAGCCACAAGCTGGTTTCAAATTACACATAAAATGTTAAATATCCACCTGATACTTTAGCATAAGGTCAGTGTCACTGCAAATACTTTCCCTCTTCCAGAACATATTGCTTACCCATGAACATAGTCCGCTCATGTCCGAAATCCCTCTCACTATTGGCCCACTATGTAGTGAGTAGTGAATGGGTGAATGACTTCGGACACTGCTTACATTTTGCATCCTTCTGCCATCCTGCTATAGAAATTCACCCCCTCCATTTTCCAAAGTATTTACACAGAGCCTGTACAGGCTAAGACATAAAAAATTAACACAGAAATGCTGTCTCATCTCACAATGAGGCCATACACAACCACAGGCCATCAAAATATAATATAAGTGCAACTGTCAATCTCTTTATCAGAGCTAAATTTTTTTTTTATTCAGACATAGCCTACATACAGTACACTACAGTACAAACAGAAATATGGTAAATTATACTTGCAGAGTGTGTTGTTTTTTTTAAATATATTTTAGTTTGATGTTGTACGAGTAACTGGTTTTCACTCACTGACAGGTGAATGATCAAGAACAAAAATCACCTTTTTGTTGGTGTTTAAGCTGATTATGACCCACTTTTTAGTGACTTAAAAATTGTGTTATGAGATATGTTGATGCAGCCCAGTCTTATGGCAGTTGATTGATGACTAAAAAAAGGCTACAAAAAGTATGTTATTCTTGTATTTTGTATTGTATTGTATTTTATTATTTTAATTCATATTTGAATCCATCACTATGATCATATCTTTTTCTTTCTTTTTTTTAACATGGAATAAATTAATTGTCATCTAGTTAACCATCAAATCTTTAGTTTGAAGCACATTCAAATTATTTAAGTTAAGGTTGCGTAGAAGTATTTATATTGTTCTTCAAGTAGGAAATGTCTAGATAAGCTCTAAATTGCTGAGGAATGAGAAACACTTGCATCCTCACAGACGTCACTGAAGGAGAAGATAAGTGATTTAGAATTAAAAATCTGAACTCTAACACATGATCAGATGCTCATGGAGTAAAGGATAAGAATGAAGGAATGTTCTAGTTTGATGTTTGACGTTACTGAGACTAAAATTCAAATGAAGTAACAAAACAAAAATGTAAGTGTGATCTTTGAAGTAAAGTACACCTGGTTTTATAAGTACAACAGGCTTTTATGACATATTAGGTTTTGCGAACTATAGAGTCAAGTCCTCTCAATAACCATGCCTCAAGTGTCAGGTTAAAGTTCAGTCCAAGTGCAACAATCGAGACCAAATTTGTTACACAATGCCATTTAAATAAAGAAAACAAAAAAAGTTTGCTCACTAGAAGTTTCCCACAATTTTTGAACATTTATTTAAAGCATCCTGATACATGTTTTATCCAAATAATTAAAATAAATATGAATGAAGAAAAGAGATTGACACAATACATGACGTCACAGCTCTGTTACATGTGCAAGTATTGCAACAGAGTGCACTCTGGAAACTGGAACTCAAGGAAAAATGTAACTCATATTGTTGTAATAAATAATGTTGTTCATTCAAATCTTCATTACACCCACTGAATGAGTGTTCCGCTTGGCAACATGGCTACATTTCATCTGCTAACATTATCTGCACTGACGAGGACAAAAGTAAAATGAAATCAGGGTCCAAAATAAGGGAATATAAAAATAAAAACATCTTATTGATTATGAAATCCTATTCTGCAACTTTTATTTTTACAAACTTGTACAGTCTCTAGACAGATACATGGCGGCAGATTGTAATAAAGCAACCATTACTACCCAGTGAACTTAGTGCATGTGCATATCTTTTTTTAGGCACCTGAATGCAGCTTTGGCAGCGCAGAAACAGACAATGAGCTGTGCTTCAATTCTCATACAACATTCTAAATTCTTGTGTGAATCATGTCTAACATAACTCTATTAAGCAAGAGGTGCAATCACGCATACAACCAAGGCAGCCGTCATCACATAATAACATTATTAATGCATAGATCTATATTGCAGATACTTGTGGTAGGCTCAGTTTTGCTTGGTTGTGATCTTATGTGTATATGAAATCTTACATTCTGAATTTAGGGGACTAAGAATGAGTAGTTCATTGCATACTTTATGTATTAACAATTTGGACACAGTCAGACAAATCACATGAAGGGGGAGAGGACAGATTAAGGCAAAAAAGTATATTTTCATTGCAAAGAGATTTACCAGTAACAACATAAGTTGCTGAGACACCACCACCTTTCATGGCCCTAACTCCTCCCAAGAACCAGGCTCAGAGCCATCAGAGCCAGAGAGTAGCAGGCTTTGGAGGTAGAGCTAGCAGCTTGTGTTGTGACACGTTGAGCTGGCTGGATGTCTCTGTAGACATTGATCATAAAAGGGGATGTGCTGTTGGAGATGTGTACCGTATTGCTAAAGAGGTCAATCTGGAAATAAGATGAGAAGCATTGTTAGAGCAATTGTGCTGATTGGTCCTGGCCATTGTACTTAAAGACACACCAGGAAAAAAAACAACTCACCACGTCTTTGCTGACTTTTATTGTGTCCTTGAACACAGTCCAAACCACAGCCTCATTGCACGAGGGGGTGGTCAAAGAGCCAAGGTAGCGGTAATACTTGGTGCGATCCACCCCAGTCAGGAGATCATCCAGTGAAATTCCAGGTGCCACTGTAACATTGTCGCCTGAGGACAGAAACACGAACTCTGAAGAGACTGAAACTTTTATAAATTTTTTCAAAAGATATTTTTGGGGATTGCCTGACCTTTATTTGATAGGAAAGCTTGAATAAAGGAAAGGGGGGAAAGGGGGGACAATGTGCAGCAAGAGCCATGGTTCAGACCTGAACCTGGGCCACTGCGTTATATGGGTGAAAACTGGGTGAGCTACCAGGGCACCCAATACACTTTTTATTCAAACACATTGGATCAACTTCTCCACAAGAAAAGAGTAAAGTCTCTCCTTACCGCTGTTTGAGATGTTTGTCAGGTAGGAGCTCAAGGTGTGCCAGGCTGCAGGTTGGCCAGTTGCATTACCCGACATTTCCTGTAAATTACACACATTGTCATTAGTATCAATGGGAGGGTGAGGCATAATTAAACTGTGGAGTCACACATTAAACTAAAGAAACATCCTAAATTATGCAGATTGACAGCTGCAAGGAACAGAAATAGGATGCAAAGGTTGTTTTTTTTTTAAGTAGCATTTGACATTTTACAAAAACTTAGGTAAAGAAGTGGATGATACATAGAGCAATGGGATTTGAGAGTGCTAAATTAAAAGTATTTTGGTGTTACAAAACCTTGAAATGCATATTTTCTCACTTCAATCAAGAAACCAAGAGCAGCAAGTCCTGTAGAGTCTTCAACAGCCTGAGTTGTGTTCCGATTATACGATGCCTTGCTGTGTACAATGTGTAACTGTGGGAGTCAAGTAAAGAACAAATATTTGGTAAGATTTTAAAATACTTACAGGGTAATAAGCAACCACTTACTGGGTAAGTCCTACATTTAAGTACAGAACAGCATCTGAAGTCGTTTTGAGTTATTCTGGATGGTTAGACCTCTGTTCATGTTGAAGGTGGCCAGAGCTTTGATGAAAATGTATTAGGTCACACATCTTCATTTACCAATAATAATGATGAAGCTGTGTCCTGCCATAACAGGTGCAACAAGGTAACAAGAAATTCAGGAAGATGTCAATCAATAGGTCCAAACACACCCACACAGTCCTGTAAGGAGGTCCAATCAACCAGATTAACTGAAAACACCTGCTTTAAGGGCCTTTATTAAGTACCAGTAGGATCCATTAAGTATTAATATCTGTATTCAAACAACGATAGGCTATTACACATAGGTGTCAGGGTAAGTAGCAGGCTCTCTTATAAAGTATTACCAAATAGTTTCATATGAATTTAATAATGGCAAAATTAACGTATAGCCTATCATGAAACAACAACTACCTCCATGGGATAGCGCTTGCCATCCACGGTGTGCTCAGAGCCGGGGTCCGAGGTGCCATTACCCCAGTGCAAGTGGAACTGCAGGCTGTCGTAGTCCTCGGACAGATCTCCTCCTGAAATCCTCACACCGCTGTTGAGGTCGACTTTGACTGGAAGATGGAAAAACAGAATGGACCATTAAGTCAAAACCCCCAAAAATTTCAGAATGGTATTTTTAAGCCTCAAGAAAATTATAACTTCAAAGAAAATTATGCAAAAGTTTATTACTTTCTTCCTCCTTAACCAAATACAAGTAAAGCATCTGACACCATTTAATAGGGTTTCTGTCCGCAACCCACTCCTCACCTGTTTCACCCGTGTTTTCGATTGTTTTCATTGTGGATTTGCTGCTGTAGTTGAAAAAGTTGAATGCAGTCAGATTGGAGTTAACTTCGGCAGATGCTGAGACGATGTTAATGGGAGACTGCCGGCTGCCATTGCAATGTTTAGCAGCAATGATTGGCCACAGCGTTTGATCTATAAATAGAAACAAGATTTAATGTGGGTTTGATGCAGAGTAGCAGCGGTGAAGCTGTTAACATGATCATGTTGCCATTTAGAGATAAATAGAGATTATACTCACTGCAGCCTGGCTCATGATAACACCAGGCTGGAGAAGAAAAAAAACGCATTTAGTTATTCTCATTTAGGACAAACAATCTACAAATAGACATGTAGATTATAGATTAAACCAAAAAGTTCCAATACCTACCGACACGATCTGACAGACAGTGGATGCTGGGCACGAAGACGCACACAGCTACCGCAGTTACAATCCAGTTCATCTTAGAACAGAAAAAAACAAACTCACCATTATTTCCACCAATACAAATGAGAACCCACATTAAACCCTCGACAAGAAACCGCACTATAGTCATACACATGTCTGAATACGAGAATAAAATCAACGTTCAATCAATCTTAGTGGATTTCAAATTGGCAAAACACTAATGAAGCCAAAATAAACAATTAGGCACACATTTCAAATATCATATGCACTTTTTAAAATAACTGAAATAATCTCAAAGTATGCAAAATTTGCTGAGCAGCAGTGTCCTTCCTACCTTTGACGTTCCTGTTCTCTTCTCTAACAGCTGTGGAGTCTCTCGTCCTCTTTTTATTTGCTCAGCCCATCCTCTAGCTTCCCAGAAACCGCCTCTATCAGTTGTTTGCTGATTGACTGATTCACATTTATTCAGTTTCTGGCCACCTAATGACTATTCAACATTCCACTGTTCAAGTCTGATATTTATATTCAGTAGGCTTCCCATAAATTACTGTTTGTTTGTTGTTTTTCAGCTAGCAAGCTTTTACTTTCTAACATTTGTGGGCTGGGCAGGTACAGTGTCCGCCGACAGCGGACTAGTCTGTTGCAAATAACTACATAATAAAAGCTGAGGACGTCTTCTGAGACTGACTCATACCTCCTGTAAGGGACTATGAAGCAAACTAACAACCACAATCAGCTAAAAAAAAAAAAAGGTAAAAAAACTGCACAGAGATTGGTATGAATGTGATGATTTTACATTACATTGATTTGGCTTATTAGTGCAATACACCTATTTACAGAAGTTCCAATTAACCTCCTTATAAGTTACATAAAAAGGCACAGAGACAAGCCAGAAGCAGAATGGGACCAGGGGTACTGATGCTGAATCGGTGTAGATTGTCCTGCTATGAAGAGACTGTGTAGGCCGAAACACGTCCTCATATCCTGCCTGAGTCAGAAGCATCATCATCTAGTGGCTTTAAAGGAAATGTTACCTTTCATTTAATTAAGTTAGGATCAATTTTGTTGACTTGAACGTGTTAAAAAGTTGCATCTTTCATTGAAAATGACATTCCTGCAGTAATTAAGATGTCCAATAATATGTTGTGATGGCAAAGGCTGTCACACAATGTGTCTCGACAGGATAACCAGACAAGAAAAACTTTTTTTTTTCCCGCCCCGTCCCCCCCTTCTGCTTTTTTGAAGCTATTCCCAAAAATATTTTCACTTAAAAAAAAAAAAAATGAAACTAATAAAAGTAGTAAACTGATCATTTATATTATATGTGAGCTATCCACAGACAATTTGGTTGAAAGAAACCCAAATTTTTTATTTTTATTTCTTCTATTTATAGAAACCTTTTAAAAACAGGTAAAATTTGTTTTGAGGACAACAGGAAGGTTAAGCAAACAAAAGCATGCATGTGTGCAAGTAGGAGACATCATAGTTTATCATTTAATTTCTGTGCCCCCTTCAAACTATTCATTTTTGCATATTTGCAGCGTTTCTTATGTTATGTACAGATTTGGGATTTTTTCCCAATTCTTTTGTTTGTTTTCTTGTCTCTATTTGCAAATTAGGTCAAAGCTGTCAGCTTGATTTAGCCAGGGAAATGTTAAGTAATAAAGGGTGTGAAGAATTATTTTATTTTCTATGTATAGAAACATGGCGTATGGTCATTTCTTTAATACAGCGGAAGGAATATCAGTTTTCATTACTGCCAGTGATTGAGCTGAATTAAAGTGCAGTCGAGAAACAGTGGGTGGACTCCTCAAAAGATTAGTGAATGATGACAATGTCTCGATCTTTCGCATGACCAGTGTCACGGAACAGAATGATGGACTCAAATGCACGGCAGAGTGTGGGAGCGGGGAGGCGGACACCGGGAACAGGGAGGCGGAGGACCGGGCGACAGACGAGGCTCGGGAACCAGGTGAGAGAAACGAGAGATGGACCACGGGGAAAACCGGGAGCCGGGACTGAAGAGGAGGAAAGAGCACGAAGAGGGGGCTGGAAGGAGGGCCGGGGTCTAAGCCAGCTGACCGGAGAGAAGTGAAACTAAAAAAAGGAAACAAGGAGCGTAAGTACAGAGAATACATAAGGGAACACGAGGAATTGCTATGGCTGTGGGAGCACGCTGAGGACGGTCACCCATGTAGCTAAAACAACGATCAGATCAAGAGTGGGTGAAGAGCCGGGGTAGATATACGGAGGTTGATGATGATGGCAGACAGGTGTGAACGGCGGAAGCGGGTCATGACTGGCAGGTGTGGCAACGAGGATCCGTGATTGCAGAAGGGAGGCAGGTGTGAGTAATCAGCTGGCTTCAGACAGGAGAGAGGGGAAAGAAAACCAAACAAACAAAGGACAGGGCAGGACGACAGAAAAAGTAAAAAAGTAAAAAAGTAAAGTAAAGTCAATTAATAAACAAAACAAAAACTCACGGCCAGCTGAACCCCAACCATGACAACCAGAACTTATTCAACAATGCATAACGTGAAGGCACGTAAACCCGCATTGTTTGTGGTTCAATTCAATTCAATTCAATTCAATTCAATTCAGTTTTATTTATATAGCGCTAAATCAGTCAACAGCAGTTATCTCATTGCGCTTTTCATAAAAGAGCAGGTCTAGACTGTACTCTGTGATGTTATTTACAGAAACCCAACAAAAACACAGTACTACATTTTCATATGAGCCCCGAAAATGACTGGGAACAAAGGAATGCCCCTACCCCAACAACTTATTGAGGCCTTTAGTTCTGGTTGACGCTTGGCAAAGATGCACAGAGAGCCATTCATCTTTTTGCTAATTTTTTTTTTCCTTCTCATCTTACACATCACACTCCACTGTTATGGTGGACATTTCATTTACTCACTAACGTTGTGGAAACAATAAGTATGGAAACTAAATGCACACTTCCTGCATTACTTCAAATCCTTTACTTACTCCTGTAGTAAACTAGTATTCACATGAAATAAAATAAAACATTGAGACCATTTAACAAAGCCCACTGTGTAATACATTTAACACGTGAACTTGTTGGTATGGACTCGTCACTAGGCTTGCTCAGTCATTGTATATTTTAGCATAGGTAAAGCTGCCAAAGCGGAACTATTTTCCTCCGGTGTTCCATTCCATAAATACCAAACGGTCCCTAATAAAGGTGTCTCAGCAGGAACAAGGAAATAAGTTAAGGATTATAAATCTGTTGTTTTAGCTTTTATCTCCAGCCCTTTAGATTTGAAATCAAACAATGACTGATGTTAGATATATAACTTTTAGTTTTTTTCTGATATTCCATATTAGGTGAACAGTGTTGCATATATATATATATATATATATATATATATATATATATAAAAGTGTTGCATGGAGCTATGGTACTTTTTGAAATCCAAGGTTATACTCTAAACTCAAATACATGGAATGAGTTGGAATGTATTGAACACAATTTTGAACAGACTTTTTAATTCAATCCATTCAAGGTTCATACATACATACATACATACATACATAGTACAGGCCAAAAGTTTGGACACACCTTCTCATTCATTGGTTTCCTTTATTTTCATCGCTATTTACATTTTAGATTCTGATTACTGCTTTGCACACTCTTGCCATTCTCTTGATGATCTTCAAGAGGTAGTCACCTTAAATGGTTTCCCAACAGTCTTGAAAGAGTTCTTAGAGATGCTTAGCACTTGTTGGCCCTTTTGCCTTCACTCAATGGAGATTGCTTCTGTTACGTAAACTTCTGTGTCTGCATGGAAGCAAAAAACACACAACATGTATTGCCACATTTGTGTTGATAATGTATGCAAACAAACTAAGTCAGTACTTCCTAATGTTTTGAATAGTTTAAAGGTTGGTGGTCAGTTTTTATTTCAAGCCTGAAACCATATGGTATAAATCTGTGCAGGTATACGCATAATATGATTACTGATGAATGAAAGCAGGTAGATATAACATTCTCAGTTTAAATGCTGGTATCCCCTGTTGAATGTTTGGCACCTTTTCACTCCTACCCTTGTTTTAAAACAGTCATACCTCACAACTTGACAAATGTCTCAAACTGGAAAAACAAGTCTAGCCCTCACCTGATCTTTAGTTATATAACCAGTGGAAAACTAACTTGGCAAGATAGCGTGGGGTATGACCAACTTTGATATAATTGTTTAAATGAAGTATGTAGTAATTGTTATAGTAAGCTGTTTATATTCAATAAATCAGCATTCTTAACCATTTACTTATAGTAAGAAATTAAGTGATACATTGTTGGATTTCAAACTGACACTGCCAATTGAACTTAAAGACAGCAAAATGTTTTTATACAAATTGTTTTTTCCCATGTAAATAGTATGCATAACTTTTCTGGGTGTACTTTATCAGTTTTTTCTTTAAATTTTCTTTATTTTTTCAAGATGTGAGGCACCATCTGGACATAAACCTCAAAGGCTCAAAGGACACACCACAATATCAATGAATAAATTTAAAATGTATGAACACACTATACTAATTATCAATAGTTTGTGTGTTTATAGCATGGCTATTGATTACATAACCTTATTACATAATGCACTTAATGTGACCTCAGTAATAAATCACAGCACTGCCAGACCATTGGGAATCTTTATTGTTTCATCCAGAGTTAAATCATTCCTCTTGTTCACTATGCGCATCTGGGCAGAGAATTAATTACATGTTACATTGCAACGACAAAAGCTAAATCTTTTAGAAAGCAATGTCTTAGTAGATTTACTCACTAACGTTGTGGAAACAATATGTATGGAAACTAAATGCACACTTCCTGCATTACTTCAAATCCTTTACTTACTCCTGTAGTAAACTAGTATTCACATGAAATAAAATAAAACATTGAGACCATTTAACAAAGCCCACTGTGTAATACATGTAACACGTGAACTTGTTGGTATGGACTCGTCACTAGGCTTGCTCAGTCATTGTATATTTTAGCATAGGTAAAGCTGCCGAAGCGGAACTATTTTCCTCCGGTGTTCCATTCCATAAATACCAAACGGTCCCTAATAAAGGTGTCTCAGCAGGAACAAGGAAATAAGTTAAGGATTATAAATCCGTTGTTTTAGCTTTTATCTCCAGCCCATTAGATTTGAAATCAAACAATGACTGATGTTAGAGGTATAACTTTGAGTTTTTCTGATATCCATATTAGGTGAACAGTGTTGTATATGTATATATATATATATATATATATTTATATATATAACTACATATAGCTTTATTCTCTCCTTAGATATTCTACTCTTGCCGCCGCATTGGGACTGAGGAAGAAGGTGCCATTGAGAGGGATTGTACTCTGATGGCCGAGATGGAAAAAGACCAAATCCTTTATTTTCACATGATCACTTTGAAACTGTACAGTCATTTTCAGATTTGTACATGTGCTGACACATACCTCAGTGATCATCATAGCACCAGGAATGACCTACATAATATACATAAATAAAAAAAAAAATCATATTTATTATTTCAAATAGTATCAGTATCAGTGTCATACATGCAAGGGACTCCCTGGGTGGTAAAGGAAGCATACATGGATATTTTTTAAGATTTTGTCAAAACGGGGTTCTTGCAACTCCGTGGCAATTTCTGAGCCTCTACTTTTGGCAAATTTGCTTTGTTGCAGTTGTCATGTAATCAAAAACAATTATTTTGCCGCACTTTCTACCTTGTTTTACAGACTGGTATGCTTATAGTGGAGGCCGGTGAGTCATGTATCATCACCTGACACAAGTCCAGCATGTGCCACCTGCAGAGACGTGCACCTGCCTTATCTCAAGAATGCTGATTGCTATCGAGTATGTTAAAAAGAAACATGTCATTCTGCAACATACAGTGGATATAACTCACCCCCCCAACCCCCCACCCCCTCTCCCTGCATTATACAGGTTGACTAGCATTTTCTCTTGTCGTTACAGCCAACCAAAGTTTAAAAAAGCCTGATTATCAAATATGATAATCTAAACTGCAGGGCAGCACGTGCCAGTATGTCTCGGCACCATGTGATTTGGTGACGTTTGCCTGCATGTATCTGTAGATGCTTGTTTAACAGTATTATTGCTGTGATTGCACAGTTTTGTCTGCCAGAAATCACTGGCATCTGTCACACCCATTGTTGACAGATGGACTGTAACATTGATCAAATAACTTTTATTTATTGTTTATCTGTTGCCTTAAGTGCTCTCTGTGAGATATTATCCACAGTTCGTGTGCAAAATATTTTCATTTAATGGGTTTATTGTACCATGTATTTTTAAGAAGTACTTACTAGATTCTAGATAAATGTCAGAAGAAAAAACAACAGGATTCAGTACCATTTCTCTTCACTGATTTGAACTACTATTGTACAGTATTTTACAGGGCACTATCTTTTTACAGTGTGTATTGAGTATATATATATATATATATATAATCTTAAATCTGCATAATCACTTTTTAAGTTGCTGGTAAACTTGGTGGCAAACAGTTGTCATTCATTTGGAGTTGTGCCTCTGGCCACCTGGTGAATGTCAGCCCAATTTTCAACTCCTAAAGGAAATGGCCAATTAGGTTAGTTTATTTGTCTGTCTGTCATTGGTGCTGAGCAGGTAGTGAACAGTGGGTTTTTTAGGGCTTTTTCACTGCAAACAGCCATTGCCGCAGACAACAACAGCAGTGACAGTGAAACAAAAAGTGAAGTTACAGGCAGACAGCAATAATATATATATATATATATATATATATATATATACTGTATCATATTTTTGCACGCTACAATAAAAGACAAACTTAAAATCATCTATTTGAACCCTGTGAAAGGAAGTGGCTATATTTTGGCTATATGTTGTATTGACAGATACAAGTTTATCCTGGAAACATGGAGAGCTGAAGTCTTTAACTGGGAATTGTTTTAGTAATTGCTCCTGTGTTTATACACACATCCCTCCATTGATGAACCTAAACAAGTTGTCTGCTCTGTACACATCCTTATGCACATTGCTACACCTCATTACTAAAAGCCTTTAGTGCCTGTGATAGAGGACAGGAGGAATGACTGATCTCTTGACACATGTCATTTATTCTTTCTAAACTTTACTCAATATCAGTTTATGTTGTAAACATTACTGTTGCTGCTCTACAAGCAACATTTTGTTTCCCTGTGACCTGACAGTTGAAACTTAAGTCCTACTGCCATTATTTTTTGAATATGAATATTTTCTGAATGCTCCCCATAAACATACCAGCACTCTGGGGTCACTAAAAAAGAGAAATGTTGGCATTGCATTATTACAGGAGACACATGTGCTGCCAGCTTTTTAGCCAATAGATTCTATTCCACAATTGCATCCTCATCAGCAAATTCTAAAACAAAAGGCGTGGCCATTGTTGTCAAATGGAATCTTCCACTTAAATTGTTGTCCTCTTGGTCAGCTTATGCGCCAAATGTTATTGATGGCAATTTCTATGATACGCTCACCAATCAAATGCTGGAGTTAACTTGGAGTTAGCTTGGACAGATTGATTGCTATTTAAGAATTAAGGGTGGCAGTACAGAATATGCAAAAAGGAAAACCACCAAGCTTTGATGAGATTCCTCCTGAATTTTATGCAACTTTTTGGGAACAGTCGGGCCCTTTCCTTCTCGACATGATTAACTTCTCTATTGAAAAGGATGAATTCTCAAGGGATGTTAATACAGCCTTCATTTAATTTATTGAAGAAGGATAAGGATCCTACAGAGTGATCTTGCTATCAACCTCTGAGTCTGCTTAACGCTGTCAAAAAAATCTTTGCAATGCTCTTAGCCCATCGTTTGGAATCTCATATGGCAAAATTAGTGAACTCTGATCAAATAGGATTCATAAAAACAAGACTAGTAGCAGACAAGGTTAGACGCCTTTTCCACATTGTTGATGCGGCAGAGGACAGTATGACCCTAAGGTCACTTCTCTTTTGACGCAATAAAAGCTTTTGACAGACTAATTTTTATGGTAAGTCTTAGAGGTGATGGGCTTTGGTAACACTTTCATTGGTATGATTAAAGCTTTATATTCTGATCCCTCAGCCCGAGTCTTAACTGGATGCACCTCCACCTCTTTATTTCCAGTTTGATCCTCCCACCAAGGTTGCCCCTTGAGTCTTGCATCATTTGTCATTCCTTTAGAGCCACTGGCATAAGCCATTCGCCAATCGATTATGGTTACGATACAATACAATGTTTTGGTCTTTTTAGAATACCCCTCTCAGTTTCTTCCTCACCTTCTATCTTTATGCGAGGAGTATGAAGCTTAGCAGGCTTTAAAATTAACTGGTCAAAGTCTGCACTACTTCATTTAAATAATTCTGCCCGCAACTCAACCATCTCTGCCGACATCTCCATTGTTAGGCAGTTTGTTTAAACCAGATTGTTAAACATAACTGTTCTGTTGCTCTAAACAGCATTTTAAAAGATATGGAAAAGTGGATGGGTCTCCCCATGTCTGTTCAAGCCCGTATCTCAGTGGTTAAAATGAATGTTTTACCCAGGGTCAATTTTGTGAGCTCTATGCTACCTCTCTCCACTCCTGCTGGCTGCTGACGTAAACTACAATCAGCGGTATCTAAATTTATCTGGAAAGGCAAGCGACCGCAACTCAAGATGTCTACTCTACAGAGGAGGGGAAAGGATGGTGGCCTTTCATTTCCTAACTTTAAACATTATTAGTATATAATCCTTTGTCTTAAGACCCCTCTTCACCTGGTTTAATCCAGTTACATCTGTTTGTTGGCATACGTTAGAGAGTGCTATGACAGAGCCCTGGTCACTTTATGACGTTCTTTTTGCCAATATTTCTAATAAACAGTGCCAGCTACGCTTTGGCCCCATTATGTCTCATCTTATCAAAACTTGGAGATTAGCTGAAACATATTGCCATATAGCTTGTAACTAACACACTTTTTCCCCATTATTCATAAACAGCAATCCTGATTGGTGGGAGGCCAAGAACAGCCACACAATGGGAACAAAGGGGAGTTCATCATCTGAAAGACAGCCTAAAAACTGTAGTATGGTATACAGGCTACAGTTCTTATATCTGGCTGCACAACCCTTCCTATCGAGAGGATCTGGGCACGCAATTGCCCAGGCCTGAGTATTGATCTTGACTGGCATGATGAATGGTCTAACATTCCAGAAGTATCACGCAATCCAGACCATCAACAAATTCACTACAATTTCATTCATTGGACATATCTCACCCACATGAAAATGCACCATATGAAAATAATTAACAGCCTTTTTTGCACTTTCTGCCCAATTAAAGGTACATATCTTTACATGCTCTGGGAGCGCTCTCCCGTTTCTCAGTTATGGAACAATATTTCATCCAACATTTCCACCTTGTTTAATGTTACTGTACCCATTACTGTAAATGTTTTGATTCTCCAGGGGCCTGTTGCATGAAAGCAGAATGACGATATCCAGAATAAGTGAAAAAAACGCAGCTTGACTTAGTGTGATCCGCTCATCGCAGCTTAATCGGTTGCACGTTTGTCGAGCCAGGATGAGAAGGTAAAGCGTGGGTAAAATGTCAAGCCAGGTGTAGATATGTGAGATAAGTGCACGTTCACAACTTTCTTAAATAGACCACGGTATCAATCACAGATTTACTGATGCAGAAATGGGGAAGACACATGCAGCATTTGTTTCACCCAATTAGCAGCAGCTTAATGGAAAGTAACGAGGAGGTGAAGCATATAAATATGCAAAAAGGGAAATACGGCTGTTATTAAACGGAGAAAGAAAAAAAAAACAGACTATAGCGGACCAACTTTCTTTGAGTATGCCTGCCATGTAAAATACTATATAAATAAAATGTATTATTTAGCCTACTTTACCTTAAAAGTGAGCAGAGGGAATTAATGTTCCTTGGGAATTATTAGATAAGGACAAGCAATACAAAAATGAAATCATTAATGTCATCTGGGAAGCTGCATTGTCCCACTTAATCTCCGGAGCGCGTCCTGTACAAACCTGGAGCTGCATGGACCACAGAAGCTGTGCTGCTCATCTCTATTTTTACAGAGAGAGTGGACACTGAAGCTGGCAGGCAGCGGCCGCACACCAGGCAGCCAGGTGGTATTGCAATGTATAACTATTATCAGGCTGGCCATCGTGGCCTCAAAACACTACCGGCCCACCGAGAAAACTCCCGACTCTCCTGATTGCTGCTCCGCATCTGGGTGCCAGTGCAACCATTTCTAACCATCCAAACAACTACAATAGTAATGTTTAAATCAAACTTGTGACAACAATAGTGACAAGTAATGCATGTTTATAAAAATAAAGCAGAACACATCCAGAAGACAACGGAATAACTGTTAAACACGTTTATTTCGGATCAGAGCGACAACTGATTTAACACATGAGACTCCAGGATTAATCTTAGCCTGGCTGTTAAAGAATAAATCTCCATGGTTACGTGACTGGGTTCAATTCAACCTGCTTTTGTGCAACCAAGTCAAAGCTAAATTCATCTAGGATAACTCCTGGCTTAAGTCCTTATTCTGGTTTCGTGCAACAGGCCCCAGCTCTCTAAAGCTCAAAAACGTGTTGTGTTTGCTGGACTTACAGCTGCTAAGAGAATGATTGTAACCCGTTGAACGCCACCTCATGACATGTCTATCTGTGCATGGACCTTTTCCTTCTTGGATTTTGTGTACATGGAACTGTCGACAGCCATGGAGTGCCAAAAAGGACCCTGGACACTTGGCGCAGCATAGCTGGCTCCTTGAGGTCTGGGCTGTAGCCTTGTGCTAAAGCCTTTACCTCAAATTGTGCGTGTGATTGGCCCCTTGTCTTGTGTCTGTCTGTGTGTGTCTGTTTGTGTGTTTGTGTGTGTCTGTTTCTGCGTGTGTTGTTTTGTCTCTCTCCCTCCCAGCTTTCCTCTGTGTTGTTTCTTGGCTTGGGGACGCTTTACATGTCTCAGTGTATTGTTTGTAATTGTTTGTATCTGTTAATATGTCGATATATGAAAAAATAATTTAAAAAAAAGTATCACAAAAACAAAAAATTAGACAATGTAAAGGGCTTCCAGTTAGACATTTTTCTGTACTATGTTGTAGTGCTTAAAACTGGCTCCTTGCATGTTCGCAAGTATAAATGAACATTAAGATATCTGACTATTTATTGATAATGTAATTATTCTGTATTATTTCTGTATTTTTTATTTACCCAAGTTAACATTTGTTAAAGCTATAGTGCATAGTTTCTGCCACACTCATGAGGAATTCTAAGTAAGTTGGCGCATCCACATGATACAAGCCTTCCATGACCACGCACTGCAAAAATTTACACACTAAAGTTGACATCAACTGCAGTTTTAATGAGCCACTGTCATGAGTATTTGCAAAAGAAAAATCTAGAAATAACTTTGAAGTCAGTGAAACAATATGAACTTAACAAAACCACAAAGTGAACATTGTAAAAACAGCTAATTGGAAACCAATTTGTGACAGATAGAACCTGTGTTTGCGATGTGCATTTGCTACATTAAACCAAATATTACAGATGAGACATTTATTTTCTGATGGGAAAGCTGTTAATGTATCATTCTGTGTGAAACTTTACTGTAAAAAAAAGAAAGATCATTGGGCTTAACAAACACGTAGATTTTTATCTTTCTTGTTGTGCAGTTATTGATTTGTGCCACTAAGATAGATCTTATAACATTTTTGCTCAACTAAAACTGTTTTGCAATTAAAGAATCCTAACAAATTATATATTAGCCTTGCTAATGCATTATTGCCCATTTTGCATTGAAAATGTAAATCAAGGTAAAGAAAATAGACTACAAACTAATTTCTTTTTAGCTCTTGTAACAAGGCAAGTGAAACATCTTATCTAAATATCAGTTAATACCTAAAAGTGTCAGCTGTCAGATTCATGACAAGCTCTTGTGGGAGTCCACATGTTGCTGGAGAGGTATACACAGTTCCAATCCTGGGCGCTGTACCTTGTGCAGCCTACAGGATGGCATTAAAGAGCACAGTCGTCAGGTTATTCAGAGTAGAGAGGCAACTGTCCTGCAAAACAAAGGCCAGGATGTGAGTAAACCCCCACACTGAACAACATAGCGTTTCCAAATATGTGCCTATAGCTGCTGCTGGGTCATTAAATAATGCTGCATTAGAAGCATACAATTATATATCAATGTGTTGTGAGAAGTCTTACTGAAAGAGGGTTCCAGTTAGCTCATCAACAAAGCCACCTTGTAAAAAAGAAAAGCAATACATACAAAATTTAAGAAAAGCCAAAGTTGACTTTATACTGTTTATAAATAAACAATAATACATGCACAGTGTGAGTAAGTACTAAATTTACCTGGTGTGCAAATGGTGTCACACAGTATGGGGCAAATGTAGCACGATGAGCAATCCTGAAAGACAAAAGGGTTTAAATGAGGAGCCTCTTGTCCTTTAATGTGTATTATTGACAGTGTTTTGGACCGTGTCAAGCACTTTGGATACCTGCTGGTTACTGTAAAGTGTTATATAAACACATGTTGATTGATTGGTTGATTGATTGTGTCATTTCCCTTCAGTCTCTCTGACTGGACCAGCAAATTACTGGAGAAAAGATTCTACTACTGGGGAAATATCGCCATTCATTCTGTGAACTCTACTAAAAATAGGTTTCAAGATTATGTGGTTTACACCAAAATCCTACATTGCCTGTGTAATTCTGCCCCTGGTTTTGGACAGTGAAGATGCTTACTTGGCAGCGCTCACAGTGATCGGACTCCTCATCTTCACAGGGACATTTGTCACAGTTACTAGAGCAGTACTAAAAGAGGGAGGGGAGTACACACAATATGATTAGTCTTCCACTATCCGTTGCTCAAAGAGTTCATTAGAAATAAGCACAGACTACTCATTACACCATTAAAGTCTTGTACTCATGTTACCTCACAGATTGAGCAAACACTACACAAAGAGCCAGAGTGGAATTTCATCAGGTCAGTGGCAGGCTCCTCTTCATCTGCTGTGTCATCTGCTGGGTCATCATCTGTATGGAGTCAATGACAAATTAGGCTACTAGAGCTACACTGATAACTCAAGCTGGCCAATATTGGCTTATTGTTAATATGTTGGTATCCTTGAACATTTGTTGGCCGATGAGTAGCAAGAAAATTGCAGTTCAGAAATTGTAGGTTGAGGTAGTTTGGACACAATGTCACCATTAAATAATCATTCCACCACTTTGGTCTCGACTGAAATACCTCAACAACTATGAGATAGTTCATTTGTACAAACATGGCCGTTAAAGGGTGAAGCCTACTGACTTTTGTGATACTTTTCCTCTGGCACCACCATGAGGTTGACATTTGTGATTCAGGGAGAACTAGATTAATTAGGTGGATTGCTGTTCAATTTGGTACAGAAATTCCCATGTTTGGGTGCCTGGGGCACTCCTCCGCATGTCATTCCCCACTCTTTCCCCATCTATGTCTAAGTTGTCACAAAAAAGGCCTAAATGCCAAAGAAATGTATCTTTAAAAAATCCCATGGTCCCCTGTACTGTAATAAGTTTGAGATCCTGACTTTTCATCTATGTAGCACCATCATTAGCTCACAATTTCAGTTTGGTTTATGAACAAACACCAGCAAAACTAGTGACATTTCAATCAGCCTCACTTAACCAAATAGCCAATGATAACATGCTAACAGGCAAAACCTACACAGTGAACATTATAGACATTCTACCTTCTAACCATCAGCATGCTAGTATTATCACTATAAGCATGTTAGTATGCTGAGCATTTAGGTCAAGGACAGCCGCAACACAGACTCTTGCATTGCTGGAGACTCTCTTGTTACATTGTAAATTGTCCTGGTTGGTGTGTATCTTGGTCACAATTCTTTAAATAACATGTCTAAGGGATCTCTATCAAGATGGTTGTTTATGTAAAAAAAAAAAAAAATGGCTAATATATTGTTATGGCTTCTACTTCATGTAAACCTTTCATTCACTAGAGGTCATGAGATCACATTAAGAGTGTCGTAATGCTATTATGCTTACACAATATTTATTTGATGACACAGCTGTAAAAGCTAAGCACTGTCGACAGTTTGAGAGCAAATAGGCTAAATGCACAGATAAGTACGTATCACAAAATTAGGCTTAAGGTCCATGAGCAAACTATCCCCAACACAAATAAATCATAACTGTGTCAGCTGGTTTGGCGTCGATGTATCACATTGTGGTTGCATAGTAAAGAATAACCAAATGCAACACCAAAACCTCTTAAAACAAATATGCTCTCATATTGCTTCTATCTGAATGTTTTTCTGAACTTACACACTTTATCAGTAATTGTTTTGGTGTCTCAAAATAGCTACATTGATTCTACAAAAGGCATGAATAGATTAGATACTGCTTGGTGCCAGCTACCTCCCAGATAAGCCAGTCTATTTCAGGACTGATTTGTGTGACAGTGTTCCTACGGCGGCTGCAGCTAGCCTAGCAATGGACGAAGGCTACTGCAGAGTTAGGAAACACTCAAAGGGTTTGTCATACTTCGTACTAAATGACTGCATACTTTAGTATTTAGTACTTACAAATATATTTAAAAAAAAACAATATATTAAATAAGTGGGTATACCGTCATCTTCCTCTGCTTCAGTTGTTTTCTCTTCCTCAGAGTCATTCCCATCTTCTTCCTCCTCTTCAGCATCATCAGCCTCCTCAGCTAACTCCTCTCCTTCAGTTGTTGCATTATCATTTTCCTCCTCCTCCTCCTCTGCTGCTGCCTCATCAGCCTCCTCCTCTTCAGCATTGTCCTCTTCTTCCTCATCTGCAGCCTCCTCCTCCTCTTCCTCGTATTCCTGTTCTTCAGCATCACCCTCCTCTTCCTCCTCAGCTGCTGCCTCCTTCTCCTTCTCTTCTTCAACATCATCCTCTTCCTCCTCCTCCTCCTCAGCAGCCTCTTCTTCCTCCTTCTCCCCCTCTTCGTTAGCATTATCATCCTCTTCCTCAGTTGCCTCTTCATCTTGCTCTGCTTCCTCTTCTTCAGCCTCATCTTCCTCAGCAGTCTCCTTTTCCTCCCCAGTATCCTCTTCCTCCTCAGCGGTCTCCTCTTCGTCCTCCAAGGTCTTCTCTTCCTCCTCAACAGTCTCTTCTTCCTCCTCAGCAATCTCCTCTTCGTCCTCAGTGGTCTCCTCTTCGTCCTCAGAGGTCTCCTCTTCCTCCTCAGTGGTCTCTTCTTCCTCCTCAGACGTCTCCTCTTCCTCCTCAGCAGTCTCCTCTTCCTCCCCAGCATCCTCCCCTTCCTCCTCCTGATCATCCGTTTCTGCCTCATCGTCTGATTCTTCATCTTCTTTGTCTCCATCCTCCTCCGCTACCTGTTCCTCTTCCTCACCTGCGCCATCATCCCCCTCCGCCATTAGGCCCTCTTCAGCCACTACCTCTTCAACATTCCTGGCATGGAGGCCTTGCTCTGCTTCAGCCACATCCTGGGCACTCACGACTCCCGAGAGGGGGACCTGGGATTGGCACAGGAGAACCAGCAAGAGCCCCACTACCCAGCCTTTCACAGCGGCCATTTTGGAAGACTTAGACTTTTTCTGAACTATTAATACACACTGGATGACTGTCTCTATGCTGTTTTCCACCAAAAACAAAAACAATCTAAGGGTTTTTAAAACTTAAAAAACAATAAATCCAAACAAAAAAACGTAGTATAGCTGCAGGTGATTAAGTAATATTATGCAGCTTCTTGCTTCAAGCTGCAGAGAGACTGCCTGTGTTCAAAAGACTAACAGAGCAGTGTGCCAGCCTTGTGCTGGGAACACAGAGGACACAGTGGAAACACTAGTGGGTGTGTGGTGTAGTTGTGTGGCTGGATGTGCATGAGTGACAGGGGCACATGTCTGGGAAGAATGTGCCTGATGCTTTTAACCCTGTGTATAAGTAAGGTGGGTGTGTGCTTATGGCTGACAGGGGGGTTTTGGACTGCAGGAAAGAGGGGGAAAGCAAGGTCAAAGAACATATGGAAATGAGAGGGAGGGAGAAGTTCAATTACTGGCATTAAATAATTCTAATTGAAGTTAATGAAGTTTTAAATTGATATAACCTTTACCATGGAGAGAAACACATTTGTGTACATACATACATACATGTATAGGTTCACACCATATAGGTTCACACTCTTATTTGATTTTTTTTTGTTTCATTTATTTATGCAATTTTCTCTAATTGTACACATATGATCCAATAAAAATGGTGACCTATACAATTACCACAGGGTTAAACCAACATCTCTCACACACAGTCTTATCAGCGAAGGTAATATTTGCTTGCCAGTCCCAAAGCAGAGGAGAACATGTCAGATTGATCTATGGAATGGATGTAAATAGAAGGAAATTGAGATGATGGCGGTCTTCACATGTGCAACAACGGCCACTTCAAACAAATGTCTTACATTTGCAGTACATTTTCATTATGAAGCCAGATGAGGCAAGGAGAGTCAAGTCAGTAGCATTGCAGGTTGTGTGAAATGAGGAGTGTATCTCCAAATCTGAGACGCAAGTAGTGATGCTCGCTTACTGTACATGGGTACACAACTTTGCACATGCAGCCGTCATGCAGCAAGAGGGCAGTAAGACAGAAAGTGATGACTTTGCCTCTCTCAGCGTGAGCTGCTGGTGCGATTGACAGGTGACCAGGCTGTCTATTTACAGTAAAGGCTCCTTCAATAGCCCTACTCCACTATGTGACCTTCAATAGAGCTCTGGCACACTGAAACTAAGCACCATGGTACACCTTCCACACTATCCATATCCTCTTTGGCCTACAGCATATCCAATTACCTCATTCCAATGTTTTAATCATACTTTACCCTTAGTGATTCTCTTGGTATATTTACATAATGTAATGCCATAGTATGTTATAGTTACTTATTTTCTTGACACAAAGTAACATGTATATTGAACCTGGCTAGCTCTTGCCACTTGTTTTCAGATATTGTGATAAGCTAAGCTACGCTAACTGTCTGCTGGCTCATGAGAGTGGTCGGCCAGAAAGTGAATGCAGTGTGTTTCTAAAAATGACTTAGTGTTATTCCTTTAACAAGAGAACTCATTCATTATACTGTATACCCAATTTCTTGAACAGAATATAAACTAGCAATACACATTCACAATTTAACATTTAAGGTTGCTAAAAAGTAAATGAATACCAAAATATTGAGTAAATTAAGTGTTAAACAATAATGTGCACTGAATTTAACATTGTACAGTTCTACATAATATAGCACTAAAAACCTATATAAGAACCTTAAAAACAAAATTCCAGCAACTTGCTAAAAACTACAGCAATAAAGGCAATACATAAAATATCATGCCACTTCATAAATACATACACTTGACTTTTGCATTTGAATACAAGATTTAAAAAAAAAAATAATAATAAAATCAGCTTTGGTCAATATTAATCAATGTATTAATGATAGCTGGTATACTTTTTTTCACTTCAGAACCAGTGATGAACATGGTTAACAAACAGTGAGACTGGAATTTCACCATTTTAGGGGCAAGGCCACTTGGCCTTTGGTGTTGTCATTTTTTGATGGCACAAAGGCCATAAAACAAATGATTTTAAGTGTTTTAATTGATACCCCCTGGCTGATAAGTTTGTACATTGTTACGGTGAATGAAGGAGGACCCAAAAGCAGAGTACGGCAGGCAGGTAGTGGAGGTTCAAAAAAGGTAGGTTTTATTTAACACAGAGTCCAAGTAAAGCAAAAACCAAAGGAACAAGAAAAACCTGGACCTGGGGAAACTTGGACCAGAGGGGCCTCTGGAACCAGTGCCCCGGGGGGGGCAGTGGCCAAGACGTCGGCTGGGGGTCAGAGCCGCCAGCCGCCAACTGAGGGCCAGGGACGCCGGCCGTCAGCTGGGAGCCAGGGACACCGGGGGTCTGAAGTGCTAGTGCCCCTGGGGATCAGGGGCTCTGGACGCCAGCTGGGAGTCTGACATGCTGGGCGTCCACTGGGGGTCAGGAACGGTGGACGCCAGCTTGGAGTCCGAAAAGCTGGGCATTCATTGGGGGTCAGGGCTGGCTGGGGATCCGAGGCGCTGGACACCAGGAGCAAGGTAACCAGGGTCCAGGGTCACAGAGGCCGCACACTGGCTCAAAGTCCAAAGAGCCGCATGTTGGCTCAGGGTCAGAGGGACGTTAAACGGCCCAGTGTCAACCACGTCACACACCGGTTCAGGGTCCGCAGGGCCGCTTGCAGGCTCAAAGTCAAAAGGGCTGCTTGCCGGCGCCGACTTCCGGGGTCTGATCCGCGCCGACTTCTGGGAAGAACGGGTCCCATCACAGCTCTGCCGAGTGTGTTAATTCTGAAAAGCAGGGCCAAGGGTGGTTAGGGACACGTCCTGTGTTTGGGTGAAGGTCCTCTCCAGTAGAAGTCTGAGACCTGTTATCTATTGTGCAGGCCGAGCTCTGCTAGACACTAATCTTCTGGAGACAAAACATAGCGCACAAACATGTCACGTGGTAGCAACTGAACCCCCGCTGAGGACATAAGATCATGCAGAAAGGGCTAGAGGGTTAGACAAACTTGGGAGAGCTATGGATGCATGTTCTCTGTAACTTTGTCTCTAGAATATATTATATCTGAATAAACGTTCTTTTATCCAACCTACAGACTTGAACCCTTCTTCCTGAAAGAATCTAGAAGGGCAGGATTTGAGCCCAACAGTTCCAAAAAGGTAGGTTTTATTTAACACAGAGTCCAAGTAAAGCAAAAACCGAAAGAACAAGAAAAACAAAAACCGGAGCACAGAGGCTGGCAAAACCACTGGGAGAACACCCAGGGGGAAGGCATCTGGAGGAGAAACCAAGCAGGACAACACAAGACACTGACAGGATGACGAGGACTGGCAAACTTGCAGGACAAAAGGATCTGACAAGGCACAAGCGAAACACAGACATTAAATATGCAAGGTAACAAGAGGCAGGTGACAAGAGGGCAGGGAATCAGGTGGAAAACATCAGGTAATCACAAGAGCGGGAACACACAGGAAGTAAAGTAAAAGCAGACAAGACAGAAACCCGACTTCAAAATAAAACAGGAAACAGAACATACAGATACTGAGGGGAACACAGGACAGGACCAACAACGCAAGACCGGGGAGAAAACTGAGACACAAACACAAGGAGGGCCAAAAGGCAAAAATAATCCCAAACAAAACCCCAAACCACAACATACATACTTATTAGACGTTCACTCAGTCACAGATTTGTGGCATTGGCCATTAGGATATTTGATTAAAGTCACTTTGTCAATTTTACTGATTGAATTATTGTTTTTGATGGCTGCAGAGCATTCTAGAAAATGTCAATTAAAGGTGAATTTATAAACCTAATATTAAATTATTTATGAGAGAATTGAGTATTCCTTTCTTTTTACATTTGAGCAGTATCTCCCTGTTAATGATTGTTAATTTGATTCTGAGTAGTGAAACACTTTGTAAATTCAGTTTCTGTTTAAGCGGTGCGGGCGGGGCCAAACTGAGGAGGTACGGCGGTATGATATTACTGCCCTGGAATGATGGGTGGGTAGCATGGGGGCAGCCAAAGTAAAAGCTCTTGAGTCTTATACCAACCCTGATAAAGGCATCCCCAAAGATGAATCAGGTGGAACTGGAAGATGAGGGTGATGCATCTGTGTAGGAGAAGAGGCAGAATATGGTAAGTTAAGGGACAGGTTAAGTATGAATGATTTAAGGCAAAAACCACTCCATAGTTACTGTGAAGAATGTGAGCTTTGATTTTGGACCACCTACTGTAGGTGGAGGACAAGAAGGTTTGAATGTGCTGCTTTGTGCCAAAGTATCCACAATCCAGCTGAGAGCATGTGAACAATATTTAATCTAAGAAGGATGATCAAAAGAGACAAAATTTGTTTATAGCCATACAGTAACTCCAAGAGACCTGAGGCAAGTACCAGTATTTTGGAAAAACCAGGCAGTGAGCTCAGAATACATGTTACAATACACATTACACATTACAAATACAATTTTACATCTTTGAATTCATACTGTGAGATGTTTTAATTAATGCTGTCAAATATTTTGTATATAATAAATAAATGACTTTTAAAATATGTCAGAAGTGCACGGACGGACGGACAGACACACACGCACGCACTCACGCTTTTGTGCCGCACTATTTCTTGGCTCTGAGCAGGTGCTAGGCAACAAGCAGAGACTCTAGGAAGTCACTGGTTCAAACCAAGAAATAAACATAGACGGTATAAGAAAGGAAGTAACCCCCGCTAAGCAGCAAACTGTTGTTTTTACATTGGCCGTATTCCCCTGTCACTATGCTAAGCTAACCATTTGCAGGCTGTACAGTAGCTTCACATTTACGTTACAGATAAGAGTGGTCTCAAGGTGAAGGGAAATAAAATACCTATACGGCTATGTAACCCGCATGCCTACTCAATAGAAATACCACGTCAGCCATTGGCCTAAGTCTGTCAGATATCCCCTGAACAAATTGATGCTAATGGAATTGTGTTTCAGGAAAGATCAGATGGGGAGATATTTAAGTACTTTAAATAAACCTGTTAACTCACAATCTGGCTCTGTCTTACTGTCTGCGTTTGGGTTCAGCTATTGAAAAGGAATCACATGTGCTTGTAATTGCATAGATCAAGGCATCCCAATGGTGACTGTCTTTCTGTACTCTGCTGACCTTAAGCTGTGCAGCTGGCTGTTCATCTGCCTCCAATCCTGTCAGACTCTGCAACTCTGTCACAGACATTCCTCGCTGACCTGAAGTAATACATCATCTTCTTATTGCATTGTAAGTCGTCAAGTATGCGGGGACTGTATTTCAGGGGTGTCTGGTGGACCTTAAGCAGCAGAAAAATTGTCTGGCATGCTGATGGTTGTACTTTGTGGATGTGCACAATTAGTTCAGAAACGGTTTGAAGTATGTTTGATGAAAAAGATTTTTTCAGCACTTTTTGAGGCCCCCAGAGGCCAAACACAGCAGAGGCAGACATCCATATCTGCATATGAGAGGTCATCCCCTGGATGCCCCTGTGCTCAAATGTTGGTACTTTTTTCGTTTGATCAAAAAACTCTGGGCTGCCGGACTAGACCTTAGTTGTTTCACAGGAGGGTACTAGAGGATCTTTACATCATTATACTCACATTCACAGTACATTACAAGCCACAAGCTGGTTTCAAATTACACATTTTTAACATATTTAACATTTTTATGTCATAAAATGTTAAATATCCACCTGATTTCGCATAAGGCCAGTGTCACTGCAAATACTTCTTCTCTTTCAGAACATATTGCTGACCCATGAAAATAGCCTGCTTGTATCTTAAATCACTCACTACTCACTATTAGCCCACTATAAAGTAAGTAGTGAATGGGTGAATGATTTCAGCAGGGTCTACATTTTGCGTCCTTCCTGCCATCCTGCTATTGAATTTCACCCCCTCCATTTTCCAAAGTATCGGATTACAGAGTCTGTACAGGATAACACATGGAAATTTAACCCAGAAATGCTGTCTCATCTCATAATGAGGCTCTATAAAACCATGGGCCACATAAACACAACAAATGCTAGGCTAAAAACGTGCAAAATTACTGCACAGAAGCAGCTGTCATCACAACTTTACACTTAAGGTAAAGGATAAAAACTAAAAGCCCTCTATCAAGGAATGTTAGTTTGATGATAGTTTCAAATGAAGTAACAAAACAAAAATGAAAGTGTGATATTTGAAGTAAAGTACACCTGGTTTTATACAGTACAACAAGCTTTTATGCCATATAATGTTTTGTGAATTATAAAGTCAAGTACGCTCAATAACCACGCCACAAGTGTCAGGTTAAAGTTCAGTCCAAGTGCAACCATCGGGACCAAATATGATGCTGTTACACAATGCCATTTAAAAATGAAAAGAATAAAGGTTTACTCACTAGAAATTTCCCACAATTTTCCAACATTCATTTAAAGCATTCTGATACATGTTTAATCCACATTAAATATATATATATACAGTAAATATGAATGAAGACAAGAGATTGATGCAAGATAATTTTACTTTAGAAACACTTGATATGAGATCACAGCTGTGCTACATGTGCAAGTAGTGCAACAGAGTGATTAAAGGAAAAATGTAACTTACATTATTGTAATAAATAATGTTGTTCATGCAATTAACTGGCACGTCAGATCACTGAATGAGTGTTCCGCTTGGCAACATGGCTACATTTCATCAGTTAACATTATCTGCACTGACGAGGACAAAAATAAAAGAAAATCAGGGTCCCAAATAAGGGAATATAAAAATACAAACATCTTATTGAAAATGAAATCCTATTCTGCGACATTTATTTGTACAGACTTGAGCTGTAACTCTCTAGACACATACATGCCGGCAGATTGTAATGCAACTCAATACTTACACAATCAAAATTACATTTCCGGAATTCTAAACTACCATTACTACCCAGTGAACTTAATGCACGTGCATATCTTTTTTCAGGCACCTGAATGGAGCTTTGGTAGTGCAAAAAAAGAATCTGTGCTTCAATTCTCAATACAACATTCTAAATTATTGTGTGACTCATGTCTAACATAAATCTATTAAGCAACAGGTGCATACAACTGATTAAAACTCTAATAATTAATAAATAATTCCTTACAGACAGATTATGATGGAATACCACATCAGAGCGAGGCAGCCGTCATCACATAATAACATTATTAATGCATAGATCTATATTGCAGGTACTTGTGGTAGGCTCAGTTTTGCTTGGTTGTGATCTTATGTGTATATGAAATCTTACATTCTGAATTTAGGGGACTAAGAATGAGTAGTCGTAGTCATTGCATACTTTATGTATTAACAATGTGGACACAGTCTGACAAATCACATGAAGCGGGAGAGGACAGATTAAGGCAAAAAGGTGTATTTTCATTGCAAAGAGATTTAACAGCAACAACATAAGTTGCTGAGACACCACCACCTTTCATGGTCCTAACTCCTCCCAAGAACCAGGCTCAGAGCCATCAGAGCCAGAGAGTAGCAGGCTTTGGAGGTAGAGCTGGCAGCTTGTGTTGTGACACGTTGAGCTGGCTGGATGTCTCTGTAGACATTGATCATAAAAGGGGATGTGCTGTTGGAGATGTGTACCGTTTTGCTAAAGAGGTCAATCTGGAAATAAGATGTGAAGCACTGTTAGAGCAATTGTGCTGATTGGTCCTGGCCATTGTACTTAAAGACACACCAGGAAAAAAAACAACTCACCACGTCTTTGCTGACTTTTATTGTGTCCTTGAACACAGTCCAAACCACAGCCTCATTGCACGAGGGGGTGGTCAAAGAGCCAAGGTAGCGGTAATACTTGGTGCGATCCACCCCAGTCAGGAGATCATCCAGTGAAATTCCAGGTGCCACTGTAACATTGTCGCCTGAGGACAGAAACACGAACTCTGAAGAGACTGAAACTTTTACACATTTTTTAAAAAGATTTTCTTTCTTCTCACTTAATAAAAGTATAGAAGAATCAAATATGTTGCAAAACATTTTTGATTTGCCAAGTACAATGCATAGTGCTTTGACATTTTACAAGAATATAATGGAATTACAAAGTTTGAGCACTGAGAATCTAAGATTGATATGGCAAAGTGATTTAGAATGTGAAATGGGTAAGGAGAAATGGCATAATATAGTTTCCAAGATTGGCTGGGTCACTAGGGATGTTAGAAGCAAATTTACTCATTACAAAATCATACATAGATACTACTATAGTCCTATGAAGCTTTTCAGAATGGGTTTAGTAGAAGACAAAAGGTGTTGGAAGTGTAAGGGAGGTACATTTTTGCATGACTTTTGGAAATTAATTATGGTATTACCTTTCTGGAAAGTAGTATTAAGGAAATTGTGAGATTGGTCGGGACAAAGGTTAGCGGAATCTCCACTGCTCTGTCTCCTCGGAGATAGCACACTTTTGCCACAAGGTGTCAACAAAGGACAGCATGCGCTAATAAGTGCAGGCCTCATCACTGCAGCAAGGCTGATAGTGAGGAATTGGAAGAGCACATACATGCCAGGGCTCACAGATTGGACTCAACTGATGACGGAGACTGCATCCTACCAATATTTGATTGCCAGGAGTAACAATATTAAAAGGGAAGTTCCATTTAGTATGGGACTATTGCTTTTCATATATTAAGGGCTTGATACATTCAGCATGTGTTGAAACACATCACAGCTGATATAACCACAAACAGTATAGTGGTACAGAGGGTTGTTGTCCTATAAGTTTAGTTTTGACTGCCTTTTTGTGTTTTCTTTTTCTTTTTTTTGTCATTTGTAAGTTGTTTGTATTATTTGTTGAAAAATAAATAAATACTTTAATGACAAAAAATTGTGAGCTACCAGGGCACCCAATACACATTTTATTCAAACACATTGGATCAACTTCTCCACAACAAAAGAGTAAAGTCTCTCCTTACCCCTGTTTGAGATGTTTTTCAGGTAGGAGCTCAAGGTGTGCCAGCCTGCAGGTTGGCCAGTTGCATTACCCGACATTTCCTGTAAATTACACACATTGTCATTAATCTCAATGGGAGGGTGAGGCATAATTAAACTGTGGAGTCACACATTAAACTAAAGAGAACATCCCAAATTATGCAGACTGACAGCTGCAGAAATAGAATTAATTTTTTTTTAAAGTAGCATTTGACATTTTACAAAAACTTAGGTATAGAAGTGGATGAGCAATGGGATTTGAGAGTGCTAAATTAAAGGTATTTGGTGTTACAAAACTTTGAAATGCATCTTTTCTTACTTCAATCAAGAAACCAAGAGCAGCAAGTCCTGTTGAGTCTTCAACAGCTTGAGTTGTGTTCCGATTATACGATGCCTTGCAGTTTACAATGTGTAACTGGGAGAGTCAAGTAAAGAACAAATATTTGGTAAGACGTTATAATAATTACAGGGTAATAAGCAACCACTTACTGGGTACGTCCTGCAACAAAGTAACAAGAAACCCAGGGAGATGTCAATCAATCAGTCCAAACACACCCACACAGTCCTGTAAGGAGGTCCAATCAACCAGATTAACTGAAAACACCTGCTTTAAGGGCCTTTATTAAGTACCAGTAGTATCAATATCTTTATTCATGACGATATTACACATAGGTGTCAGGTAATTACCCTGTAAGTAGCAGGCTCTCTTATAAAGTATTACCAAATAGTTTCATATGAATTTAATAATGGCAAAATTAACGTATAGCCTATCATGAAACAACAACTACCTCCATGGGATAGCGCTTGCCATCCACGGTGTGCTCAGAGCCGGGGGCCGAGGTGCCATTACCCCAGTGCAAGTGGAACTGCAGGCTGTCGTAGTCCTCGGACAGACCTCCTCCTGAAATCCTCACACCGCTGTTGAGGTCGACTTTGACTGGAAAATGGAAAAACAGAATGGACCATTAAGTCAAAACCCCCAAAAATTTCAGAATGGTATTTTTAAGCCTCAAAAAAATTATAACTTCAAAGAAAATTATGCAAAAGTTTATTACTTTCTTCCTCCATAACCAAATACAAGTAAAGCATCTAACACCATTTAATAGGGTTTCTGTCCGCAACCCACTCCTCACCTGTGTAGTCAGTATTTTTGATTGTTTTCATTGTAGTTTTGCTGTTGTAGTTGAAAAAGTTGAATGCAGTCAGATTGGAGTTAACTTGGGCAGATGCTGAGACGATGTTAATGGGAGACTGCCGGCTGCCACTGCAATGTTTAGCAGCAATGATTGGCCACAGCGTTTGATCTATAAATAGAAACAAGACTTTATGTAGGCTGGATGCAGAATAGCAGCGGTGAAGATGTTAACATGATAATGTTGCCATTTAGAGATAAATAGAGATTATACTCACTGCAGCCTGGCTCATTAAAACACCAGTCTGGAGAAGAAGAAAAAAAGGCATTTAGTTATTCTGATTCATGACAATCTACAAATAGACGCACTGTTAATCCAGAGTGTCATGTAGATTATAGATTAAACCAAAAAGTTCCAATACCTACCGACACGATTTGACTGACAGTGGATGCTGGGCACGAAGACGCACACAGCTACCGCAGTTACAATCCAGTTCATCTTAGAACAGAAAAAAACAAACTCACCATTTTTTTCACCAGTGCAAATGAGAACCCACATTAAACCCACGAAAAAAAACGCACTATAGCCATACACATGTCTGAATACGAGAATAAAATCAACTTGTTTAGGGTAGGCGGTTAAGACTAATGAAGCCAAATGAACCAATTACGCACACATTTTAAATACCATATGCACTTTTTACAATAACTGAAAAAATTTAAAATGTATGTAAAATTTGAAAATGCTACAGGAAAGAACAGAGACCTTTTGCCCAGCAGCAGAGTGTCCTACCTTTGACGCACCTGTTCTCTTCTCCGTTTGCTAACAGCTGTGGAGTCTCTCATCATTGCTCTTTTTATTTGCTCAGCCCATCCTCTAGCTGCTCAGAAACCGCCTCTGGAAAAATCTGATTGACATGAAGCAAGAGTCTTATTTATTCAGTTTCTGGCCACCTAATGACTGTTGTAAGTACAATATTTAAATTCAGTAGCAAGCTTTTAACTTCACTTTTTCAGTGCTTGGCAGGTAGCGTCTGTCGACAGCGGGCTTGTCTGTTGGAAACACATAGACCTACTGTATTCGCTGAGGATAATGTCTTCTGAGACTGACTCATACCTCTCGTAAGGGACTATGAAGCAAACTAACAAACAATCAGCTAAAGAAAATTTAAAAAGCTGCACAGAGATTGGTATGAATGGGACTGATTTAGCTTATTAGTGCGATACACCTATTTACAGAAGTTCCAATTAACCTCCTTATAAGTTACATAAAAAGGCACAGAGACATGCCAGCAGCAGAAGCAGAATGGGACCAGGGGTACTGATGCTGAATCGGTGTAGATTGTCCTGCTATGAAGAGACTGTGTAGGCCGAAACACGTCCTCATATCCTGCCTGAGTCGGAAGCATCATCATCTAGTGGCTTTAAAGGAAATGTTACCTTTCATTTAATTGAGGTAGGATCCATTCTTTTGACTTGAACGTGTTAAAACGTTGCATCTTTCATTGAAAATTGCATTCATTAAACTGGCCAACCAGTGTAATATGTTGTGATGTCAAAGGCTGTCCACAATATGTCTCGACAGGATTAACAGAAAAGAAAGACTTTAGAAAAGAATGTTAACGGTACTTATGACTTAAGTGCCTGTTAAGCAATCATAAGCATCCATGTGTGCATGTAGGAGACATTGTAGTTCATCATTTAATCTCTGTGCCCCCCTTCAAGCTCTTTTTGCATATTTACGTTTGTTATTTTATGTACAGATTTGGGATTTTGTTTTCCAATTCTTTGTGCCACTGCATTGTATGTTTGTTTATTGTCTCTATTTGCAAATTAGGTCAACGATGTCAGCTTGATTTAGTTAAGTTAAGTAATGAAGGGTGTAAAGAATTACATTTTATTTTCTATGTATAGAAAAATGGTGTGTGGTCATTTCTTTACTACTGCTGAAGGCATATCTGCTATCATAATTACTGCCAGTGACGTAGCTGAATTAAACTGCAGTTGAGAAACAGTGGGTGGATTCCCCAAAAGATTAATGATGACAATGTCTTGATCTTTCGCATGAGCAGAACAACAATACATAACATGAAGGCACGTAAACCTGCATTGTTGCATGCTGCATTTTTTATGAGAGCATTCACTCATTTTACATTCACATTTTCCTGCCCAACCCTGAAAATAGCTTGCTGCAGTTAGCCAGAGCAGCTGGTTTAACTGGTAACTTCCATTATTTAATCGTTATTCAATTAACAAAAGTGTCTCAGCAAGAACAAGGAAATAAGTTAATAATTAGAAATTTTGTTTTAGCATTCATCTCCCGCCCAATCACACAATGACTGATGTTATGACTTATGGTATGACTGTCAGATTTGTACAAATGATGTACAGTATATAGTACAGGCCAAACGTTTGGACACACCTCATTCAATTCTTTATTTTCATGACTATTTACATTGTAGATTCTCACTGAAGGCATCAAAACTATGAATGAACACGTGGAATTATGTACTTAACAAAAAAGTGTGAAATAACTGAAAACATGTCTTATATTCTAGTTTCTTCAAAGTAGCCACCGTTTGCTCTGATCACTGCTTTGCACATTCTTGGCATTCTCTTGATGAGCTTCAAGAGGTAGTCACCTGAAATGGTTTCACAACAGTCTTGAAGGAGTTCCCAGAGAGGCTCAGCACTTGTTGGCCCTTTTTCCTTCACTCTGCGGTCCAGCTCTTCCCCAAACCATCTCGATTGGGTTCAGGTCCGGTGGAGGCGCAGCACTCCATCACTCCTTCTTGGTCAAATAGTCCTTACACAGCCTGGAGGTGTGTTTGGGGTCATTGTCCTGTTAAAAAATAAATGATGGTCCAACTAAACGCAAACCGGATGGGATGGCATGCCGCCGCGGTAGCCATGCTGATTTAGTATGCTTTCAATTTTGAATAAATCCCCAACATTGTCACCAGCAAAGCACCCCTACACCATCACACCTCCTCCCCCATGCTTCACGGTGGGAACCAGGTATGTAGAATCCATCCGGTCACCTTTTGTCTGTCGCACAAAGACATGGTGGTTGGAACCAAATATCTCAAATTTGGACTCATCAGACCAAAGCCCAGAGTTCCACTGGTCTAATGTCATTCCTTGTGTTTCTTGACCCAAACAAATCTCTTCTGCTTGTTGCCTCTCCGTAGCAGTGGTTTCCTAGCTGCTATTTGACCATGAAGGCCTGATTCGTGCAGTCTTCTCTTAACAGTTGTTCTAGAGATGTGTCTGCTGCTAGAACACTGTGGTATTCATCTGGTCTCTAATCTGAGCTGCTGTTAACTTGCGATTTCTGAGGCTGGTGACTCATATGAACTTATCCTCAGCAGCAGAGGTGACTCTTGGCCTTCCTTTCCTGGGGCGGTCCTCTTGTGAGTTTCGTTGTAGCGCTTGATGGTTTTTGTGACTGCACTTGGGGACACATTCAAAGTTTTTGTAGTTTTCCGGACTGAGTGACCGTCATTTCTTAAATGAATGATGGCCACTTGTTTCTCTTTACTTAGCTGATTGGTTCTTGCTATAATATGAATTCTAACATTTGTCCAATAGGCCTGTTGGCTGTGTATCAACCTGACTTCTGCACAACACAACTGATGGTCCCAACCCCATTAATAAGGCAAGAAATTTCACTAATTAACCCTGACAAGGCACACATGGGAAGTAAAAAACATTTCAGGTGACTACCTCATGAAGCTCACTGAGAGAACACCAAGGGTATGCAACGCTCTCAAAAAAACAAAGGGTGGCTACTTTGAAGAAACTAGAATATAAGACATGTTTTCAGTTACTTCACATTTTTTTGTTAAGTACATAATTCCACGTGTTCATTCATAGTTTTGATGCCTTCAGTGGTAATCTACAATGTGTAGAATGTAATGTAATATGTAATGTAATATATATATATATATATATATATATATATATATATATATATATATATATATATATATATATATATATATATATGTCAGGCCAAAAGTTTGGACACACCTTGTCATTCAATGCGTTTCCTTTTATTTTCATAACTCTTTACATTGTAGATTGTACATTGCGCAGCATGCTTTTCAAAGTTTGGTGAAATCTCTCCAATGCGCCCTGACTTTCTGGATGGTACGCGCTGGAGACAAAGTGTGCCACATTCAACTCTGCCATAACCTATGCAAAGATTTTAGACATAAAGTTGGCTCCCTGGTCACTTTGAATGCGTTTAGGGAGACCAAATGTAGAGAAAAACTTAACAAGCAATTTTACAATCACACGGGCTGTTAGTGAGCGGAACGGAACGGCTTTGGGATAAGGAGTGGCAGAACATATAATAGTGAAGAAGTACTGGTGCCAATGTACCTATCCCCGCCAGGATTTGTATCCCCTGGCCGCGGGAGCGCGCATGCACACAGAGCGGAGATACTGCTGCCTTTCGAATTGTTTAACTGCTAGACTTAAAATGTACTTCTTAAATTGAACAAATAGCGACGCGGAAGACTCGACGGGGTTTTCCATAGTAACATGGGTCTCAGTTAACTACATAAATACGTGTATTTGTCTGTTACGTTAAGGCGACGTGTGAATTGTTCATAGCGTCGTTTAATATTATGGACTGATAAGCATATCCTCCCGGTCCTCTAACGTGATTTCTGTTTTAATTTAATTTAATTTAATATGGCGTTTCAATTAACCACTTTTTTCTCCTGTCTACCATATGAGTTACATAGGAGGTACTCAAAATATCAGACCGTTTTTAACCTGATATTTTGTGTGTCTGTCCTGTCATCATGTGTGTTATTTTGTGTGTTTACCAGGTCACAATAAACAACCTGAAATAATTTGGGGAGGTCTGCTGTTGTCTAGCAAAAGTGACATAGGAGGTACCCAAAATATCAGGCCATTTTTCACCTGATATTTTGGGTACCCCCCATGTAACTTTTGCTAGAAAAGCAGCAGTATCTCCGCTCTGTGTGCATGCGCGCTCCCGCGGCCAGGGGATACAAATCCTGGCGGGGATAAGTACGACACCGGACTTCGTTTTAGGTAAAGGACCAACACAGTCAACAATAACATAATCAAATGGCTCTCCAACGACTGGAATGGGCCTCAATGGAGCAGGAGGGATCACTTGATTTGGTTTATATGAGACTTGACAAATATGGCACGATCGACAGAACTTCACAACATCAGATTTAAGTCCAGGCCAGAAGAAATAACAAAGCACACGGTCGTATGTTTTCCTTATTCCCGAGTGACCGGACATGCTATGATCATGGGCTAAACTCAAGACCTGTGAACGGAAAGGCTGTGGCACTACAATTTGCGACACTGACTCATGCGTAATACCAGAGCTCAGAGACCAGTGCTGCATAAGAACACCATCATCAACAAGGTAGGAAACTGGCTTATCACACGTTAGGTTCGCTGCAAGAGAAAAACAAGAGGTTAAGGTAGCATCAACTCCCTGTGCTCGGATCAGCTGCTCTTTATCAACAGTAAGAGTAAAGGTTTTATTGTCAGGCTGAAGCTCTACACAGACAGGTGCATTTTCATTACCCTCTTGAGGTGGGCTTGTTGGATCAGAGCCACACATGAAAGAGTCGCACCAAGTCACTAAGTTTTTGTGCTTGAGCACGGGTTACAGCACACACAGGAAACAGGGACAAGTACGGCACATCTGGGCCCAGAACACATTCATCCGCAATCGGATGTTCGATCACCTCGGGAGACGGGAAAACTTTACCCCCAGCCAAATCATTCCCAAGGATTATGTCTATACCGGCTATTGGTAATTGAGGGCGTTTTGCGATCCAAAATTTCCCTGACACAAATCTGGAGGCCAACTGAATGAAGTTCAACGGCGCCCGCACTGCACACATTTTAACACCCCAAGCCAACACATCTGCCCCACAGTAGGTGGGGCAGAGAGGGGTTAAACACTGTCTCGAATCAGTTTGTTTAGCTCCGGTATCCCGCAGGATAGTGATAGGGACTTGTTTTTCTTCACCCGTTAAAGAAACAAATCCATGCAAAATAAATGGCCTAAAAGCCTCGTCAATTTGGTCTAGTTGAGCATTAACCAGATTCAAATTTTTGCAGGGTGTAGTGTGAATGAGCCCTATTGGAGAGGCAGTTTTGGCATTCTTACTGTGCTACTGTACAGGCAGTGCTAATTAATGTGGGCAAGTTCTGTCAGTTGCTGACAGGGCAAGCATGCAGTACATACCACCAAGTCACACAGATCAGGAAGGATTAAGAATTACAATGGAATCAGCATCATTACCTAATTGTGCATGCCATCCGTGCTCAGTAACATTTCCAGTAACCCATCTCACCACAAAAGCAAAAAAATCTTAATTTTTCCACTTTCTAATTGTCTTATAGCAAATCTCAGAAAACACCAACACCAAAACAAATATTGACGACATAGCAAGTACAGTTAAAAAAAAAAAAAAGTACAGTGACCCAGTTACACCCACAAGGGTGTAACTTGTCAAGTTTTTTCATTTTTTTTCATTGTCTTGAATGAGTGACTGAACATCTTCTGTCTCCTGTCAAGTGTAAAGCGGTATGGGTAGCAGTTCAGCAAAGAATAGACTAACCTAATGCATACAGATTTATTGTTTCGATAATGACTTTTAGTCATACTAAAATCATGCTAAATTTATATGGAAAGGTTAATTTCCCCATTCTCAATAGCCTTCAGTTACAGTGATTTGAGTTCTTACCTGTGGAAGAAACGTCAAGTAGCTGATCCCACTCCAGACCCCGAAGCATGTCGTAATACACGACACAGGTCCTGACATCCCGCAACAGACGTTCAATCCTCAGTATGCAGAATAGATTTAATCTGAATCAATTGTCATAGTAAGCTCACTCAATACAGGGTATTAGTTTTTTTTCCTTTAATACAAATGCAATGACCGTGTGAGTGATGACAAATTAGACTTTGAAAACAAGACAAACCTTTGATTGTGAACACTTTTTCCTGACATGAAGCTTCCCCTGTTAGTTCCCCGAATGTTTAACATAAATCTGGCAAAGTCAACATTCTCAACGCTTTGATCACTTCTGACTCTAATGCACAACCAAGACACAATGTAATGTAAAGTGACTATCATAATGCCTTTTGTTACTAGAGGATGGATACCTGAACTGAGCCCGACAGACCTAACGGGCCGGGTCGTGCTGCAGCTCCTTTAAGAGGACTCAGTGTGTGTGTGTGTGTGTGTATGTGTGTGTGTGTGTGTGTGTTTGTGTGTGTATGTGTGTGTGTGTGTGTGTGTGTGTGTGTGTGTGTGTGTGTGTGTGTGTGAAAAGTGAACAGAAGAGAGCTAGAGAAAGAGGAAGCAGACGTGTAGATGCGACCGGAGCTGAGTTTGTGGAATAAGTTTAAGTTGTTGTACACAGTGGGTGTGGTGTCTGAAATTAAACCCAGACTGAAAGCCAAGTTCATTCATTTTCTCACCAGAAAAAGGATTTTAACCCCGACGTTATTCATTTTATAATGTCGGCCCTGGAGGTAACAAGTCTCTACTGGTTTTTTGACCACACTTGGAAAAGAAGCAATCAGGAAAGGTTAACACATTGAACAACGTGTGCCCTGATGCGCTCATCTGTTGACATTTCAGAATGCCTTCCTACAGTTGCTTAAAGCGCCCATATTATGCTCATTTTCAGGGTCATAATTGTATTTTGAGGTTGTATCGGAAAAGGTTTACATGGTTTCATTTTCAAAAAACACCATATTTTCACCCTGTGTCTTTGGGTCTCTGTTTTAGCTACAGAGTGAGACATCTCACTTCTATACTATCTTTGCTGGGAGACTGAACATTGCCAACTCACCAGTTATTTGTTGAAGTTGACTGGCTCTCACCAGGTCCGGATTTGTTGGGGAACAGATGCGGCCTAGACTGGGTAAACCCCACCCACTCTGCCGCTGATTTGATTTCGCCTTGCAGCTCGGTCTGGAAACCTGCACGTTTAATGCTTCTGTTTCAGTTCACAATTTTGTGGGAACCAATCACAAACTGGCTTATCTACCTGGCAAGCTATTGGCGAGTTTAACACGATGATGATAGAGAAGCAACCAAGCAGCTTCTTGTTTACATTCAACATAGCGGCCACCGAACGCCACCAAAGCGTAGCAAACCCGTTGATGCCGCTGTTGCTTCTACGTCACCCTCATCGTTGGTCTGATTGGTTGAAGAACTTTCCAACTGCGTATAGAGTCATTTGAACTATACCACTGCTCACTCCTCTTGTGCAGAGAAAATCCATAGAAAACTCCCCAAACCTCGATATAACAGAATGTAGTTTCTATAAAGAGAACCACAAAACTTCAGACCAGTCTCTGCACATTTTGACATTTTCAAGATGTAATGCAGGGAAATATGATCTGCCGTGAGCACGGTGTATTTTATTTAAAAAAATTAACAGGATGTTTTATTTTGTTTCTGTGTTCGACTTCCTGTCCCGCCCTATCTGCCATGTGCTGAATTGCTGCGGAGGGCTCGAGCATCCGGCAAAAATAGAAGCTCTGAGTATCTGCTCCGGAGGGCTGCGGATCGCTGGAGCTGGGACGGAGTCAGAACGCAGCCGTTTTGCAGTCAGTGAAAATACACACATTGACTTGGAAACCTTTTGACTCCGCCGCCGTTGGTGGAAATCAGGGGTAAGAAGTACAACAATAAGAGCATGATATACGACTTACCACTTACAATATACAGTAGGTGTTAATAAAGATCAGTTAAATAAAGTAATATGTCTATAATTGTCTGATGACAGGTTACGTGGTCACATCATTACACTTGTAATGGAATGATTGGATGTTTGTTCCTGGATAAAATATTTCAAGCATTAAGGCGTGACCCATATTTCCATGACAGTAAAATTTAAAACTTGAAAGGTCACCTGTTGATGCCAAGGTATGTGCTAAATACAGCACATGGCTGGGTAATGCTGCAAACAAAACTGCAATACATCCTGCTCCAAGTCTCTATCAGACTAATGACTGCAGCCTACTGTTTTACAATATAATTATGAGAAACAAACACCTACCTTTGACGTTTGTCAGGTAATATCTGAGCGTGTTCCATGGTTCTTTTTCTTTCAGGTCAAACTGTGCTGGGGCCACGCCCCCTCATATAATCACAGTTTACCAGCTCCTTACAAAACATTCTCGCTTTCTTCCCGTGAAGAAACTATATTAAGCTCCCTCAGCGCTTCTAGGCTAGCTTGGTTGGTTATCTGCTAACAGTTCACAGACGGACCGTTAAGGACTACGTCGCCGAACGCAGTTTTTCCAACCCAGTCTGGATTTGCTGAGTAAGTACTTCGATTGAAGTTTTACCTTGTAATTGCACAGTTAAAGCAGTGTTCGCGTCACGGCGAACTGTCTTTTTCTGCTGGCTAGTCGGTATTTGCTTATCGGCTGCTAGCGGTGTAACTCTTATACCCTTTGGCTAACGCGTTATGGGTGTTTGGTTAGCATTTACTTGGTAACCGAACCGAGTATCTGGAGTGAGCTAACGTGTTACGGTGGGCTAACTCTTTCGGTACAAGGTTAAAGTTAGCGCTGGCTAAACCCCGGGTGCTACTTTAGCCAACAGGCTAACGTGTTACAACGGGCCTGCTAGGGCTGTATATTTATGCCGTCTTTTCTTCCTTTCCAGTATGTCTTCAGCAGCGGCCCCCGCCAAAGGGCCGAAGCCGAAGGTGAGTGATGCTGTATCCCGCCCGTGCCCCGCGTCATGCTGGGCATCCATATTGGGCAGGGACCCTCACCCAATGTGTATAGCCTGCATGGGCGCTAAACACGTTCAGTCGGCGCTGGCTAACCCCCAGTCGTGCACCCACTGCGCAGCTATGTCAGAGAAAATACTAGAAAGGCGGCTGAGAGTGGCCGTGGCTAACAGTCAGGACTCATGTCTGTCTGGGGCCACAAGCAGCACCCATTAGCTGCGAGCTACACCTAGCTGGGCGGACATGATGGACGAAGAATCCCCGGTCATGCCTCCACTTTTTGAGGACCTCCTCGAGGTGGACCCGGGTGGTGAGGACACGGAGGGCGATGTCATCTCCAATCTCCTTGACATGGATGGAATGGAGGACGAGGAGGAAGACTCCACATTCCCCATTCCACAATCAAGGCCCCCTAGTGCATCCGATACTGCTCCCCCAGCGGACAGTAACTTGTACGGAGGTCTGTAAACGGGCAGCAGCAAAATTGGGAATACAGTGGCCGGCAGCCCAGGACCCCGAGGGGGCGGAGAGAGACCTGTACGATGGCAAGAGGCTCCCACCAGCCCAGCCACCGGCAAAACAGCTTCTGCCAGCTGTGCCTGCCTGTATGAAGGAGATGAGTCGGTACTGGTCCAGCCCTTTTAAGAGTAGGCTCCCAACCAAGGGCTGCTCTAAGCTTGAAATCTTTGGGATGGGGGCACTGGGCTCCCAGCGGTGGAGCCTTCAGTGGCTCATCACCTCCACCCAAACCGCCGCTCTCTCTCGGCCTCCCACAGCATTCCTCTGCCTAACAAGATGGAGCGGCTCACCGCCTCCATGTTTCAGAGGATGTACAGATATGCAGCACAGTCAGTCTGCTCCCTAAATGCGATGACACTGCTGGCTGCATACCAGGCGGAAATCCTGGAGGACATGGGCCGCCAGCTGGACTCAGGAGCCCCTAACCCGGTTCTCTGGGACTAAATCTGTGTGGTGAATGACCTGGTGCTGCGCTCCTCACGGGGTGCAGTGCAAGGCTGCGGCCGTGTAATGGGACTCGCAGTCGCAGGTGAGAGGGCCTTGTGGCTGAACCTGTCAGGCCTGAGTGACACACAGGAGGCGGGAGTCATGGACGCAACGTATGACCCCACCAAATGTCTGTTTGGTCCAGCTCTGGAGAAGATGAGAGAGGCCAGCACCCTCAGGAAACAGGAGGCTGAAGCCTTTGACCTCTGCCTGCCCCGGAGGCACACACCCCGTCCCCAGCAGGGACAGAGAGGTAGCTTTGCTGCGGCGACAGCAAAGGTAGCGCACGGGGCTGCAAGGCCACAGAGGCAGGCCACTGGCCCACAGACTGGCCAGCAGTCTCGGTCAGGGGGAAACACTCCTTTGCGGCTGTGGCAGCAAAGAATCGCCACTCCCACCCCGGAGAGGGGAAAAAGAAGCGGCCATCCTAACCCCCCCAGCTTCTCCCTCCACCGCTCCTACAAAGTGGAGGAAGGTTGGAGAGGTAGAGCAAAGCACAAGTTACACAGTTCTCCAGGGAACACCCCTCAGTTTCTCTCCCTCCTCATCCAAGAGGAGAAGAGTCAGGGGCAGAAAGTGTTAAAGTGTCACCAAGCACTTTTACCATGTTCAAAAGGGAAACAAATAACGCATGCATTTTCGCATCCAGGTGCAGAGCCAAGGGCGAAATGCTTCCCCAAAACAAAATAAAAACAACACCCAAAATTAACCTGAACCATCAGGTCCCTGCAGGGGGAGCTCTCGCTCCTCCCAGGGGAGACCGCTCCCTCTTGGCCAAGGAGGTGACGTCACTGCGGTGAGACAACAAGGGTCCCCTCTTGGTCCAAGCGGACAGGCGGCGCGCATGCGCAGTTCACTCATGGGTTCTGTCCACTGTTTGTCAGGGTTACAGACTACAGTTTGCTATGAAACCACCCAGATTCAATGGTGTGTTAGTTTTGTTGGCAAAAGGGGATGCAGCACAAGTCTTGCAGGACGAAATAACATCCCTATTAAACAAACAAGCGATCAGAGTGGTGCCGAGCGAGGAAACACATCAGGGATTTTACTCCCGCTATTTCCTCATTCCCAAGAAAGGGAGCTTGTTACTTCGCCCAATTTTAGATCTCCGTGTGTTAAACAGACATCTACAAAAATACACATTCAGGATGTTAACACACATAGTGCTCTGTCGTTCAATCCACCCGGGGGATTGGTTTGTAACGATAGATCTTTCAGATGCCTATTTCCACATCACTATTTATCCCGCACACAGGAAATTTCTCAGGTTTGCGTATCAGGGCAGAGCCTACGAATACCAAGCCATCCCATTCGGGCTCTCATTAGCACCGAGGGTGTTCACCAGGTGTGTGGAGGTGGCGCTGTCTCAGTTGAGGAACAACAGTATCAGAATATTAGACTCGTTTGAGATGAGCCAGATCTGTGCAGAATCGATCACCGGTGATCGGGGCCCGTTGCATGCCGGTTAGATTTGTGTCCGACTTGATCCCGACTTGCTCTGACGTCATGCACACGTGGGCAACGGAAATCTCACGAGAGCAAGGCAGCCACAGTTCTGAGACGCGGGCAACACAGTTGCTTTTCACCGACTGCAAGAGCCAGGCAGAACCAGAGCATGCTGGGAAACGCCGGCTTCTCAGCTGATTTAACACCTGATTGGTTTACTACATGATGACGTTTTATATAAACTTTTTATTGTTTTTGAATCGGAGGGATTTTAATTGCTATTTGTCTAATTTAAAGACTTATTCTGTACAGAACACATGTTGTGTGGCTGATAGTGATGTTATGTAGTCAGAGAGACAAAATCTGTTCAGATCACTGATCATCAACAGTCTGTTGTTAATTAAAATCAACAACAGATCGCATGTAGAACATTCTGAGAGCCACTGTCATGATTAAAACAACTAGAGAGTGTGTACCAACTGATATGTGGGTCTGATTATATTTTATTAAATCGGAATCGCGCCACAGTGTTTTTGTCAAGGCTGCTGGAATTGGCTGGAAATTGTCAGACTTTAACTTTTTTTGTTTGCTCTTGGCTTTAACCCCTGCAAAGCGAGTGAGTGACTTAAAGGCTTTGTTTGTTCAGCCAACCTGTCTCCAGTTTGCCCCAGGGCTATCTAAAGTCTGTCTGCGGCCCAACCCAGCGTTTGTGCCTAAGGTGGTGGCCTACAGGTGCCCCTCAATGGAGCTCTGGGCTTTCCACCCGCCTCCGTTCCGCTCAGAAGAGGAGGAAAGGCTTCACAGGTTGTGCCCTGTCCGGGCCCTGCACATGCATGAGAGTCGGACAGCTGTGTTCAGAAAAGCTGATCAGCTGTTCGTGTCCTGGGCTACTCCCCACAAGGGTAAGCCATTGTCCCGCCAGAGGCTGTCCCACTGGATTGTGGAGGCTATGTCATTGGCCTATGAGTGTAAAGGTTTGCACGCCCCTCAGGGTCTGAGAGCTCATTCAACAAGAGGCATGGTCACTTCATGGGCCCTTTTCAGGGGTGTTTCAGTGGCAGAAATTTGTGCTGGGCTACGCCTCATACTTTTGTGAGGTTCTACAGACTCAATGTTTCCAGACCGTCCCAGGCACGGGCTGTGCTGGAGGTGACGGCGCCCGGGTTGGTGTGACTCTCGGTTTAATGTTATTCGGCTTCGTGAGATTCAGGCAATCCGGGAGTGGTCTATATCTCCCATAGTGAAACATCGAACAAAGTTAGAAAAATAACGTTAGGTTACTTAACGTAACCCCGGTTCTTTGATAACAGAGTGAGGTGTTTCACCAACATGTCCCTCCTTGCAGAGACACGGAAAGAAACCTATCTGGAATGTTTTGTAAGGAGCCGGTCGACTGTGATTATATGAGGGGGGAGACTAGCGTCTCTAGGGCACTGCCTCTCCCTTTTCCGGCTTTGCCTACGCCTGCAGTCTTATCTCCCCCACTCTGGCAAGGGTGAGAGGGCAGGGCCTGTCACTAATCCTGATAGCGCCGCGGTGGCCATCCAAGCATTGGTTGGCAGAGATAATACAGCTCCTGGTGGGAGAGCCATGGACTCTCCCCATACGCAGGGACCTTCTCTCCCAAGCGGGTGGGGAAATTTACCACCCCCACCCGGACCGCATAGTGCTCTGGGCTTGGCCCGTGAGAGGTGGAACCTGAATGCATCAGGCCTGCCAGAACAGGTCATTGACACCATGGCGCAAGGGCCATGTCCATCCGCTCTCTTTACAGCGGAAAGTGGCGGGTTTTCGAGGAGTGGTCCAAACGTAGGGATACAATCCCTTTTCAGTGTTCTGTGGTGGACCTGCTGTGTTTCTTGAAGTACCTGATGGATGAAGGGAAAGCTTTCTTCACAATTAAGGTGTACTTGGCTGCTGTCTCAGCCTGCCACGTGGGTTTCGGGGATAAGCCCGCAGGGCGGCATCCCTTAGTTTGTTGTTTCATGAATGGAGCACGCCGCAAGCTCCTGGTTTCCAGGCCCCTGGTTCCTCTATGGGACTTGTCTGTCGTGTTGGACGCCCTCTCTCATCACCCATTCGAGCCTATGGAGGCGGTGGGGATGAAGTTTGTCTCTCTTAAAACAGCTTTGCTCTTGGCTTTAACCACTGCAAAGCGAGTGAGTGACTTAAAGGCTTTGTCTGTGCAGCCAACCTGTCTCCAGTTTGCCCCAGGGCTCTCTAAAGTCTGTCTGCAGCCCAACCCAGCGTTTGTGCCTAAGGTGGTGGAGTCAGCCTACAGGTGCCCCTCAATGGAGCTCTGGGCAAGAGGAGGAAAGGCTTCACAGGTTGTGCCCTGTCCGGGCCCTGCACATGTATGTGAGTCGGACAGCTGTGTTCAGAAAAGCTGATTAGCTGTTCGTGTCTGGGCTACTCCCCACAAGGGTAAGTCTTGTCCCGCCAGAGGCTGTCCCACTGGATTGTGGAGGCTATATCATTGGCCTATGAGTGTAAAGGTTTGCAAGCCCCTCAGGGTCTGAGAGCTCATTCAACAAGAGGCATGGTCACTTCATGGGCCCTTTTCAGGGGTGTTTCAGTGGCAGTGGCGAGCTGGGCTACGCCTCACACTTTTGTGAGTTTCTACCAACTCGATGTTTCCAGAGCGTCCCTGGCACGGGCTGCGCTGGAGGTGACGGCGCCCGGGTTGGTGTGATTCTTGGTTCAATGTTATTCGGCTTCGGGAGATTCAGGCAATCCGGGAGTAGTCTATATCTCCCATAGTGAAACACCGAACGAAGTTAGAAAAAGAACTTTAGGTTACTTAACGTAACCCCGGTTCTTTGATAACAGAGTGAGGTGTTTCACCAACATGTCCCTCCTTGCAGAGACACGGAAAGAAACCTATCTGGAATGTTTTGTAAGGAGCCGGTCGACTGTGATTATATGAGGGGGCGTGGCCCCAGCACAGTTTGACCTGTCTGTCACAGACAGACGTGGTGTCATTGGAGCGTCCATAGTTGGTCACGCGGGGGGCGATTCCCATAGTGAAACACCTCACTCTGTTATCAAAGAACCGGGGTTACGTTAAGCAACCTAAAGTTCTGACATATCATCATCTTCTGTTTCCTTTTGGGAGAGATAGAAACACCCTTATAGAAACACCCCGTTCTCTCAGGTCAGCTGCCCAAAACTAGCGGTAAGCTCAATGGTGGCTGTGCCTTCGAGGTAGCAGCTCCAAAACTGTGAAATGATCTTCCTCTGCACATTAGACAGACCTCTTCACTGTCTGTTTTTAAATCTAGCCTACCTCTTCTCCTTGGCCTTTGAGACCTGATGTTAAATTTTTTTATTGATTTGTTTTTATTGTATGGCTGTTATTTTTTCTCATGTTTTATATCTTTACGGTTAAGGCTACGGTGTATGTTTTCCTCTGTGGGTGCTCACGGGCGCACAGCATTTAAAAAAAAAAAAAAAAAAGTAGTCCAAAAAGTTTTGCATTTCAGAACCTTATGGACAGCAGCCGACACGAACACACGCCTATTAACTCAACATTAAGCCGTAAAGCAGGCTATCTTTCAACGTAGGACAGTGCCACAAATTCAGCTAGCATTGGAGATGAAAAGTGTAACTAACACGTTACCGCGATCAGCTTGCTCACCTAACACTGCACCCACGGTGTCGACACCTATGCAGCAACCCGTTCGACCAGAGGTAAACTGTCCCCCGCTCCCCTTTCCCCTTTTCCCCTCTGTGCACAGTACCTTTTCAGTAAGCACAGCTGCCAATTTGCACATTGATAGATACGGTAATACAGTAGAAAACCGCTTCAAGGGTTTTTTTTTAAGCGCTGGTGCTCAATATTTGCAAATTTTACAAACATGTTATACAATGTTTAAACAATTCTGCATCATACCAAAAAGAGATGATCATTTCCATCCAGGGAACATTATAATCTGACTTGGAATAAAAATAGATAAGTAAATAAATAAAATAGGCTACATATATAAATACAATTTAAGGAAGTCATTTAAATTCATGAAAATTACATAAGTTATTTTTATACCATTGAGGCATAATAAAGCATGTTCATCATTAACCTCTGAGAAGCCTGTCTGAATTTGTGTTATGAGGCCGGGCCAAGTGTCCTCTTTTTTGGAAATCAAAATATGGTCACCCTATTTAACTTAAACAAATCCCAGTAGGCCTAATGTAGCATGCTGTTCCTTTATTCAAGACTAAATGTAGTCTGCAGTTGTACACTGTGCTAAAAAAAAAAATGATAGCCTAGTTTAATCTAACACTGAATCTGCCATGTTTTACAGATCTGACTGACCACTGATGAGGTGTACTTGCACCCACCAGACTCTCTTCACAGTATGATAAACCATCAGGAGGAAGTTAGTGCTGTCATACTTCGCAACTGCTCAGTAACTAAAGTATCAACAGCTAGTGGGAGGACTGCGGCCTACTGTCGCAATAGACATTGATTAGTCTGTGTGAAAGGGACTTTTATTTCAAAAGAATAACTTAGAGTTTCACTTGAAGTTTATATCCATCTGTTATATTTATGCTGTGAAATGATTTTCAAGCTGCAGATCAGATTTATTACCCTTTCAAAATACTTTCGTTTTATTCATAATTTCATCTGTCTAAACAATCAAGTTTACCTGTTAACCAAAGGTGTTTTGTTGCTTACTGTCACTATTACCTGTCGTAAAGTATTACATTTTCATAGTCAACATGTTATATGAACTGTTTGACCCTTCTACATGCATTAAATCCGACACATCACCTGTATAAACAGTGCAATTACAGTCTTATACTAAGCTTAAAAATGACTAAACCCTGCTTAGAAATGAAGCACTTCATTCATAGTCAATGAAATGGAAATATAAAGTGTGTATATGTAGCGGAGTCAATAATTCCACTTGCCATTAAAAGGTAACTTTTCATTTGGCTAGTAGTTTTCATGAGAAGGGTGAGAACTAGACGTGGGAGAGTTGTTAGACCTGTTTTGAGAGTTATTCAAAACATGCACCAGAACGTTTTTTCTGGGTTATCTACCTGGCAAGCTATTGATATGCTGGCCTAGACTGCGTACTGAACATAAATACACACACAGGAGAAGCATGTATTTAACCCAGTGCTTAGCAATTAGACAATTACTGTACTAATAAATATGGCTACAATATGTCAAGCAAATGTTAAATTTGTATTCTTTATCGTTTAATTTTCAACATCATCTGAAATCTGTAGTTATGGCAACAGCTACAGTGTAAAACAAGATAAATCCATTTTTATTCTGATATCTTGAGGTGAGAGAGACTCCTCTGAAAAAGGCTTCACTTTGGAACCTTATTTTATATATCCCTGTTATGGAAAAACATGAGATGGTTGGTCCCAATGGACTCCTTAGATTGTGTAGTTTCATGATATGAAATATATTCACTATAGCTCGCGGACAGGTTTAAGCAGCGTTTAACAACATTTCAGACATAAAAAGACCAGGCAAAGCACATGTTACAGGACTGACTTTAACAAGCTAAATTATCATCGCTGTACAAAAACGTGAACAACATAAAGCAAAATGTAAATGCACTGCAACAATGATGCTGAAAACAAATGTAATTTATTTGACAACAAAGTCCTAATAATATAAATTAACCTGGATGAACGTCAAGTAGATTCTGCCAACCGTGGCATCTGTCACTCCCCGATGTACTGTAAGTCGAGTGCAGATTAGAGTCGTGCATGCTAAAATTTAAACGGTTTACGGAATAAAGTGTCATACCCAATGAGAGTCGAGTAAGACCAAGGAGGTAAGCCTCTCTCTGCATCGCGTAGCGCCTATGGCGCCATTTTGATGCTAACAAGCAATCACCTGCCCTTAGCATTCCATTAATCTCCATTCATTATGACGACACTTTGACAGCGAATAACTTTACATCTGAAGCGTTTAAAGACTCTATTTGTCCATTGCTTATTTCTAAAGAAACACAACAATGTATAAAAGGCTCCATTAACTTATACCTCAGGTTCTGTAGCAGACATTTTTATGAACATAGGCTAACGAATGTGTCATAACCACGCAACTTACTGTCTCATAGTAAAGGAATTACCGTTCCGTATAACAGTACAGGATAAGCTTGCAGGCAGTGTCTACTTACATTAGCTGTTTAGGTTTAATTACTAATGTTAACTAGGATTTCAGTTAGCAATACTTAGCCTGTGCCTATGTTATCTCCTTACATATACTGTACCTACACTCTCCGTCTCTGCAAGATTCTGAATGATTAAGATTTATCTTGGCACCAGAAGACTTACAACTTTCAGACAGGTTGCTCACGTCACATCTACGCATTGTAGCTCAGTTGGAGGCTGCGTGGGAACTAGGCCTGCACGATTTGGGGAAAAAGATTAATCACATTTTTTTTGTTGCTTAGAATTGATATGACAATTGTCTGCCACGATTTTTTTGACCATGACAAAACAAAACAAATTGGCAGTACCAAACCAAGGTTATTATAGTTTTGCATTTTTCATTAGTTTTTATTTTTATTTATTTTTGACTTTTTGTTTTCAAATTCAGTTTAGTTATTATTTTTTAAAGTGGGTTGCTAGTTTAGTTTATTTTTTGAAAATGCTTGGTATTAGTTTAGTTTTTATTAGTTTAGTCTTTTTTGTAATATGGGTTATTTGTCGGGGGATTTAAAAAGGTCAGAAAAAGTAATCAAAAACATCACACAATATTAGAAATATGTATTCACAATGTATTCAACAGTAATAATAATAATAATAATAATAATAATAATAATAACTTTGACTTATATAGCGCCTTTCACAAACCCAAGGACGCTTAACAAACGAGGGGGTTAAAAGGTGAAGGTGTGAGGCCAGGAGAGATTAAATTCCATAAGCCTCAGTGAAGAGGTATGTTTTAAGCTGGGTTTTAAAGGTTATAATAGAGGAGGCAGAGCGAATAGCAAGAGGAAGCTTGTTCCAGAGCGATGGTGCACTGACACAGAAGGCTCTGTCACCAAATGTCCGAAGCCTGGATTTAGGGACAGCAAGCAGGTCCTTGTCAGAGGACCGCAGGGACCGTGACTGAGTGTATGGGTGGCGTAGATCTGTTAGGTACTGAGGTGCAAGTCCATGGAGAGATTTGTATGGTAGGAGAATTTTATATTTGATCCGGGACTTAATTGGTAGCCAGTGGAGCTTCTTCAGGATGGGAGTGATGTGAAGTCCAAGTTTTGTGTGGGTGAGCATCCTTGCCGCAGAGTTCTGGACATACTGAAGTATGTCAGTAGACTTGCTAGGCAGACCAAAAAGGATACCGTTGCAGTAGTCAAGTCGGGAGTTGATGAAGGAGTGGATGAGGGTCTCAGCTACAGAATTGGAAAGCCACTGTTGGAGTCTGGAGATGTTCTTGAGATGGTAAAAGGCAGTTTTAGTAGTGTTTTTGATGTGATGTTCAGTAATACCTGTAGCGGCCCCTTGGATTTATTGATCCAGACGCAGAGAGTTTCAAACGGGTGTCAATTTAGTTCTTCCTCTCAACAAGCAGCAGGTACCATAAGCACCATGAACACCGTGAAAACTACAGAATAAAACAGAAATACAAAATGTTTCTATGTAGATTTATAAATAATTTGCATATACATCATATTCACATATTAATCATGTTTACACCCAAAACAAATCAGTTAACATTTTACTATTAATCAATGTGAAATGAAATACTTTTTTAAACGATTATGACAAATAAAATGTCTCATGCTTCTTTTAAATGAAATACAATATAATTGTTCACAGAAATGTCATGTGCAATTAACCCATAAACAAATTAAGTAATGCCGTTCTCTTTTCTTAAACAAATCCTAAACAAATTTTCCTTCGTGCCTCATTCCGCTCTCCAAGGGCGCTAATCAAAGAGTTTCCATCCATCAGCTAGCATGCTCTCTAGCTTGACACATCCTCACAGTTTGGAGCTCTTAGAAATAACATGTACAAACAATTAGAGTAATAAAGTAAATCACAATGTAAACCCTTTCTTTACAAGATTCAAATGCATGAATATGATAAATAACTAACGTGTTTACAAGCTTTTACCGTTGCTCCGACAATGTGTGAGCACCACATTGTGAAGAGAGAGTAGCAGGAAGTTTATTATCACAAAAATATCAGAAGAAAACGGCGCTTTTTTAAAATAAAAGCAGAACAGACCACAAGGTGACACTGTAGAACTACAATGTCTTGTTAACAAGTTAATGTAATACTGTGTAGGAGAATATTACTGCAATTTATCAGAGACATTTACACTCCCACCAAATTCTAGTGCAATGAATAAATAAAATGGCCTCATATCTTCTGGGAGTGGATCATCCCATCCGATGCCTCTGTGACAGAGCTCTTGAAGTATATGCTTTCCAGTTGGGTTGAATGTAGCGATGAATCCAAATGGGTCATAAAGAGAGGCAATGACAGAAAGGCAACCACGCCGGGTTGAAGGCTGATCTTCCAAGCTGCTGTTAAAGCTGAAAAGTGTCAGTTTTAATCAACCATTGAATGTCGAGTGCACGCTCTGATAGGGTTGGATCCAGTCCTAAAGGTTCAATGGTTGATGCTCTTTCTGAGGGATCTAAGCAGGCGAGGACTGCTTCCTCATTTGAGTTGAATTTATGGAGACATAGGCCTCCCCTTTTGCACAACTCCTGTGACTCAGTGATCAGTTTCTTGGCTTCCTTGACCGATGAGACGCTGACTAGCATCAACATAAACGTTTTTCTCCACAAATGTTGATGCTAGTGGATAGTCAGCTTTTGTGTTGCCGTGCCAGATGTTTCAAACCAAAATTGGCACATCCTGGAGACTAGGTGGCTCTGAAGAGATGAACCGCCATCCTGTATTCCTGTGGTTCCTTCTCCAAATCTCCAAATCTTTCCACCAGAGGAATTTTAGATAATTCTGGGATTCAGGAGTGACGGAGAACTGATAAAACATTCTTTCGATATCACAGATGACTGCTACGGCCTCCTTCCTGAAGCGGCAAAGGACTCCTACCAGCGGCTTTATAAGATCAGGCCCAGTTAGTAGAGTGTCGTTTAAAGAAACACCATGGAATTTGGTTGAACAATCAAATACAACTCTCAGCTTGTCTGGTTTTCTGGGGTGATAGATGCCACGATGCAGAAGGTACCACTCAGTCTCTTCCTCAGATGTTGTAGGGGCAGGCTCTGCATCACCCTTGTTAATTGTTTCTTCCATGAATGTTTTGTATCGATCATAATATTGTTTATTGGTCTTTAATTTCTTCTTAAGGCACGGCAGGCAAACTGTGGCTAGCCTTTTGTTGTTTGGTAGGTTGGGTGGACTGTTGCCCTTGAAAGGGAGGGGCATCTCATAATGTCCGTCTTTCTTCTGCGTGATGTTTTCACTGAGGAACTGTATGAAATTAATATCATTCTGGTACACATATTTATCTTAAGTTGTCTCGGTAAAGTCTGATTCTAGGGCTTTAGAACATCTGTCGCTGATGGAATTGTCTGTTCTTTTACTGTGAGCCGATGCACAAAGCCCTGACTTCCTTGTCTGTCTAGGTGAGGGTTTAATGAGCCTATGATACTCCATCCTAGTTCTGATCTCTGTGCAAATGGTTGATTTTTATCCCCAATGATAACCTCAAGAGGAGCTAGTGCTGATGGACAGTCATATCCAATCAAGAGCCCTACATCACAGTCTTGAAGGGGTGGTAGCTTATCTGCCAAATGTCTGAGATGAGGCCACAGTAATGCTGTTTCCTTCGTTGGCACGTAGGACTTATTCACCGGGATGAAATCACGGCTGTAGGCCTGCTGTTTCTTGGATGTGGTTCTTAGAGTGCAGTCCTCAAACTTGTAGACCATGGACATTGTGAGATATGATTGTGTCAATAGCTGTCATAGTAACCAGTTTCAGTTTTACTGATTGGGCATCAACATTCAGTTTGTCAAGTACATCTTCTAAGACCAACGTTGAGTCACTCTGTGTGTCCAGTATTGCGTATATAAGTACTTCTCTGTGTGGCTCTTGTATTGAAAACACAAGGACTGGGACAATACTTGAAGTAACGGAAGTGCGTTGTGTTGATGCGTGGGATACAACCTTGTGCAATTCCAAGCTTGCATGGTTTTCTGTGGAAGTGGAGCTGTTCATTGTTGCTTCCGCAGGTCTTTGTTTACCGTCTTCGTGCAAGCAGGTTGGGTGACGATGGCTGCATATGTTGCGTGTCACCTCTTACAATCTTTGGTCATGTGAACCTTCCTCAGGCATCCGAAGCAGAGCCAATTTTCACAGATGAATGTCTTTTTGTTTTCACCACTCTTTGCTGCGAAGGTGAGACACTTGGTGATGATATGAGCTTCACTTTTACAGACAGAGCAAGGTGATTTTGGTTTACTGCCATTTGTTTCTTGTTTCTACTGAGCGAAACTCTTTGTGTGTTTGTGTTGAGAGCTTTGGCTCTCTTTGGTGATCTTTCATCTGTGGCCTTGAAATGTATCAACAATGAAGAAGCAAAAGGATTGCAGGCTAGCCGCACCTCCCTACTTAGGAACTTTGTAAAGCATGCAAGATCTGGATAGCTTCCAGATGTGTCAAGTCAAGTCAAGTCCTCAACAACAATTCAACTCCACTTGCACACAATCCCTTCTGGTAGTTTTTTGAGCAACTTGGGATTTTCCTCACAATCGTTAAGGATAGCTAAACCTTTGACGTGTTGGATCGCCTCAGTGCAGCCTTGGAGGAAATCAGCAAACTCTTTTAGTGCTAGTGGGTCGTTGTGGGCCTTTTTATAGGATGACCGGGTTCCCATATCTGTCTTGTAAGTCTTTCCATGCTCCATTGTATGCGCTCTCTGAATCTCAATAAAAGAAACCTTCTACAGCTTTCCGCGCCTCCCCTGCAAGATACATTTTGAGATAAAACATCTCACTTGGTATATAAATAAACCTATGCTGTGGTTATTCCTCAAGAGCCCACATTAATCATAGACGCATATCATTTCTTAGATAAAAATAAATGTAATAATACATTTTTTAGAAAAGTCCTCACTTTGATCTGCTTCCCTTCACCACTCAGGAGAAAACATATCTTCCAGAAATTTACCAGCAATTGTTTAGTGAAGATAAGAACAAGTTACCTTTCTTTTCCTATTTCACCGAAGGTAAAATAAGTTCACTTCAAAGTGATGAATAAGATTTATCCATGTAACAACTTCTTGCATCAAAGGTTTAATATGGATGTGAATGTTTGTACTTTCTGTAATTCTGACATTGAAACGGCAAAACATCTCTTCTTCTCTTGTAGTGTAACCCAGACCTTCTGGGATGTTTTCCAGCACTGGATCATGTACGATACACAAAATATCCCAATTTTAACATATGAATACGTTAAATTTGGACTTCAAATGGAGAACAGCAAAACTGAGCTTGGAGTGAATAATCTGATTTTAATGGGAAAATATTTCATACACAAATGTCGATGTCTACTGCTGAGTCCTTTGGTCTCTTTTCCCTTTATTTATTTTTTGTATTTTGGAAAATGTATCAATCTTGTACTCCATGTTCAATTCATGTTGTAGAATTAACTTAACATGTTTGCAATGTGCCTTTTTGTATGTTTGATATGAGTCTTTAATAAAAAAAAGAAACTTTACTTTATGTTTAAAACTCACAGAAGACAGTAGTAGCGTCTGAGATGCATTTGGATCGTAAAAACTAAATGAGAACCAGTTATTAAAAAATAAATCTAATTTGTTTAAAATGTCATTGTGAAAACGATTAATCGTGCAGGCTAGCAGGAACGGTCAGCTATCACCGGAAAAGTGCTTCTAATAGCCTTCACTGGTCTCTGTCCAGAGCAACAGGATCTGTTGCACGACTCAAATCAGCACTTGACTTACATCGGGGAACGACAGAATCTCTGAAAGTTTTACAAGGCTTCTTCATGGGCTTCTATGTAGTTTAACAGTAGTTGGCATCCATATGTGTTGCTTTACCGCCATCTAATGGAGAATTCTGAAATTGTCACTTGAGACACAAATTGTTCACTGGCTACACAAATAGGAGATTTATACATATTTACATTGAAAAATACTAAGTTCATTTATAAATGATGAAATACGAGTTACAAATTAGACACACACATACGCATTTGCGGATACTAATTGCTGACGATTTGTATCCGCAAATGCGTATCTGTGAATGCAGATCTGCATTCATTTGTGAATTGTGTTTACAATACTTATGAGACAATTTTAGCACCATAGCAGACACGGAGTACGGAAAGTGTGTCAGTGCCTCCTGGACGGGTGAACTGAGACTGTTTCCTGTGCTTTCTTTTCAAAAATTGCACCTTACTAGCTAATTAATTAGCCTGAGTTAAACAATAGCTAGCAGTAAACAGAAGGTAATGGCTTGTGTCTGGTGTGTGCGCCGGTGTTTAAGCGTTTGTGTGTTGGCCCAACCCCACATTTGGCAAGTGCTAATTTCAGATTCTGCACAGTACTGTGAAACAGTAGCCATTTAATTTACTTTGTAAATGTAAAAGAACTTGACTGAAGAAGAATTTTCAACATGTTTGAATCATCTCCGCAATGGAGTTTAGTTCTGTTTATTTTTTTCAACAGTAGGCTATTTTGTTACAAAGAAAACAGAAGTCTTAACAAAACATGATAGATAGATACGTTATTGATCCCCAAGGGGAAATTCAAGGCCCCAGTAGCTTACAGACATCACACACACAACATACACATACATCATAACAGCATGTTAAAATAACAAATCCACATGGATATGAATATACTGTGTGTATATATATATATATACACATATATATATATATATACACATATATATATATATACACATATATATATATATACACATATATATATATATATATATATATATATATATATATATATATATATATGTGTGTGTGTGTACACACTACATACATACTGAATCGTTTTTTTAAATCGAGAATGGTTTTTGAATAAAAAATGTAATTGTGAGCCTAAAAATCTGAATCGAATCGTGACATTTTCTGAATCGTACACCCCTAATGATCATGGCTAGCAAACAGTGAGACAGGTGCAGGCCTGGAATTTCACAATTTTAGGGACAAGGCCACTTGGCCTTTGATGTTGTCAAGTTTTTGATGGCACAAAGTTCATTAAATGATTTTAAGTTGTTTTAATTGAATACAAATAATCTTTAGTATATAGTAACTTTCAAGGGGCTTGATGGCTGTAGAACAATGTCTAGAAAATGTCAATTAAAGGTGAATTTATAAACCTAATTTTAAATTTATGAGAGAATTGAGTATTCCTTTTTATTTACATTTGAGCATTATCTCCGTGTAAAGGATCGTTTGATTCTGAGTAGTGAAACACTTTGTAAATTCAGTTTCTGTTTAAGCGGTGCGGGCGGGTCCAAACTGAGGAGGTACGGCGGTATGATATTCCTGCCCTGTAATGATGGGTGGGTAGCATGGGGGCGGCCAAAGTAAAAGCTCTTGAGTCTTATACCAACCCTGATAAAGGCACCCCCAAAGATGAATCAGGTGGAACTGGAAGATGAGGGTGATGCATCTGTGTAGGAGAAGAGGTAGAATATGGTAAGTTAAGGGACAGGTTAAGTATGAATGATTTAAGGCAAAAACCACTCCATAGTTACTGTGAAGAATGTGAGCTTTGATTTTGCACCACCTACTGTAGGTGGAGGACGAGAAGGTTTGAACGTGCTGCTTTGTGCCAAAGTATCCACAATCCAGCTGAGAGCATGTGAACAATATTCCATCTGAGAAGGATGATCAAAAGAGACAAAATTTGTTTATTGACATACAGTAATTCCAAGAGACCTGAGGGAAGCACCAGTATGATGAAGAATGATAAACTCAGTTAAATGATGTGAAAAGAGTGCTTTCATTTTTACCTCATTCTCCAGAGCCCTCAGCCTGTGGTCAAAGCCTCTGCTTTCAGTCACATGTTTAAGCACATCATCCACTCTAAAAGAAAAAATGAAACATTCCACTCAGTATGATGGAGCCAAAATCAATTCACTGCTACAGTGTTGGTGTAGGAAGGTATGCTCACTTGACAGACATCCGTTTGAGCTTCTCTGAGTCAGAGCTCCTCTGGAGCCTGTTCTGGGCAGACAAGAAGTCCTCCTTCTGAATGTTTTCCCATGTCATTAGCCTGTTAGCTGCTTTCCCTCTTAACTGCAATACTAATAAGAAAGGTAAATAGTTTTATCAATGCTATCATTCGACTCAGGCATGGTGTTTCCAAAACCAAGCAGGAACTACCATGGCTGAGTTGGAGCTGATGTGGAAGCAAAAATGTCCAATTCCCCTTTAGATTCTGTCATTAGAGATACTGTGTGTTAATAATTACGCAATACCTTAATAACATTAATTAGACTAACTTAAGAACCCCGTTCAAATACTGACCAAAGTGCAGCATCTTGAAAGAGGGCACCTTGCGGATAACCCTCTTGATAAAGATGTTGATATGAGAGAGGATGATGAAAGGAGGAGCGAGGGAGGGAAGGGAGTGGTACTGAACAATCAAGTTGTAGCGCTGGAACTTCCAGTAGATGTCGCTGTTAGCCTGCACTTTATTGAAGGTGTAGCTGGGTGGACACAAAGAGAGCAGTGTAAAGAGGGCTGTGGCGAACTGTAGACAACTTACAGCATGTCGGTGAAGCTATGGAGACAGACTGATGGACACCTTGCTCTTTGTTCTTTACCTAAACATGGCGATGAGCAAGTTGATGAGCAGGATATTGGTGACCATGAGATAAATTACCAGCAGAATTACCACCAGCCAGTTATTAGACAGAGTCCTGCACGGCTCCTCACCACTTCGGATCAACGTCACATTATGTGTGCAGCCCACGTCCCAGGACTTTTTTACTGCGATGGACACAAAAATGTATACAAATGAATAAAATTTGTCTTGTCTTTTGATATTATCATATAAATCTGCTATTGGGTTACTGTGGTGATTTTGAAAAATGATATTTTTCAAGATGCATGGCACACAAACAAACACTTTTACCATCCATCTCTTCCACAGGGATCTGTCCATAGATGTGCAAGTATGGTCTGTAGAAAACCCGGCGAAAGATCCGATCTAAGTTCGGGTCGTAGGAGTAAAGCAAAGCCTGATTGGCTACTCCATATGCTATGAGCCACACCATCATGAAGAAAAAGAAGAAGAAGACATCCTTCATCTGAAAAAGGAGGACATAGTTTCCATTATTACAATGCCAACATCCTGCTGAATAACATTGGTATCATGTCAACTTAGATAACGTTTCTCACCATCTTGCCAACAATGATGATTTTTGGCCCCAGCTGTTTGTGAATGGCGAAGATGTGAAGGAGACGAAGGGTGAAGACCATATAACCCACACACAGGATATCCCGTCCAAATCCATATGACTGCTTAAACATCCTGACACACAGAATGAAGCAAATCAAACGTTATAAAACAGCAAGTGGTCAACTTGTAAAACAACCCTACAAGGTTAATTTGATACATCAAACAGCACTTTAAAAATGGTACACAACTGGAATTAGAATCTTACTGAGGATGGAAGTAAAGGGCGTCAGCACACAGTATTTAACGGACTCAAGAGAACAGGGTATACAAGATGATTCATAGGATAGTTAAGACATGTCTGTAGTAGTTGTGTGTACCTGCAGATTACTCCTATGATGAACAGCGTGACGGCAGTGATGTCAAACTTGTTCCACACATCCTGAATGTACACTCTCATCCTCTGACGGTAACTCATCGACCCCAAAAATAATGTCTTTAGAGAAGAAAACATCAATCAACTTAACAGATCCATTAAGTACAGACATGAACAGAAAACAGTGTTGATCTGTGCAAGATCCCTTTCAGAATAACATTTAATGTGAAGTGATATTATCTCATATCTACTTTTGCAGTGGTTAAATGTGAAGTAGATGCATTAAGCATAACATTTGATACAAGTAATGCCCCTCATAATCAACCCCTCCTTTGTTATTAAGAAGAGGGACGTGCACAGGCTATTTAGCCAGCAGAATGTAAGGAAAGCAGGTGGCCCCAATGGGATCTCGCCTGCCACCCTGTAGCACTGCGCCCGTCAGCTTGCTCCAGTTTTCACAGACATTTTGAATCAGTGAATTGTCTTCTGCAAGGTTCTGTTTTGTTTATCATCAATTATTATTCCAGTACCGAAGAAGAACAGTGCCGTGGGCCTGAATGACTACAGACCGGTGGCCCTTACATCAGTGGTCAAGAAATGTCTTGAGCGGTTGGTTCTGTTCCATCTTAACCTATCACACCATTACATTTTTGGACTAATTTACTATACAATTGTTTTAAGCATGCTTTACACAGTTGTACATAGATACTGTTTGTCAAGCTTCTGTGTTACTGATTGCCATGTGAAATTCTTGTCTGTCTGTTAATGCATTTGGCGAATACAGTAATTCTGATTATAAAGTACGATGTCTTGCAGTACTCACCTGTCGGATCTCCTCACACACAAAAGTGAATACCCAGAAGTATAGCACATACTCGGACACGGCCAGACCAGAAGCAGTCACAGGCTTGAAGTCCACCAACAAAACATACGCAAACAGCAGGAGGAAGAGGAAGTACATCAGGACATTGCCCAAAAATGCGGTGACAGGTGCAAACCAGAACTGTCGCCATCTTGACACTACATATGGACGCTTTGGGGGTCTGTGAGAGTGGAGTCTGCCTGTTAAGTAAGGATAAAGTTATTGGACATGGATAAGTGGATAAGTTCAGTCATAACTGAAAATGATCATTCCTGCAGCTTTTTCCAGAGATGCGTCCTTCAAATAGAACTTACCTTTGATGGCTCCTGTCCTGTTTGGTCCTAGTGCATCAACTTCCCTGGTACAACAATTACATAGTTTTAATGAACAAACACTACATCAATGAAGTAATGTCCATTCAAAACTGGGAGGCCAGTGTTGTAAAAGGCAAAACCTCAAACCAAATCTCTTGAGAATTATTTTGAATCTTACATGTGGTTGATGTCGGCGAAAGAGAAGACGGTGTTGCCATAGAGGCTGTCGCTGTCCCTGCCCAGTCCCTCCTCATTAGGCTCCCCCTCCCCATCCTCCTCTTCTTCCTCCTCTTTCTCTTGTTTCCTGTTGAGTTGGAGTGTGATTAGATTAGATTAGAGTAGATAATACTTTATTCATCCCACAGTGGGGAAATTCCCCTTTTACAGCAGCAACAGTTTCCTACAGTAAAATGCAAAAAAAAAACGGTGTAATGTGTCACTCTTGAAACGTTTACAAATCTTCTGAATGCTAATAAATAAATAAATAATAATACTATTTTGAATTTTACCTGAAGGAGATGAAGTTGGTGTAGCATAGGATGGGGCAGAAGAAGGTGAGCAAGAGCTTCCACACCTCCGTGTTCCTGTTCATGTCACCCCACCAGATCTGGGACAACAGAGTCTGGACCAGAAGGCACAATTAGACCATTTTCACCAACTGCAGTTAATTTGCATAATATTAAGTGGCTGTATTTATATCATTATTCCTTAATTATGTCCATGATGTCTTTTGCAATTACGGTTACAATTACTTAAAAGAAGCAAAGATTTAAGCTCCATATAATGAGTTAACCATTGACAGAGCATGTATGCAATATAATGCAAGGGTTTAATCTATGAGATTTCAATTTTTAGAAAAAGATAGAAAATGAAATTAATCTTTAGACTGAAAATGGGTAATCAAGTTTGAGATACAGATTTACATATTCAAAAAGGACTAAGCATGAACATAACTAGTCAAACTGCCACAAAGAAGTCCGTGACTTGGTTCCATTTCTTTCTTTCATATGTCACAAAGGTGTGAAAACAGTGACAAACCTGTATTCCGTCGTGGCTGAAGAAAAGTCTGGCGTCGGCACCCATGCCCATCTGGAGGCAGGTGGTCCCACCCCAAACTGGAGATTTCCTAATAAGCAGGGTGAATGAGCGACTCTCATCGTTCCGATAGCAAGAGCCAAAAACATCTTAGGAAAGGGAAAGACAAGTGCATAAATTATTCGGTTAGATGGAAAGTCTTTATTCTGAAAATTATACAAGAGACGCGACTGAATTGCTTCATTTGACGAGAAATTTAAAAACCCATTTCCACAAGCAACATACAGTAAACACTTGAATAAAAAGTGTACAGTTAAATCACTCACATGTTACATAACTTACTCATAAGGAGTGGCCAAATAACACCAGAACGGATATGAAATGTAATGTCTGATTTTCGGCACTTTTGTTTTTTTAATCAGATGGTGTGTTTTTGGTCTCACCATGTGCCAGGTTCTCAAACTTCTGGGCCAGGTTTTTTGTGGACAGTTTGGCCTCAGTCTCCGTCTCCAGCTTGGACAGTTCCCTCAGAATCTTACAGCCACCAAGAGCACTCAGCACAGACTCCCCTGCCTGGGAGAGACAGCAAAGGAAGTCAGGGTATACAAACTCTTTCATAAAAGGTACTGATACGGTATTTGGCAATGAAGAGGATGTTCATTAGCATTTTACTAATGTCAGTCAGTTGGTTGAAAGAATCTTATGTATTACGGCAGGCACAGTTGTGAGCCGGATTGCACCAAGAGCATAGAGGATTGTCATGTTCTTATTTCATAAAGCTGCACAACAAATTTCTGCTTCCTGTAGGTCTCATAAGGTTTACCATCTCCCAGAAGTAATTGGCCATCTCGCTGCGGTTCTGAAGGACGGACCAGATGAAGAGCGAAGCCCAAGGGAAGAGGCAGCGCTTATTGCGATACAAGCACTCTCCTTGCAGCACCTTACTTGCACGCTGGTAGGAAGAAAAGAAGAAGGGCAGGGGGTATGAGACTCACAGTGACAGTTGGCAGTGGTCATTGGTTTTGATATATGTCTACATATTAAGATTACCCTAAAAGCTCTACTCTTTACTGAGGTCTCTTCTAAGCCCAAAGCACTGTAGTAAAATGGCTGGCAGATGTCACCCATTAACAGTTCCAGGAGCTCTGCAACCTGAGGGAAAAACGGGAGCAGAATAACAAACAAACAAAAGTTTATGTGTAAACTCAAACTTTCTTTAAATTGTGTTTGATTGCAAAACTAGATCAGAGGCATGCCATGTTGCGCTCATCAGAAAAAAACAAACCTCAAAAAGGCTGATCTCCATCACTGGGCCATTCTTTTTCTTTTTTGCCACTTTGGAACGGGAGAACTGCAGGTTTGATTCAGCTGCAGCTCCCAGCCGCTCCGCTAGTTGGCGCTGAAGTAGCTGGTAAAGCAATGTCCCTTTAGCCACAGAGCGGTAGAGGTTTTCCAGCCTGCCATAAGTCAGGTAGTCCAGAATGTTGAGGCCATTCTCAGCAAAAAGACGCACAAACTGAGGCTTGTTGTTTATCAGGGCATCTGTCATGGAGTCTTCCAAGTCTTCATACTATTTAATTGGGTGAAGGTTATAATACAAGATTTAAAAAAATACATTTTCACTTATTTCATTTCATACCAACCATTGCCATTACACAGCAAGGCTAAACATGTTTTATTTGTCAAAAGTGGCATATTACGGGCGCCTGGGTAGCTCTCCTGGTAGAGCAGGTACCCTAATATAGAAGTTTACTTCTCGACGCAGCAGCGATGGGTTCGACTTTGATCGGCAGCCCTTTGCTGCATGTCATTCCCCCTCTCTCTCCCCTTTAAAGTCTAAGCTGTCCTATACCAGGCTTGTATAAAGTACTTGAATGCAATACTTGAGGAAAAGTAAAGTATCTTACCAGAAAATTACTTTGGTAGAAGTTAAAGTCACTTTTTAGATTATAACTTGAGTAAGTCTTAAAGTATCTGATATATAATAAGTATCAAAAGTATTTTTTTGATACTAAATGTACTTTTAGAAGTAAAACTTTTACTTTTATTAGAAATAAAAGTTTAAAAAAAATGAACTTGGCCTCTCTGCCCATGTAGCAGTGCTTTGGCCATGCTTCCACTTAATATAGTCTGTCTAGGAAATTGTCTAGTCTTAATCTGCATTGCTATTTGTACTTGTTGTGAATATGCAGGCCACAAGAAGTAATTAGGTTGTTGTTGTTTTTTTTGTTGGCTCATTTTTACTCACAACATGCTAACCGGCAACATAGGATTCCATTCACTACGCTAAGCTAACTAGCGGCTGTGCCGTTGGTGTTGCACTTGTTTAAAACAATGTATGCACTGAGACAAAAAATGCGTTTGCCCACCTATCTACAGCTAGGGGAGACCGTGATAAGCCCCATTTCAACAAACAGTGGCGTGTTCCTTTAAGTTTGTGTGACATATAAACAATTATCCATGTCGATGCAAGCGTCAATGTTCGCCAACAAAAACATGTAATCAAACAAATGCACAAGTAGCCTAGCTGTGTGGCTAGGCTTTACAATGAAATCCAATGTCCAAACATGCTAGCAATTGGCCTGTCGGCTAGCTGAAAAGTTTGAGAAGAGCAATCAACCGCAAATCAATATATAAGAGTTCAGTGGCGCAGATATATAGGACTCCTCTTCGGCCAATCAGCACACACGTTTTGGAGCACCGTACCCGCTATGAAACAAGGAAGAAATGCTTGCCTTGCCCCAGAGACTGGCATGAGCCCCGTGACCACCATGGATTCGACTGTGACAAATATAGTAATGACAATTTAACATATATCTACAATCTAACAATCTTTTGTAATGCTCACGGACAAAACGTTATTCAAGATCATCATTCAGATTAAACAATGCAATTTCAAATATTTGATTCCAATTCAGTTTTTCAATGCAATTATTTAAGTTTAGCAATTCAAATTCTAATAATAATAATAAAAATTATACACACACACACACACACACACACACACACACACACACACACACACACACACACACACACACACACACACACACACACACCTTCCATTGGATGTCTCCATTGAAGAGTTCACTCTTGGCAAAGCCAACCCTGTTCCATGTGACAGCTAGCTTCAGTTCATCATTGTAAGGGCTGTCCTCCTCTGACGCACGATGCCTACTAGCTGAACACACAAAAACACACAGAATTAAAAAACACAGAATTACACCACAAACATCAAAATAAAGACATGTTGTTATCTAAAACAGCAATATCCATAGATTAAGTTAGATGGATGTACCTCCCACCAATGTTTTGAGCAGGAGTGTATCAAACTCATTTGGGCTGTCCTTCTCTCCATGGTAGATTGTAATTAAGTCTCTGTGCTGGTAGATGCTCAGAGCCTGGAGACCCAGAACAAGGATACAAGACAAACAGGAATATTGAATATATGAGCTTAATACTTGGTGATACTGAGAAAGTTATGATCTTTTTATGATGGAAAAAGATTTGGTGACAAACCACGATAAAGTTAAGTGTAAATAATTGGCCAGCAAGAAGAAAATCACAACACTGATAATGTTATTACATTGCAGATTTAACAATCATTAGGACATGGAATGAGTCAATAACCCGCCACACTCGCAAAGCATTTCAAAGCAGTGGTGTTGATGAACTTACATCAAATCAAACTCACACAAATCATTAAAGCTGCAGCTGTGAGGAGGGTGTGCTGGCAGAGCAGAAATGCTAACATATATTGATGTCACTTCCTTTTTAAAAAGAGAGATAAGCTTTTTACATTGCATTTTGGGAATTTTCAAGTCAAATTTCTAGTGTGTAATGGCTTGTTTACAACCAGGAATCAGGTGCATCATTATGTTATTTCAGCACTGAAATTAAAAAAGCTCTACACCGGCAAAACACATGATCTTTGTATGATCCCACAGTCAAACTCACCCTATTAAAACCTTGGTGTGAGCACAACATAATAGTGATTTGTCCTGTGGAAAACCTGGAGGATCACTATAAAATAGTGCATTTGCATTTGATCCATTTTGACTACACACAATGCAGCCAATCCTTTTTTCAGTCTTATGTTACAAAAAATAATCTGATTATGCCATATGAAAACTACTTCCAAACCACAGCTTGTGAGTAAGTTAATTGCAAATAGCAGCAATAACTAAAAAGCAGCAAGCTGTTTCAGAAATGTGGGACAATCTGAGACAGGTAGTAGACAAATGCTCGTAACATACAACAATTATGAAGTGTTGGATGACATGAGCAACATACTGATCATTTGCTGTTCTTAGAGCCTTAGCAGCAGCAAGGCTAATCATATAAGCTTGCTCTGAGGGTTATGGTAGAATAAACAATTACTTTGTCCATTTAAATAAATATGTACAGCAAGTTTACTGCCAATCTGCCCATAATATTATGAAAAACCCTTGATTCTCCGTTCTGCATGTCACATGACAACACGTGTCTCGGCCCAGAGCTCTTACCCATTCAACTAGTTTGTCTGACTCCGCTTCAGAAGGGAAGTGCCGCCTAACCCTTTCCGCCACATTGTCTTTCAGATCTACGCTGGGACCCGCCTCGCCATCTCCATCACCGGAAGACTGGCCAACTTGAGATGATGACAGATTCTCCAAGACATCGCTCAAGAAGTCAGCCAGGCCTCCTGAGCCAGCCAGCACTAGCCATGGCATGGAGGTCTTCAGAGAAACATCCACACTCTGATAGAAATTAGGATGACAGAGAGACATTAATAATGGAAGTCAGCCAGATATCATTGTTAAGTAGCAAGGGATCCAGACTGCTTCATTTATTATTATATAATATTAACGGTCTATGAGTTACACCCACTTCCTGTTTCAATGGCGAAACGCACAAAATGGCCGCCCCACCATGCCTTATGACGAAAAGTTTTTCTTTTAAGAACTTTTCATCTTCGACGTCTTAAGATGGCACAGACCAAATTTGAAGTTGACCAGATGAAATCTCTAGGAGTGTGTTAAAGTATGACAAAGTATTGGACCTCAGTACCAAGACAGATCAGATAATGGAACAGCTTTGCTGGTTTTAAATTCAAGAGGAAATTATGGCTGAAATCAACCCAATCATAGTACTATTGTTGTGGTGTTTTAATGCTGTGAAAACTGTAATGTTGTCTTCATGTTGTGGTTTTTATTGTCAAAGTATCTTGTTTTTATGTTGGGATGGTGACATTTTTCACTGTGAAATTGTTATCCTTTCCTGTTTTATACTCCAGTGGTGGGTTTCCCTTCTGACAGAAATGATGATGAAAATTAGCTTATAGTTGACTCTGGTACTGCTAAGGAGCTTTGCATTGTCCTTGTCGAATAAATAAATAAATAAATAATGTAAACCATTAAAACTGACCTAATAATTTCTTTGTGGTAATCAAGGAACATAAAAAAGCAGTGACTGTACCTCCAGCATTCTTGCCTCCCCTGATATCAGCATACAAAGGACAGGGATGTCTATGCCGCTTTCGCCTACAGAAATTCAACATTTTTATAGTTAATTCATACAGTGCAATTGTAAATTATTTCTTTTATAGTCACTTTATAGTAGTATATATAGTCACTTTAACGCAAACATAGTCTCGCTTTGCCAGACCCTCCTCCAAAGCGCGCTGGAGGGGAGCCCTGTTACTCCACATTGCAAACATGATGACTGTGTTTGCAGACAAACTACATGTATTTCTTGTAACACACAAGCTAAGAGACAGCAATAGACACAGAAAGAGCAAAGTATTAAATAGCTTGATTTCAGATGTTAAAAGCCATGTCTGAAATTGTTTTATCGTCACATGCAATAATGAAAGATCACCACAAGAGGGCCAAATAGCTTGAAATAGTGGATAATTGTGCATGGGATGTTCATAGTTGAGAGAGCATTGTACCTTGAGACATATCTCAGTTTTTTGTATGTACAGTTTACACAAAAAATACATTCTTGGAATATTATTAAAGGGAAACAAGAGATAATAGCAACAGAAAAAAGTTGAAGATCTGCTATTTCAAAATCAGCCAAGATGTGTTATTCTTCATACATGTACACTGGTTTCCCATATATGGCAATACTAATAAAAGGAACAATAACACCACAGAGGCAAAAAATGTTGAGGCCTATTTCCTCCAGTCATCAGCGTCATTTTTGTCAGAGAGTCCAAGGCAAACAATTCCTCTATTCCGATTCTACACACAATGCAAAACATATTTCATAATCTTATCTCTCACCACCCGTGCGCTGGCGGGAGATGTAGTCCTCCAGTTTGGCCCTGAACCCCGTCTCTGCTCTAGGTCGCACACTCCCGTCATCCACCAACAGGAAAGCCTGGTAGTTGATGTCCAGGCAGCAAGTGTCCTGGGACATGTTCTGGACATGGTACTTAGCAGGAAAGCTGCCCTGCAAGAGGAAGAATCCAGTGATATGATATAACAGGGTTTCCTTAACTAATGTTAATACATTGGAGGCCTGGGTTTGGTGGATACCAAGATACTTATAGTGTGTAAATTGTTGCCTGATACAAGTAAACAAGATATTTTTTACACAGTAAATTTTTAAATACAGTATGGGAGTAACCTGAGGGTTGACCAGCTGCTCTCTGTTATGCACCAGGCCCCAGGAAGTGATGCCCAGAGCCACCACCTTGTTGAGGGACACAGACGAGGCAGCGGTGGCATGATCCCTCACCGCCTCTCCAACACACCTGGCAATACCTTCCCGCAAGCCTGGCGTTATGATCCACGCTCCTGGGTAGAACAGTCAAACAGTGAGTGCGAGAACAACTGAGAAACTTTTTGGTTGCAGGAAAGTTCTTGAGAGAAAGAGAAATGTCATGACAGAGTTTTGCAGTTCAAAGCTGGAATTGTATGCCTGAAAAATTACCTTTGTACAATCAAGGTCATCACCAAGCCACTTAGCGAATGACATCAGATGTAAATTACCTTACATATTCTTGATTTTATAATAATGGAAATAAGATTTCGTAAATGGAAATAAGATTCCACAAACAAAAAAACCTTATTCTTAATAGTCACATACACACAGGACTTCTCAGTATTTCTGCAGTTTAACCCATCTTAGTATTGTGGACAGCTTCAACTTCGGTGTCTTGCTCAGGGACACCTTGACATGTGGCTGGAGGAGCCTGGGATTGAACCGTCAACCTTGTGGTTAAGACGCAACCGCTGTACCTCCAAGCAACAAGCCATATGTGGATATATGACTTTTTTGAGTTGAATGGTGGTCGTCTCGCTCCTAACTGGTGTAAATAACCATAGATAGCTAAAAGGTTTTTGAAATGACACAACAAGACTATCACTTGAAGGGCGTTTTCTTCTAACGTTAGCAATCTAACAATTATAGATAGCTGAAACGCTTTTGAAATGATTCCATCTTCTGTTACTGGTTGTAATAATAAAAGTTTATTATTTCATGGATTTCACAAATTTCAGTATGACACATTATGCCGTAAACAGTTTAAATCTGAGCATGCGCGACTCAAATCTGCACTCGACTTACATTGGGGAGGGACGAGGCCCATTCAGGAACCGGCTAACAAGGTAACAATGGAGTTTTTTCCGAGTTTTTCACACTATCGTCAAAGACACTTAGGAAAGCATTGTCGGAAAAACAGAGAAAGAGGAAACAGCCGATTCACCGAGCAAGGAGTCAGACACAAGTAAACATAGGAGCTGCCAAATATCTATTCCGAAGCTATAGGGGTAGCTTTATGGAGAAACCTGCAAGCAAAAAGCAAAGACACAGCGAAGAAATGGCCAAAACTGCATAGCACCCCTTTAATATTGCTCTGGTAAGGTAGTAAGGCTCTGTAAATAAAGCAGGACTTTATGTGCTTATAAAAAAAATAAAAAATAATGAAATCAGTAATTTTTTTAGAAATCTTTACAGGGAACTGAATTCTTGTTGAGATTTGCAAGCAGATATCTACAAAACTAAAAAGCTGTCAGTCGGTCAGTCAAAGGATAAAAACAGCCTCCAGCACGCACAATCAACTATCTCACTTTTAGTTCATTAGGTGTAGAACATTTGCCAACAGGACGCAATTGGATACAAACACGTAGTAGAACATAACATATCAATATAACTGTAATAGTTATACTATAAACAAAGCTTTCCTCACAACCTGAGATTTCTCCCTAAAACTGTCGCACTACATGCTTGCTCTAGGGGGAATTACTTGAATTGTTGGTCTAAAACCTGCTCTCTGTAAATTGTCTTGAACTAACTCTGGTTATGATTTGATACTATAAATAAAATTGAATTGTATATGGGTTTAACAATACTGTTAACTGGCATGTGACCTATGACCCACTTGTGTTTGAAATGGTGGTATAGCTACTCCAAAGTTACAGTTTGCTTTCACAATATGTTTACCTGTGCTTTGTGAGGCTTTCACCAGTCCCTGCCTGATGACTTCCCGCACCCAAGTCTTCACCTTTGTCCTGCCTTCTCCGCCCACTATAGAAACCACCAGGTTAGGTATAGGAAGACCCCAGTGGGCTTTCATCAGGTTGTAGACCACAGCCGGGGGTGTGTCGCATGACAGACGTAGAAACTGATATCCCCAGGAGAGACAACATAGACATTTGATTAATTAAAAAGGAACAACCACATTTCAGAAGTTGATAATTCACTTTAGTATCAAAACAAGTGCTAAATTATATTACAAGTTCTTAGGATTATGATAAAGGAGCTTCTCAGTATGTGAATGTGATCTCACTCTCAATGCCTTGGGTGTATTTACTCAGGTGCAGCAGTAGGTTAAAGATTAGCAAAAGCAATGTACTGACTACTAAAGCTCTTGGTGCATTTGTATCATTTTTTGGCATTGGTCTTTAAAACTAGAAATGGTCCGATACCATTTTTGCCTCTTGATACTGACAATCGGCCAATACAGAGTACTGATCCTATACCAGTGTCTTCATTTTTTAATCATGTTTTAACAGCTGTATACTACTATTCCTGTATGAATCTGATTTCTATCTTTGTTGTACGGTCTTGTTCAGGTTAAACTTTTTGTGAAACATAAACACAAAAAATGAATGCCATAGAGCCTTCTTTTATTATCCAGTTTGACAGTCAGTCATAATAAAAAAATAACATAAACAACTTTAATGTAGATTTTCCAGTCGGTGTCAGTTCAGTGCATAAACTGGTATATTAAAAAAAAAAAATTTAAACACAAAAGTTTTGATCAAACTGTAAACTCTAAAGCTTTTAATGAGCCATTCAGAGAACAGAAGAGATAGGCCACCCACATAGCTATGCCTCTTGCTGACTCCTTCGAACTGCAACTCTCCAAAGGCATCAGTCGGGTATTCCGAGGAGTGCTGGGCACTGTCCCAGTGGTTGACAATCGCTGTGCTGAAATAGTCACCGAGAGCCACAGAGCCATGGGCATCTCTTGCACCCCCGCACTGGCAGCATTCACCATTACTGAGAGAGGTGAGAGGATTATGCATGCAAAAATAAAAAACATGATAATTCTTTGACACTTCCCCGTAGTAAATAGAGAGATATTATCAGAGTATGCTCCACAGCAATCACAGTACCTGGAAGAATCTTCTACAAAGGTGGTACACACTCTTTTCTTGATGATTTTGGAGATCCAAGTCTGAAAACATTTAAAACGGGTAAATACACTGAAATTATTTATAAATTATATAGGCCTACAGGTTATTTAAATTTTAAAGAGGTTTAACTCCATCCCTACCTACTGTTTTTCATGGGACCATTAAGCGTGTACGTAAATTGATCTGCGCTTTGCACACAACACTACGGTACTTTGTTGCGTGACGTAATTCCCGAGAGGCTGCCTTGAGGGCGGCTCTGCGACGCAGACATACACATACAGGGAGACGATCAGACAGCGGAGCCGAAGCGGACGTTTGAGTTTCAGGTTGATTTGAATGTGCTTACCATTGACAAACATACAAGACGTGCATTTTGTAGGAATCAAACAAAATAAAGAATTTATGAGCAAGAGAAACTTGTGAATTATTTGCATGCAGTGTTGTGTGGTCACAAGTTGATCTGGCTGCCTCCTCGTTTTAAGAGACGCTGTGTGACGATTGAGTTGATCTCGAGCCATGCCCAGGAGCTGTCGGTACGATGCCAAGGCGCGCTGTGTTAGACTGCTGGAACTTTAATGTTATCTCACCAAAGGTAGCCGCGAGTTCGAATCCCAGTTGTTACATTCAATTTTTTTTTTCTACTTTTAAAAGGGCTAAATACTTTTCTACGTGACTTGGGTTTACTTAAAACAGGCTCTGAAGACGAATAGGTGTATTCATTAAAACGTATTATAGACATTAGCAGGAAGAGCAACGCGGTGTTACCGTTTTCCTTAGCAACAAGCCACGTTCCAAACGCGACTGACAAGTTTAACTAGACTCCAAAGACAAATCAGAGAGGTAACGTACACGTTATGTTTTAACATTTTAATGACAACTTAACAAAAAGGCTTTCACGCGGAAAGCTACGTATTCTCTTCTCGCTTTCAACAGCTGTCGTCACTAAGACAACAACAGACGCATTGGGCTGACGGTCGCCAGTTAACATGAAGGTCTCCCGTTAAACCGGAACACGTCCGTGTCCGTCGCTGGTGACTCAGAGCATCGGGGAATAACATCAATTGACAACTCAGCCTGACAAGCCAGAGGGTGCGTCTAGATTTCTACAACAACTTCCACTTTGTAAATTCCACTTTAATTAACTGCAGTCTTTGACAAAACGCCGCCATGATACCACAACAGAAGCAGAGTCACAATCATACCTGATCCTTTGACGTAACGTTGCTGACTTGGTCTCTGCTGTTTTCTCCGGTGTCTACCATGTTTCCTTTTCTGGTCGACTTTTTGATAGATAACGGCAGGAAACAACTTGACCATAGGCTTATTTACCGGATTGCCGAAATTTAACAAACCTAAAACTATGGAAATGCCATTCCCAAATGTTTCCTTTGCTGCCTGAGAGGGGGAAAATTAGGTTGAGCCACAGGTGAGGGTGTGGTTGAGGCACACATAATAGGATGTAATTGCATAGTTTGCTCCAAACTTTGAAAAAGGAGTGGCCAGTCAAAACCCCGGAAATGTTATAGGCTACACCTGGGGTGGGAGCTGCTAGTAGTCTGCCAAATAAGTTCATTCCCCTATTTGATAAGATAAGATTCCTTTGTGGTCATTGCATTTACATACTATGAGATTCAAGTGCACTATCTGAGAGGTGCTCATCACTTTTACACATGCAACTCACATAAACACATCAACATATGCATGTTAAAAGAGTAAAACTGTTTTGTGTAGGCGTACTGCACCATTGATATAGTGGTATCATTTGGCACCACTGTAGCAGACAGGACAACTGAAGGTTGTCTTGAAATACAGGCATGTCAGGATTTACAAAAAGCCTTAATCCCTATTCATCAAGGGAAGTAAAAGCCAGATTCAACATCAGATTCCAATCAGAATATGTGTTTGTTCAGGAAATTAAATTTATGACAGAAATGTACTGTTCTCAATGTCCCTGAGTCTAAGAACATGGTCCAGGGCCCTGTTCTAAAAAAGCACCAAAGCTAATGATCCATGAAAGTGACAATGTTTTCTTGAGGTTTATCCATCCATGCATCAACTGTAACTCCACTTGTTTATATTAAATATTTATTGTACAATACATTTAAATATTGAATTAATATTTTTAAAAAGTAATATGATTAAGCATTTTACACAGTATTAACACATCCACATTCTTTGTGGTTAATAAGCATACATCTTTAATAAGTACCAGTCAGTCAGAAAATAAACCGAGATATTTGGTCTGAAATAGATGGAGACTATGTTGAGAACTCTAGTTCCAAAATGCCATCATTCCTCTCAACCCTATCTGCCATATCCCTGCGGGTCGTTGGCTTTTTTTGACTCATCTTTTCCATTTGTTTTGCTGATGTAGTATAAAGTGTTGGCCAGGTTGTGAACCTGGCATGTCCCGAGCTGGCATCCACGCTGAGGGACACGCTGAGGTGCACGCCGCGGACGTAACTTCCCTGCCATGCTGTGAATGATGAAGAAGAGAAAAAGGGGGACACATTTAAAGTTAGGACTTTAAAACATTGCATACATTTACAAAATAATGTCATTAACCTGCAATTTCAGTTTTGCAAATAGCCATAATTAGTAATGTAATAAACACTACAGAATTTATGCTGCACTGATCCTACATCAGTAACCTACAGGATCACTGAGAAGGATGTGATGTGAAAGCTTTCAGCTATCCCTTTTTACTGGTCACCTAATTCTGTAGTTTCTACTAGACACCCACCCATGCTATAGTGTGAGTGTATATGTACCTGTGTTTCAGTGTCTCCAAGACTAGATTTTTGTCTTCTGAACGAAACGGGATGATCTTCAGGGCTTGAACATAGTGCTCCTGTGTGTCCTCTGACTTTTTCACCCCTAAAGCATGGACAGCGTCCCCTGAGAGGACAGTGTCTGACCTTTGGGTCCATCAGAAAAAGGTATTTATTAATATACAGGCATTTCATGAATCAAACTAACTGATTGTCAATAATTTTATGTATAGATAAAATCACATGTAGTCTAGTTTTTCCTTCTTTCTTTTCTCTTTTTGAGGCAGAAATGTCTTGATATCCCATTTGTAGATTAGCAGGCAGTGGGTGACACATGATTAGTTGTATATTTACTGATGTTTTTCACTGACCTGTGTGTTGGTCTAAGTGATGTGGCAGCACTCAAAGGCACAGTCAGCAGCAGCAGAACGGCTATCTCCATACCGCACTGGCCTGTAGCAAATAAACCAGAAAATGAGAAATACATGGGCAAACATCCTGACCTAAACCAGACTTATTCCAAACAAACATATTAACAAAAATGTTAACCATAATAATACACAGAGGATTTTGTGAAAAAAAGAAATGTCTAGAAAGATAAGAATTATGAATAAGAGACCGGTTATAAAATAGCAGAAACATGAATCCAGGATGAAACTTACCGTCAAGAAAATCCAGAAACCTGCTGTAGCTTTTTGAGTTAACCATTCGTAGTCTGTTGGCAATTGCTGGATGCCCAAGTCTGTCACCCGTCTCCACTTGTGGTCCTTTATAGTGTGATGGCAGGGTGAGGGGGTGTGTCTGTATTGTGTGTGTGTGTATTGTCATTATTCAGACTAACTCCCACAATTGCAATTTAACAGTTATGGTGTGAGTTTCATTCTTGATTTACAGGAGCGGTGTCTGATACTAACATAAACAACCTTTAAACAACATCGTCCAAGCACAACACCATGCTTATGTCAGAGGTGACCTTGTACACCTTCTGTGATGTTTACATCAATACTTGTTGTTCACTCTTTGCTCCACCGACCCCCAATCCACATCCTCCTCCATCTCTCTCCTGCTTCACTTCACGTGCTGGTGCGCAATTGTTCCAGAAATTATTCTTTCATTTCCATCACCTGCAGGAAGCCCGCAGAGCCCAAAATAACCCCAATTCTCTTCCCGGCTTTTCTTTATCACCCCATTTTTCCTGTGGTTTTTTCCACTGACTTTTGCCGTCATCTTGTTTATTCCTGAAATTTCCTTCACTGACATCAGCCCCCACATACAGTGTTTAAAAAACAACTTCTTGATTTTACACATTTCCTTAAAGATAATAAATCCTGTTCAGCAGTTAATCTGATATAATTTTAGCATCCACGAATGGTAAAGCTTTGTAAATAAATAAATAAATAGTCATAGAAAAAAGAACTGATGCACTTTTAAGGTTTGGCACATGGCCACATTCTATTATCTCTTCAAGAAATGATTCTGTATATTCTTAATCTATTAATAATACAGTAAATCCATGGGGAGCCAGCGCTTGGTTTTCCAAGTTCCACACTCTGTTTTCTCCCAGCCTCTCCCCTCTCGGTCTATTGTGTACCTTTCCTGTGCTACCATCTGGGCAAGTTGTATAGTCATTGTAGTGCACTGACTCATCACTGGTGAGTCTGCACAGAAGAGCATTAGCTGTGAAATGATAAAGCAGTCTTGTGATTTTGTAATAGTTGACACTAAGTGTTTTAGTGAATTTCCTCCTAATTCCTCTTAAAATGTTGCAACCTGCATGACAGCAGAGATTGTTTGCCAAAATAACACAGTCAGTTTCTCTGTAAACTAGTTCTATGTCAAACCTCCTGTACATCTGCTGCTGCTTGGCTTTGGGCAAATTGGTGATTTTATGACAAATATATGTGCATTGTCAGGATTGGAGCAGGTTTAGACCCAAAAGCATACAAGACCGCAACAAGGCCAAATAGAGGAACTGAATAGCAAACTACTGTATTTTCAATCCAAACAGAGGAACAAAATGCAAAACTAAAACAGAACCTGAAGCGCAATACAGAGAATAAAAACAAACAAACCAACAATTGACTCAAAGAACAGACAGGTAAAAATGGAGCTACTCATGATACAAGACATTGCTTGAGTGGGCAGGGAACAGGAATAACCAGGTACACGTAACAAGATAGCAAGGCCTGGGAACACAAAGGCAGGCTGAGGCTAGACACACAACAGGTGTAAAAGGGAAAGACATGCAGGGCAACCAATGGCAAGCACAGACAAGTTAAAATAATACAACAAATGAAATAAGAAACAGGAAGAGAAAAACCGCCAAGAAATAAGACACTGGAACAATTTAACTCAAGATATATGGTCACAATGAGACAAACGCTAAAGAGCAGTGGCCACAAAGCAGGCTCATGACCAACATATTTTAAATATTTAAACCCAAATCAACATATACTTTAAAAGACACTAAACTTTGTCACTAATAAGTTACATAGAAAATGAATCTGCAACTATTTAGAAGATTTATTATTTGCTAAAGTCATTTTTCAAGCAAAAAAGACAAACATTCCCTACTTTAATGTGATGACATCCCCTTAGGCTTTAGTGCATTATGTATTGAGATTGGAGTTTTCAGCCCAACAATAATGTACAACAATACTAAAAACAAGTTGGAAAATGTTTTTTCATCCCTCTTGGAGAAAATCAGGATTATGTTCTGCTTTAGACGTAATTATAATTACATTTGTCAATTTATTAAAGATCGCCTCCAGGCATTTTTAAGAAATATTAAAATACTCCGCAATAAATAGCAATTTGTGTCTAATATAGGATTTATTTTTTGTTCACATTTACTACAGTCATATCTACTCCTACTTTCTCATTTAAAATACCTTAATCTCTAAATATGAAAATATTTTTTATTTACATTTACCAACATTACCTGATGATTAAAACAGATAGTTCCGGATTGCATACATCCACGGTCTATGTTTTTTAGAGATTACAAAGGCTCATCGGTCTCTTGTAGCTCTGACCTGTTGATATACTACATCTCAATTGCGTAATTTGTCTTGAAGGAATATGCGTCTACTTCCTTGAAAGCACTTTGTAAAAACTGCTCTGACTTTTCTCCTGCTCTCGCTGACGTAGTGTGCATCCTGTTGTTGTAAACCTGCAACCACCAGCCGGTCACTACAGCCTCCTCGGCCCTGTTTCCTCTACCTACTGGGCACAAGAGTGAGCATCCTGCCAGGAAATACATTTACTCGTATTTAATCGCATGCCATCTTTTCAGAGTTCATCTTTTAAGGCATTTAAGACACTTTGCAACAAGTACAGTCTGTACAGTACACCGTGTACGACAGTTGAAAGTAAGTTAGCCACATTGAAATCAAAAACAGCAGATTTACTAGAATAAAATGTGAATTTGAGCTATATTTTGAGCTATATTTTGAATTTACAGATTTACAGACATGTAGACTGGTACCATCTATAGTTAGGAACAGTGTAACATTTTAAAGTTTACTTTCAATGGAAACATTTTATAATGCAAAAGATGGGTCAGTAACCTGGTCAGACTTCAAGGTTGGATTGACTCAATCATAAAAATAGCCCCATCTTGTGGAACTAGGCACAAGCAACATTATAATACTCTAATACTCTACACACAACATGGAATTCACTGTACTTTTTCTATTTACTATGATGATATGAATTTGGTAAATAAAAACACAAACATTTTAAGCTGTGAGCTATGCGCTGTAAATATTGATGTTAACAATGTTGACTCTGCAGATGCATGTCTCAGCAAATTTGTTATAGTTCAGTTTACCCGTCAGTTGCTCCAGTGAGGTTATGCAACAGCTAGAGAGGCGTGATTAAAACAAAATGTTAATGACTATTTCAGTGATTCCCATATTAAGAGATTTGAGTGAAAGAGGGTGTTAAAGCTGGACAGAGAGAAAGAGAGTGAGAGAAAGAGAGATGTGCAGCACAAGTCTGGAAAACCTGGAGGTTAAAGGGTCAACACTAAAAGATATAAGCTTCAAGTCCATTAGTGGATTATAACCATGGCTCTGCATCTCTCTTGGATTAAAGAGAGAGAGAGAGAGAGAGAGAGAGAGAGAGAGAGAGAGAGAGAGAGAGAGAGAGAGAGAGAGAGAGAGAGAGAGAGAGAGAGAGAGATGCAGAGTTATGCTGAGTACAGGGCAACTGGAAAACAAGTGAACTGATCAAATTCAAAGGCAGAGTATTGTATACTGAGTTTACATGGACTGAGAAACACCGGGAAGCGAGGTGAAGTAAAGTCGGAGAAGTGACAATACTTTGGTGAATTACGGTGATCTTGGTACACATACAGTATATTATTTTATAATATACTCATCTTACATCACCTGGCTGATCAAGTGAATTGCATAAGGTAAGTTTAGACAAACATATGGAGTTAAACTCTTGTAAGGGTGTCTTGTTATGTGTGTATTTAATACATATCATTAAGGACAATTCATTTATTAATTCAGTCATTTAAAAGATAGAGATTCAGATTTTATTGGCCAGAAAGCATTTATCAGTGATTAAACAGATGTGGTTGTCGTGAAGAAAAGATACTAGGATGAGTATTTAACTGAAAATCTGTCATAGTTTTTATTTCCACTTTTTGGGTAATTAACATACCAAATGTACTGTAAAATGATCTGTTTTGTTCACTATGTGTGTAAACAATGACTACGTTGCTCCCTGAAATCGGATTCTCCTCCTCCTAAAGCAAAGAAAAGTAGACGAGGTATAGGGCTTTCACTGTTTCTAAATAATGTTTAAGTGTTGCTTTTGTTCGCATACGAGAGCCTTTATAATAAACTGTATTTGATCATATTTGTTCTTTGCCGTGGTGTACCAGTTCAGGAAGAATAAATGTCACTCACCACCATCCATCATTATTGTGTAACTTTAGTTTTGTTATGGCCTGAATGATTATTCGTGTGTGTGTGTGTGTGTGTGTGTGTGTGTGTGTGTGTGTGTGTGTGTGTGTGTGCGCGCACGCACGCGCAAAAAGCATGGACGTGGACCTGGAGGGGATTATCCAGTGCATCAAGCAGGGAGATGAAAACGGTGTTCAGATACAGCTGCAGGAGTTCAACAAAGAGGTACCAGCACACACAGAAGCTATTCACACCTTCTTGGGTGTCTGCATGATACCAGCAGCTCAGCCCAGTATTTTGTCATCATTTCTCTCTACAGTATGCCCAGTGCTTCTTCTTTGATGCAGAGGAGAGAGACAGAAGGAAAGTAAGTTGGTTTATGCTGAGCGTCACATCCCTGTCCTTGTGTTCCTTCCACCTAACCTCTGCTTATCCCCCCCTCCCCACACACACACACACACACTCCACAGTCTGTCTGTGATTAGTAATTGTGCTGTATCAGTTGTCCCTGATCCTCTCTCCTTGCATGCTCAGACAGACTCAGCCCAGGCAGAGCAACTGAATAACCAACATACAGCATGTTAATCTATTCAACATCTATCTATCTGTCTGTCTAATCCATTATCTTTATTAAAAAAATGTTTTATGTAAATCTAATAATTTTACTTCATATTTAATTTAATTCCCTTTTAATTACATCTAACTTATGATTAAATTAAATTGCCTTACATATAAGTTGATTTGTATGTGATTTAAAATTCAGTTAACTTATTTTTGAATTTCAGTTTCAATTTTAATTATTAATTAATTTATTACATTTTTCATTTATTATATAAATAATTTTTATGACAGTAAGTTAAATACATTTTATCTAATTGATTTGTAATTTACAATATTATTTTTAATTGTATTTGTTGCTCTTTTAATCTAAATCTATATGCATTGGTAAATATTTCAGATTCACTGACACAGGCTGCTCACCTGTCAATCACTGTAGAAATCGTGAGTAAATTAAGTCAGAAACACAATGTCATTCATAGCAACGGGTTCAACCCCGCTCCCTTGGTTTTAGTTAAGTAAGTTATTTGTAGCTATTAGGAAGAAACGTTTTGTGCCAGGAACTAATGGTTAAAACTCCTAATTGTTAAATATGACACTTTGTGTAATATGGCCTTTTACTTGGTGACACGAATATGCACTGATACTATTTTCTCTCTCTTCTGCTGCGTTGCTCCCTGAAATCGGATTCTCCTCCTCCTAAAGCAAAGAAAACTAGACGAGGTACAGGGCTTTCACTGTTTGTAAAAAATGTTTAAGTGTTGCTTTTGTTCGCATACAAAATTGTTTGTTCTTCATAATAAACTGTATTTGATCATATTTGTTCTTTGCCCTGGTGTACCAGTTCAGGAAGAATAAAGTGAGGGATTACACTGATTCTGACTCCGACTGTGATGAGTACGACCAGGAGGATCGAGGCCTCTTCCTTAGACAGGTGCCTGACACTGTCACTTTCTGCTGGCCCAGAGGTAGGCCTAATGTCTTTTTCTTGTTGCAGAATGTTGTTAAACTAAATATCTGTTTTGTCCCTGTCCTCAGAACTTAGCTATTGTCCTGGTGAGGTTCATAAGAACAGAAGTTAAATGCCATCTGTTAAGAGTATCTCTACGCACCCTGAGAATCCTCTCCAGAGACAAAAAGGTCCTGGGCCCCTTGGTGAACGACAGCGCTCTGCTGACCCTGGCCAAACTAGCCGGGCTAAGCACAACTGAAGCAAGTGACGACCCCAGTAACCCCGACTCTGATTTCTACGATAACATCATCGCTTCTCTTGCTGAGGCCAAAGTGTTGCATTGTCGCACTGACCAGGACGAGGGTGAAGCCAATGACCAAAACAAAGAGTGCTCCGATGAGGACACCAAGAGTGACGTCAGCAACGCCAACAGCGGAGATCTGGACAGCATTAGCGGGTGTGGCAGCCACATGCCCAGCATCAATGAAATGCACAGTAGTGGCATCCATCACAAGGTTCTGGAGAGAGGGAGGAAGGACCGCCGAGAGAGCAAGATGGATGGGGAGGAAGTAGAAGAGGGGGTGGTGTCAGGAGAGGAGGCGCAGAGAAAAGAGGCCATGAAGGTGTTGTGTAATGTGGTGTACAACAGCACCTGGGCACAGGAGAGGTTCAGTGCTCTCAGGTGGGTTTCCTCACAACAATCCCAAAATACTGCTAAATTTAGCTTTTGACTTTGCAAACATTACTCGGTCCATTTTGCAGTTTTCTTACTGCATATACTGGTCAAATGTAGACAGCCCTAAATCACTTTAGGACTGTGTATGTGTACTGTGAAAAATACTGTGTATGGCTGATCTCAGTGTTATTTTCATTTGTCAAAATAACATTTAGTTGGCTTTTGTATAACTCAGCATACTCCCAGACAGCCAACCTCTTGTTATTTTCTCCATCAGACTCATGTGTGGCCTCACAGAGCGTCTATCCTCCGATGTCAGTGGCTCAGCTCCCTCCAGTGTTCGCTTCTATGAACTACGCCTCATGTTCCTTATTACTGCGCTACGACGAGAGCTCAGCATTCAGCTTCAACAGGTAACATAACCTCACTACTACAGAGTTACACTATTAATTATGGAGTGAAGTTAATATAATGCTAGTTATGAGATGTGGTAGATCATGTAACAATCCCCTAAACTATGCTGCGCCAAATGTAAAAATTCAAATACAATTTTAAAGCGGATATATTTTGATTATTTAGCTTTAGTCACATTTAGCTCATTTTTCTCACATTTGAGACAGAAATTTGTGTAAAAATGTTATATGCAATTGTCAACAATATGTTTAAGTAAAATAGTAAAAAAGTTAAATATTTATCCTAAATGTTAAATGTTTTTTACACTAATTCCCATTTTAATTGTGAGGAAAAATTAGCTAAATGTGATGAAAGGGAGCTAAATAATCCAAATATATCAGCTATAAAATTGTATCTGAATTTGTACCCCCCTCCCCCCAGAATAAATCTTCTTTTCACCATCATACCACCTTCAGTTCTCTGCCTTGTGTTGCTCTTCCAGGAGGGAGGTGTGTCCATCTTCACAGCAGCTCTGGAGAGCTGCCTGGAGGTTGAGTGGAAGGAGCAGTACGAGTGTGTGCTGGAACCAGCAGCACCACCCATCTCACTGGAAGCCTCTCAGTGTATCATAGAGATCCTCAAAATCCTCTTCAACATCACCTACAGCACCCACAGGCAGGAGCCAAGTGAGGTCAGCGACTATGAGGCCATAATAAACCAAATCCGCCATTAGGTGTAACGTCAGAAAATAGATTGTAACCATAGACTGTAAAATAAGATTGTAACTTAGTGTATATGAAGCGATGAATGAAATGATATGTACTGTTTGCTTCTCCCTTAGGATGACGCAGCTCTCTACCGACACCTTGTGGCAATCCTGCGTCTCTGCCTGCTGAAGAAGTGTCTGCTTCCCGACGACACCGATGAACTGCAGGGGTGAGCATGAACCAAAATGAGCTCAGATAGGAGGGAAGTTGCAGTGACAATCATCATCCATCATCATCATTAATAACAACAATGCAGATGCATTTGAAGTTGCTCCACTTTTCTCATTCTTTCTCTGTTTAATTTTTCATTTTGGTTCAAATGACCTTCATTGATATACTTTTCATTCTTGTTTTCCATTTTATCTTTACTGTTAAGGATTTGTTATCTTTAAAAAACTATTTGACTTATGTATCAGGGATGATTTCTCTAATGTTCATGGCTCATTAATGTATATTTTACCAAAAGTTGGGCTGATGTGGCCAGGTTGGGTCAGCGGTTGAGCAGGCGCACGTGTAATTGAGAGGTTTATGCCTCGACGCAGAGGGTCCAGGGTTAAAATACAACCTGTGACAACCCCCCAACCTAACTGTCCTGTCAAAAAAAATTAAAGGCGGAAAAGCTTAAAAAAAAAAAAAGGAGACAAAAGTTGGGCTGATAATACATTCACAACTCACTACATATTCTTTTGTAAATATATTTTGTAATGTTTAATTGTGATATCAGCTTGATTTGTAGTACATATTTGCATTTTTACTACTTATCGTATTGATATATTAATCCATCATGCTGAACTGAACCCAATACTTTCACTCTGTTATCGACCCTCACTCTCTGTTCCTGCAATCTTGTCTCAGTCACACAGTCAACCTGTTGTCAGCGCTGCCTCTCCAGTGTCTCGATGTGCTGCTGATGGCGCCTCTGCAGCCCAACTCCAAGGAGTGCAAGGGGGTCAACATGGACTGTGTCCACACCCTGATGCTATTCATGGAGAGACGCCTGGAGGTGGTGAGTCAGAAAGTGATATGTGGAGAAGTGGGGAAATGCTAAAATAAAGAGTTTGCGCCTAAAAACGTTGAAAGTTTGAGTTTAGAAGAGCAATCGTTTGCTGATTGTTAAAACAAACCTGAGGTGTTCCTTGTTTGTTTTCTTCTCAGGGTGATAAGATGAAAGAGAAGCTGACACCAGTTCTCAATCTGCTGACAGAGAGCTGTAGAGGACACAGAGAAACACGCCATTACATCAGGAAACATGTAATACCATTACCCCACAAAACATGACACCTCTGAGTAGGCTTTGTGCTTCTCACAATAACTTGATTTTAATAGAACATTTTTCAAATGTTCAAAACAAGTGAAATAATGTTTCCTCGTACATTAGATCTTGCCTCCTCTGAGAGACGCGTCACACAAGCCGGAGGAAGGCTCGACGGTGAAGAGTCGTCTGATCCGTCTCATGACTCACATGGATACAGACCTCAAACACTGCGCTGCTGACCTCATCTTCGTCCTCTGCAAGGAAAATGGTAAGAAAACACATTATCACGGTTTTGAAACTTTGGGCTCCCCACTAGAATTCCAAATATATTTTGGTGTTTTTTTTCTTGACTGCACAACATGCATCAGTATAGAAGAGGATTAGGGCCACAAAAATGCATTGAGTTCTGACTTTAATCTCAGAATTCTGATTGGAAACTCAGAACAGAAAATAATTCTTTCACATGTGGCCCTAATCGTCTTCCGTACTTCAGTGATTCCCTGTGGTGTTCAATTTGTTGTTTTCATTTTCGTCTCTTATTTTCTGCACACACACATACAAAATATGTGCAATCAAAGAATGGTTTTCATCACTGATCATTTTTGATCATCACTTTTACATCTTCTTCCAGTGAGCCGCTTTATCAAGTACACAGGTTACGGTAACGCAGCGGGCCTGCTGGCCACCAGGGGTCTGCTGGGTGGCCAGGGCTCCAGGATCAACAGCTCTGATGCCCAGTACTCCAGCGACTCTGACTCGGACACTGAGGAGTACCGGCAGGTCAGAGATCGCATCAACCCAGTGACGGGGCGGGTGGAGGTAGAGCAGCCGGACCCTATGGAGGGCATGACAGAGGAGGAGAAGGAGGAGGAGGCCAAGAGGCTCTTCATGCTCTTTAACAAGCTGTCGAGGTACGATACAGTACCTCTCATCAACAACCTTTCACTGAAGGTGTTAAAGATATAGGAGAGACTTAAACCCCTGACACTACACACTAAGTGTCCAGTGCAGACAAAGATACAATAAGTACTATGAGAACAATGTTAATTGATAAATTGTCCATATTTTTCAACCCTCATTTGTCTGCAGAGACAACATTATCCAGCCGATGGGAGTGGATACAGAGGGAAGGCTGGTCCCAATGTCAGATTCCCTCACTGAGGAGGGGAAGTCTGGGTTAGAGGATGAAGGAGAAGTAGAAGAAGGAGAGAAGAACTGACACATTCGACAACAGAGACCAATCCACTTATTCAATTTATTGATATTCTTTGGTAAATGTCACATTTCTAATGTTTGACAGTGCATATTTACACATTGTAAATGAATGAAAATAAATAAAATGTAATGTGATGTAACGTAATGTATTGAAAAATATGAATACAGAGTGTAGTTCTCACCCAAACCCAGTCAGCAATTCTAAAACTAAATGAACTCAAGAAAGGCTATAAGCTCTTTTTTCATTTCTACTTCTTTAGATTCAAACTAATAATATAGAGCAGAAATAAGGTCACACTGGTTGAGTTGAATTGATAGTATATCCTAATAAGGAAGTGATTTCAATTTTGTCAATTGATTTAATAAAATCTTGAACCCTTATATTTATACTGATACTGTGTATTTTAATGAATAGTTTCATTTAGTATCCTCTATATGCTTCATCTGATACACACACTCATTGGTTAGCCGTGATCCTTCAATAGAAGCTGAAATCAAAATCTTCAGAGCATATTTACTTGTTTTTTCTAGAGTCTCTAGTGTGTTGTGGTACATAACTCTCAGATTGTGCTCAGGTGTGTGTGCATATTGTGCTGAAACCTTTCTCATGTGATACAAAATCAAAACATCCGCACTGTTAAATCAACTTACACTCCAGTTTGATTGTAGCTTTTTTAAAGCTTTGCTATTATTTCTGTTTATTGGAGGTTTTAGGTATCATTGTACACACTACTTCAGATTTTATATGAAACTAAGATTGTACTTCTTTATGTATTTCAGCACAAACATTAACAAGGACAGAATGAGTAACTGGCCTGAAAAGAGTTAGCATTTGTCTATGGGGCTAAATGACAGCAGCAGAAGCTCAGAAAAATAAGAAATCTCAGAAAAGTGGATTTAATTCTCAGAAACACTAGCACCAATAACATCACTGATTAAAAAAACGTTCCTGCCTGATGACTGATCAGTCTCAATAAATGTAAAAATACCTAAATAGATTTAAAAACACATTTATGTTTAAACCTGCATTGTGTAATTTTTTGAGTTGATTACTAGCAAACCTTTGTTCTTTCACAAATATGTGCTCATTCATTTGTTACTTCCACCAGCTAATCAAAGTACTCTTGTAAGCGTAGAATCTGCCATTCAGAATCATTCAGAATACATACGAGCGAGTTGCTTGAATAGTGAAATAAATTAAAACAATCGGTTATTTTTGAAAACATGTTTGTATCTTTTCGGTGTTGTAGTTTGTCGACGGTCCCGAAGCACTCCTTGCAGTATCAACACAGGAACTACACAGAGCTGAATTAGAACTTTCATGCATTTCTTTTGCATGATCTACTGCAGTCAGATTGACTTTGTTCACTCAGAAGGAATCACTGCACATGGGTAGGCACTTTAAATGACATTTTGAACATGTTTATAGGCTAAAAACATGTTTAAAACTTGCCCTGCTTAAGCCTGTTGGGCGCTAACTCTAGCAGGAGGATAACACGGTGTAAGCAGCACAGATTGTTTTCATTTTTCTCTCTACTGACCGCACTCCAAATTTACAAACAACAGAGCTATGTGTTGGAATCGACCGGAATTCTCCTTTAACCAAAGAGGGACATACCTCTGAATTTCTGCCAGGGGGAGATTACTCACCGGCAGATTTGAAAAGCCTGTTGAAGATGGAAGATCACATCTATTCTCGAGGACGTGTAAAGGAGTCACCAAGGAAGCAAAAAAGAAAATTAAAATGACAAAGTGACAGGCAAAGCAACAAGACCAAAGTTAATATTTTGGTCACGTTCTCTTAATTCATCCATGAATGGGAAGGGCTAGAAGGTAATATTCAGTTGGTTGTCATATACAATTTCACCACTAGAAGGGAGAAATTGTTACACAATGTAGCTTTAAACATGCTAAAAGCTGCACCTTTGTGCAGTACCAGCAGATATTAATACCAGCCTTATTATTCTATTTGGTGTAGTAACATGATTATTTCTGAGATGTTCTTGTCAAGGTTAAGATTACAAAACAGGCTAAGCAAAGTGCGTCAGTACATCTCCATCATCTCTTCAAGGGACATCTGCAGCTCCACCGACTGCAGGGATGAGGCGCCGCCTTCAGCCGCCATATTCTTCAGTAGCTCCATCGAAGTCAGGACCACCTGACACAGAAAAAGAAAAAAAAAGCAGACCAGAAAGTCAGATGCAATTGTTATGACCCGGCTCTTAGGCCACAACAACTAGAAGGCAGAATGAAAGTCTGCTCTGTATTTTCTCTGCACAAGAGGCCAACGGTCATAGATCAAATGAGTCTGTATGCAATTGGATAGTTCGTCAACCAATCAGATCAACGATCTGGGTGACGAAGAAGCGACAGCGGCATCAACAGGTTACTGCGCTTCAGTGGCGTTCGGTGGCCGCTATGTTGAATGTAAACAAGAAGCTGCTTGGTCGCTTTTCTATCGTCATCGTGTTAAACTCACCAATAGCTTGCCAGGTAGATAAGCCAGCTTGTGATTGGTTCCAACAAAATTGTGAACTGAAGCAGGAGAATTAAACGTGCAGGTTTCCAGAGCTGCAGGGCCAAATCAAATCGGCGGCAGAGTGGTTGGGGTTTACACAGTCTACTCTGCATCACCAATGTTGTAAAGAATGCTTGCAAAAAAACATAATGTGACACAAAGAATGTGCCGGGATGTAGAGCATGTCCACGATGGGTGACGTTAGTGATATGACGATGGATAAGGTTATGTAGGCTACATAACTGATAAACTGGGAAGAAAAACGATACTGCTCAAACAGGTATCTGGAAATTAAAATACAACTATAGTCAAGGCCTCAATATCATCTCACAATGTACAGTATGTTTAACTCCCTGCAAAGTAATACAGCTTCTTCATCATTGGATTGTCGACAAAAGGAAATGCCATATTTTGAGAAAAAAAAAAAAGTTTTATAGTCTGCCTAACACGGTTAATAAACCAACCCTGTTTTTTTATTCATGCTGGCAACAAACTGCGCTATAATGCACCTGATAGAGACTGAATGAATGAATGAGGAAATGAAAGACCACTGTGTCAGAGGGAGATGACTGAGAGAAGAAAACCTGCTCCCGACCAGGTTAGGTTCACAGGCTCAGTTACCATAGTAACTAACTCACTGACTCTGAGGTTAAGTTACCTTTCCTTCTGAAACGGGCTGGAGTTACCCCTCTCTCAGGTTTGATTAACCTCCCTTTCTAAAAACACAAAACCCAGATCTTAACCCTCATCTCAGGGTTAACAAACTCAGAGTTTTCACTAAACCTGCTTTCTGAAACGGACCCATGCTGCACTGCAGCCAGGCCGCCCAGGTGTTCCGGGTTAAACTAGCGATGCCTCGGCAGAGTCAGTGGAGAGAGTCACACAGCATACACAGGGCAGCGGGGGGGCATCATACAATGACGAGAATGACAAGAGCGAGATGGCAAATTTGAGAGAAGCCACTCAATTTGAGAAAGCTGGTGTCAAGATGTTTTCTTTAAAGTAACTTTTTAATTTCTCAGCATGCGCTGCTCTGTAGAAGCTCAGGAGCCTCTACACCTTACTCTACACCCGAGGGATCAGCTGTCACCAGCGGCTTTGTTCTCTCGGTGCTATTAATCAATACTGAGACAAAATTGCTTCTTAAAAAGTACGTCTGACTACTGCTCCATTGAGTGAGAAATTTAGGGTGTTTGATCACTCATGAAATTTGATAGAGGTACAGTATGTGGAGCAAGAAAAAAAAACATCTAAAATATTGCTTTACGGTCTGTGTGTGAGAGAACACTTTCTGTGCATTTTAATAATTCAAAGGTACTCTCACCTCCACTGTGATGAGTTTCTTCTCCCAAGGCCTGTTGTCTGAGTCAGGCCACTTCTCACCGAGGCAGAAGAACAGGGAGCACGGAGGGCAATTTCTCCCATCAATAAAGTTCAATATGCCTAAAGGGAAAGAGCGATTAATCACTACATCATGCCAACATAATAATAAAAGTAAAAGTAATAATAATAATAATAATAATAACAATGTATCCTTTATTAGTCCCACAAGGGGAAATTACAATTTATACTCTGTTGTTATTACACACATGGTCTGTGGCTGCCCATGGAAAGGCTCCCCGAGCAGTTGGGGTTCAGTGCCTTGCTCAAGAGCACCTTGGCAGTGCCCAGGAGGTGAACTGGTACTGTAGAAAACTCTGGTACCTCTCAAGCTATCAGTCCACCACCATACTTTTGGTCCATACTGTATGTGGACTTGAACCAGCTCCAGAACCCAACTCCCTACGGACTGAGCTAGCCCCAACATGCATAATACAGCACATGTATTCATAGGTACGCTAACAAAACCCAGAATTGTTCCTTTCACCAACCTCGCACAAAGTCCTTGAAGTGGTATATTGGTTGAGGCTCCAGTTTAGAAATCTCTTGTGGCTGCCTGCTGCTGTCAAACTTGGAAAAGCTCCAAAATGCTTTGATTTCGCCCCGTCGCTGGCCGTAGACCACATGGCCTGACACCCCCACGTCCAAACCATCGCCCAGCTTGTCCAGGATGCGCTGGGTCAGATTGGCTTGGGTATGATCCAGCATGAGTCCAGGGACTGGCAGAGAGACCAGGCTCAGGCCTGACTCGTGATCCAAAACTGTCCCCTTGAGTTCAGGCCTGATGTGAGGACAACATTTAGTCGTTTGATTTTAAGTTAAAAGGCAGGTCACATAGCCCGGCAAAGCCCTGACAACATTTAAGGAACAGTTTCACATTTTGGGAAATACAATTATTCACTTTCTTCGGTTAGGGTTAGATGAAATCATATCTGTAAGGTAAATATGTAGCTACAGCCAGGAGACAGCTAGCTTAGCTTAGCACAAAGACAGGAAACAGGGTGAAACAGCTAGCCTGATGTTGGTGAGCTTTAAAAGAGCTGGTAAGCAGATTTTGTTACCTTTGGCCAGAGTCAGCCAGGCAAGCTGATTCCCACTGTTTCCGGTCTTTATGCTAAGCTAAGCTAATAGGCTCCAGCTAAATACATACCATACAAACACAAGAGTGCTAACAATCTTCTCATCTCTCACTCTCAGCAAGAAAGTAAATAATGTTTTTCCCAAAAGATCAAACTATTCCTTAAACTGTGACAGTCAATTTAAAGCCAAACAGGAGATATTGAACATTTGTTAAACATGTTCCCTTTGATGAAAGCTTTATTTTAATGTTACCTGTAGACTAAGCGGATTCCAACTTCATTCTGAACCTCCTGCTCGGACACCATCACCCCTCTGTAGTACACTAATATCCTGAATTGAGTCTCTATGGATTCAGAAAGAGGAGAAGCTTAAAAGAAAAGACATTTAACAGCTCCACTCTTAACTGTATTACTGTTTATATACATTACTTAAATTGCAAATTGTGATTCCTATTATTCATATTGACAGGCCACATTGTTTTAATAGCCTTATTGAAGGTGAAGGAATCATTTTTGAATGTCTGTGTTAAATAAACATTTCCATTTTACAGTAACATCCATCAACCTACTGAAATTATCTCCATAACTGGTTTGGGTCATTGTATGTAGGAACTGCTCTGCCAGATGCCCATCATAGGCCCCTCCCATGGCTCCCTCCATTGGACGTGCCGGTTGCTCAGGCAACCCAGCTTCACCGACTGAACCCTCAAACATTACTGGATGCTGCTGTTGCCCAGGCAACGCATGTCGACCAATCACAACTGGGTTTTGGAGCTGTTGTTGCTCAGGAGGAGGCTCAAAACCTGTGGTGCCCTCTGTGGAAAAGTTGGAAAAACTGAAAGAATGTTTCGAGGGAAAGTTCCTCTGATACTGTTATTTTCTTCTCCCACTGCAGCAGGGAGGAGGAAATGATGAGCAGAGCTGATAAGCCTACCTGTTTCAGGGCCAATGTTCAGTCCCATTAGACACTCCTGGAGAAGATCATGGTTGGCAGAGGATTCTGCTGGCAAATTTGAGTTAGTTTAGAAATATTCAGAAAAGTGATTCCACATTCCTAGCTATCAAATTAATTGCCATTTCTTGAATATTAGGATAACTGTAGCTTCTGAGATACAAACATGCCAGGAAATAATAAATAGTCCCTTACTTAAAAACACAGTGTCTTCTGGAAGATAGAGAGGGCCATCAAAGCATGGGATGACCTTGCTCTAAGATATCAGACACAATCATATAATTACACAGCATTTACATTTTACTTCCTGTGTTCCTACAAACACACAAGCACAGTCGCTTACTTCTTGTGTGGGAAGGGGATAATCCTCTAACAAATCGGGGTCGTCTTGGTCCTGGGATCCAGCAGAAGAGGTAGCTTTAAGAGTGAAAGCAAAATGCTTAGTTAGTTTAGTTGTAGCGTGCTATTTTTTAATCATTTTTAATCATCAGACACATCTCTTTAATCTGATAATCCCCTTTACAAATGGCATTGGCTCGGTATTTGCATATTACTGTGACAAATCTCAACCACAGAAACATGAATTCCAGATATAAATGTATGCATGATAGAAAGTAATGTGGCCACCCTGACAGAAAGGCACTCTATCATTTTCAAATCCATTTAATGCCAGAGAAAACATGTCACATACACATCTAATTACACGTGGTAGTAGGTGATTTTTAGTACAGTTCATCAGAGGAAGTAGTGTTTTTTAACTTGCCTGGTATATACTACGATAAAAGATCAAATGGTGATTGTCTACAGGCGCCCTGGTGGATTCTCACCTCCTGATGGTGACTCAGCCGGCCAGCGAAACACTTTATGGGGGTTAGCAGCGTCGTTCTTGTTGTCAGAGACCATTTTGAAGCCTTTGGCTCGGAGGGCGCTGCGGAAGTTCCTCTTCCAGACTGAGGGGTCTCCATGAGCCCGGCCATTGCCACTTACCTCTGCCCAGGCCTACAATGAAGACACAGGTTGAAGACAGGAAGCAATGAACAGACATACAGTATGTGATTACTTAATAGTAATACTAATATGTTTTATTTGTAAAGCACTTTGGCCAAATCAATCCCAAAGTGCTCTGTTCTACAATACAGTCACTGATCATTTTAATGATGACTGTTCATAACCTTAAAGATGAGGATGTCAGTATCGGAGGAGTCCTGTCTTAAAGCATGTTTCCATGGGATGGCAAACTCTGTCCTGTCCCGGTTTGTCCAGTGGACACCGGGATACCTTTCGCTGTCAATCTTGGTCCGCAGCCACGGGATGAGCAGTGGTTTAGAATGAGACATTTCTGCAGGAGCAAGAAAAACTTTCAATTCAACAGTGTCACCATGCAGGGCTGCATTTGGCATCCCTGATCATCAGTAACATGATTCCCAGATCTTCATAATTGAATAATGTTGGTGGAAGAGTTATTCACATGCTTCATTTCAATAAAAGTAGCTGGGCCAGGCTGGATGTTTATTCACCGTAGTTATTCATATGTTTACTATTTATTATAGGTTTATATTAATGAATAGAATGTTTAAGTCCATCTTAAAACAATGCTTTTTAGCCTGTAGATGACATCTGGATTCATGCAGAAAGAATGTAACCAACAAATAGTAGTAAAAGGGAGTAAATAAAATACAAAGCAACTCCGATGCATGTTTACACAAATTGTTCATTAAAATAAAATAAAAATCAATTTCTAATGCATGCACATTTATTAAAATGATTAGGATTACTCCTTGTGTCTTTTCCCACTCACTACAGAAGAAGGTATACGAAAAATAAGCATCCTGAATTCTATAGTATTATGGTGCAGCTGGACAAATGTGCTTATTTTGGCAATTTCGGAATTGCAAGAAAGAGGAAGCAGGCGAAGATGAGGCCAGGTGCGGGTCAGCACCCAGTACTCCAGATACTCGATAGTGATTTAACAGGCCTACTTGTAATCATTTTAAGTAAAAGTTAACGATAGTGGAAATACTCAAGCACAACCAAAACGCATGAATACAGCATGAATAGTAGGCCTATATATTGAGCAGCCTATATTTCCCTCTCTAGATGTAACGTAGCCTATAATTAAATATTCGCATGTGATTTATGTGTGAGAAAAACAACAGCTGATGAATTGCATAGGACAACTTCACAAAATAGCATTTAAAGTCACGTTAAATGTTTTGACAGCTCTGATAAATAAAAATAAATAAATAAACTCTCCTACCTTTAGCCGGTGCGTGTTGATTTCAAGTGAAGTCGTTTTCAGGGGGAAGAAAAGTCAGAAATATGATGCAGGATGATGTCTGTAACTAAGACCTGGTGCTAGGTGTCATTCAATCCCAGCTGCAAATTGCTTAAATACCGTCAGGATTCCGGCTGCTTTCTCTTCTGAGGGTTTTCTCGAGAAACTCCCGAGTCAGTTTCGTTTTCTGTATGTGACGTCAGCGAGTTTCGTAATCCCGCTAGGGGTGTGTCAAAGACACGTCACACGTCACGTGTCTTTTTCTATACTTGTGGAGGACCTTTAATATCATGATGCATCCAGTAGGCTATTTGCCTTAATGTCTCGGACATTTTTTCAGTGTTTATTTGCTGGAGGTCTCAAGTTTCCACTTTAAACTTGGTGCAGATTGAAACCGGACCCAAATTGTGATGTCACAAATCATGTTAGTAGGGTGCATGTCTTAAAACTTTAGTGATTAGAGAACGCACATGCGCGCAAACACACTTTGTTCTTTGCAGATTTTATTTGTTTCTCAAATACAGGAGTTAATGTACAGAAGGACAAAGAATTTCATCAAGAACTTTACAATATTTACACACCTTTTTTCCTTTTTTATGGAAAATTAGATTGTTTTCAAAATAAGTCATAGTATGCACAAACATCAAATGATAAAATGAAATGACTATTTCCTCTTTAAATACTTATTTATACTCCTTCCTCCCACATGGGAAATGGATAGTTTACTTCTTTTTCTTTGCACCTGCATGACTGATGATTGAACTGAAGCACAACAATGTTAAGTTTCAAATAGATTCTCCCCATTCTCTTCTTTTTTCTTTTCTTACTTTTCCCCCTGTTATTTTACACCCACTGTATTTGATACAATATTTCTGTCTCGTCATCTGTTCTTTTGTATAGAGGGAAAGACAGCTTGGATATGTGGGTTACGACTGTATACTGATCCTGTGGAAAATAATTCTTTTTTTTTTCTTTTTTTTTTTTTAAATGTTAGGGCAGCAACCTAGCGCTTGTGAGAGTTTAAGTTAAAAACCTCCTCATATAAATAATAAAAATGTGTTTATATATTATCACACAGCTGACTGGTGCTGCCCTTCACATAGCACAGGAGAGGGAGGGAGGGAGGGAGGGAGAGAGAGAGCGCATTTATAAACACATTTTATGATTCTATCCATGTTCACGCTGCTTACGGCACACGCAGTTTAAAAAGCATTCTCACCCTCTTCCACTCTTTTCAAAAGCCAACAGCTGATGTTAGTCTTCAAAAAAATAATTTATGTAAAAACTAAGTGGTAATAGTTTCTCTTTTGCACTATTGTCTTCATGACACAGTTTACAAGAGCTCAGAGGCTCCTCCGCTGACTTGGCGGGACGGCTCCTTTTCTTTGTCCTTCCAGTTTGTGTCGCTCCCTTGTCACCAACGGTCAAGGGTCAATTCCCTCTTGACCCTGGCAGTGACCCCTGCTCCGGTGGGGTCCCCCTTCTCACAAAGTTAGACAATTCTTTAGTCTGTGATAAACAACAAGAAAAAGAACAGAGGCCAGTGTCCGAGGTCACATCAACAGACCCCCTTATGTTCATCAAGGGCCTTAAAAATTCATCCTCAGATCTTTAAGATTCTGAGGGGGTCAGGGGGCTGTACAGCAGGATCCATTTCTTTCTGTATATTCATTTTGATTAGTTTTTTTTCTTTTTGAATCCCCTTGCTTCAATCCATTTTTTCTCTCTCTCTCTCATTTTTGTGGTGGACTCAGGCTTTGGTGCTGAGCGTGAGGAGCTCGATGAAGGAGCTGAAGAGAGTGTCCAGCCAGCTCTGGTTGGCCATGCACTGCTGCACCACTTCCTCTTGGCCCGGGTCCTCAGCTGCCTGCTCAATGGTGTTGGTCTAGAAAAGTGCGACGAAAACAGACAATGGTGACGCCAAAACTCCAGTGGCCAGTGTCTTAGACTACACAGAGCCACCATGCATATGCTTTCCGTTTCACCTATAAAATGTGTGCTTTACCGCACGGTATATTTGAGTTATATTGAGCACGTTTGTAGTGACCGCTTAAACTCCAAAATTACAAATTCTTGACAAAAGATGACTGGAGCATATACCAAATCTAGAAAAATGCTTGCTTACCTCTTTCTTGCACTGTAAGAAGGTGTGGTATTTATAGTGATGCAGGGAGTGGAAGAGACTGTAGATCCGATACGTCTCTGTTGACAGTTTAAGGTCCTAGAAAAAATAAAAATAAAATCAGATTAAGAATTGAAATATCTATTAATGGAATATAAACAGAATATATAATATATTTAAAAATATAAAGCTGCAGCAAATCATTATTCTCAGAGTTCTATGTACAAAAGAGTGAAAGAGGAAACGCTCGCAGCAGGTGTTAGAGGGGAAGCTGCTACTGTTTTACCCTCTCTGGTCTCAATGATCCATTGTCCCCTGCCCTTCACTGCCGAGCTTTTTACTGTAATTGTAAATTTTGCAGATGCTGCTGTGATTTCAGTGTCACCCAGAAGAAAAAAAAATAAATACAAAAATAAAAGAAATCACCTGGTTATAGGCTAAAACTCTTCTATTAGGATCCACAGAGGTCCCCGTCAGTGTATGACTATTTCATAAATCAAATAAAATGACCTAAGGATATTTCTTAGTGGAGGCATATTTTTGACAATTTCTTTAAATACATTTAATTACCCATTAAGGATTTACAGACACTCCTAACTCTCTAAAAACTCGTAACACCTACCTGTGGTTTCGGCAGGGACTTTTTGACTCTGTTGAGGGTCTTGCGGTTGTAAGCATCCCCGCTTAGCCGCACCCTCACCACTCCTGAGTCCAGGGGGTCTACAATGATCTGGGGGTAAGCATGCAGGATCTCCTGTCAGGGCAGAGACAAGAAAAGGTCAGAGACTGACACAGGGAGACAGACAACAAGACGTCTTAAGAGATTTTTGTACTTTTCAAATGATCATTTAGTATATACACAGGAGATGAAATTAAGAAAGAAAGAAAAAAAAAAAAAAGCAGCTGAGGGCCCTCTCATGCACCTGGTGCAGCGTGGGGCACAGCCCAACAAAAGTGTCTGTTATTTTAAGACCAACAGAGCATTAGTAAAATGCACACTAGTGTAGTACGTGCACACTATGCTTCACACACACAAAAAAAAAAAAAAAAAAATATATTACAGTGCAAGACCGCCATCAAAATAGCAATGCCAAGGTACAAAGGTGTCTGGCTTTAAAAAAAAAAAAAAAATAAAATAAATAAGGAGATCACACTCTGATTGGTTTATTGTAGTTATGCCCAAAACACACCTATGAATTAATGAAAACACCAAGTACAACCCTTTTGAACCATGCACTTGGTGCACGGACCCTTTTTACCACCGTCAAACTAGCAAAAGTGGATTTGGACACGTCCTAAACGCACCTGTGCCATGCACTTCTCGCCGTGTGCTTAGATAGTTAAAATAGGGCCCTGATTCTCACACCTGAGAAGCAGGTAACATACATTTTTGTATGATAAATGACTATAAGTGATTAATCAATTATTGTTGTAAATTAACTTTTTGTTAATTGACTTACCAATTGCTCTACTGCACTTTCAGCACTGAAACCACCATGACATTATTTCAGTCACAAATGTCAGAGTGGGAGGGAGGGAGTAGGAGAGAGAGAGACATATTCAGGACAGATTACCTGGTGCTGAGAGCTCATGCTGACTCTCCTCAACAGCCTCCTCTTCTGCTCGCTGATGATGCTGTCAATCTTCCTCATCGGTGGGAGATACAGCTCATCTGGTGGGCAATCAGAATTACATTAGTTCCATTAGTCATCATTCATGTAGCTGCAAATCATTTAAATACCAAGGGTAGATTCATGAGCATTCCCAGGGCTTTACTTCATCCTGCCACACCTTGTGTATTTGATTACTAAAAACCACTATCTTACTTTCATAAGATCAGTTTGTCCCCCTGGATGGCTTGAACTGAAACTTGACAGCTGCTACTTGTTAGTCACATTTATTCAACCTGCCCATACTGCACACGGATAATTGAAGCAACTAAAAGAAATTTCCTTCGTATTATCTAATCCACAGAAAACGTGCTACCAGACTGGCTACATCTGAGCTTATTTATTTATTTATTTATTTTTTTAAAAGGAGGCTTTAATTGTAAACATTCTGAGGAGGCAGTGTGTGCGGTTCTCACCATCCGTGTCCTCCAGGGCTTGGATCATGTCAGGGTCCAGGGCTGTACTGACTAGCATCTCCACGTAGCTCCTGAACATCTCCCTCATGGCACGGTTGTTAACCCCGCCTTTCACCGGCACTGAGTGGACGGAACAAAGAGTTTAAACCAACCTTCTACCATGGTACGAAACATAAAAAATACTGCTTTGCAATTCCATTAAAATGACTTCTAATGGCAAAATGGGAGCACAAAGAACCAAAATACCATCTTACTTTCATTCTCACTAGCTGCCTCCTCCGATGAGTCCGAGTCAGATGATGAAGGGATTTCCTTCAGCCACTTCTTCCTCTTCTTGGGCGGTGGCTCTGCCTTCACTTTGGCTGGCTTAGACTTTGGTGGGCGCTCAGCCTTCTCCTTCTCTTTCCTCTCCACCGCTTTCTTCTCCTCCTTCGCTCTACCTCGTTCTGCTGCTGCGGTGCGTTTCTCCACCTTGTCCTGCTGCGGCTGTACTCGCTTCTCCCTCTCAGGCTCCCTCTCTTTCTCCTTTGTTTTGGGCACAGCAGCTGGAACCTCCTTCTTCTCCCGTTGTTCTTTTGTTGTTGTGGTTCTTGTTTTCTCCCTCTGTTCACGCTGGACTGGCAGAGCCACTCTCTCCTCTTTGTCTACTTTTGGTGGCACCTGGGTGGCAGGAGGGGAAGCCATTCTGGGGAGGGGCTGGCGTCTGTGATAAACGAAGAAAGGCACAGAATGAAGGTATATGTCTGTCTGTCTATCTATCTATCTGCCAAAAGTTTGGACCCACCTTCTCATTCAATGCATTTCCTTTATTTTCATGACTATTTACATTGTAGATTATCACTGAAGGCATCAAAATTATGAATGAACAAATGTGGAATTATGTACTGATGTACTGAAATAACTGAAAACATGTCTTATATTCTAGTTTCTTCAAAGTAGCCAACCTTTGTTTTTTTTGATAGTGCTGCATACCCTTGCTGTTCTCTCAATGAGCTTCATGAGGTAGTCACCTGAAATGGTTTTCACTTCCCATGTGTGCCTTGTCAGGGTTAATTAGTGGAATTTTTTGCCTTATTAATGGGGTTGGGACCATTAGTTGTGTTGTGCAATCAGGTTGATACACAGCCGACAGCCCTATTGGACAACTGTTAGAATTCATATAATGGCAAGAACCAATCAGCTAAGTAAAGAGAAACAAGTGGCCATCATTAATTTAAGAAATTAAGGTTAGTCGGTCTGGAAAATTGCGAAAACTTTTAATGTGTCCTCAAGTGCAGTCGCAAAAACCATCAAGCTTTACAACGAAACTGGCTCACATGAGGACCGCCCCAGGACAGGAAGACCAAGAGTCACCTCTGCTGCTGAGGATAAGTTCATCTGAGTCACCAGTCTCAGAAATCACAAGTTAACAGCAGCTCAGATTAGAGACCAGATGAATACCACACAGAGTTCTAGCAGCAGACACATCTCTAGAACAACTGTTAAGAGGAGACTGCACGAATAAGGCCTTCATGGTCAAATAGCAGCTAGGAAACCACTGTTAAGGAGAGGCAACAAGCAGAAGAGATTTGTTTGGGCCAAGAAACACAAGGAATGACATTAGACCAGTGGAACTCTGGGCTTTGGTCTGATGAGTCCAAGTTTGAGATCTTTGGTTCCAACCACCATGTCTTTGTGCGACAGACAAAAGGTGACCTGATAGATTCTACATACCTGGTTCCCACTGTGAAGCATGGAGGAGGAGGTGTGATGGTGTGGGGGTGCTTTGCTGGTGACAATGTTGGGGATTTATTCCAAATTTAAGGCATACTGAACCAGCTTGGCTACCACAGCATCCTGCAGCGACAGGCGACATCCCATCTGGTTTGCGTTTAGTTGGACCATCATTTATTTTTCAACAGGACAATGACCCCAAACACACCTCCAGGCTGTGTAAGGACTATTTGACTAAGAAAGAGAGTGATGGAGTGCTACGCCTCCACATGTCACCGGACCTGAACCCAATCAAGATGGTTTGGGGAGAGCTGGAACGCAGAGTGAAGGCAAAAGGGCCAACAAGTGCAGAGCATCTCTGGGAACTCCTTCAAGACTGTTGGGAAACTATTTCAGGTGACTACCTCTTGAAGCTCATCAAGAGAATGCCAAAAGTGTGCAAAGCAGTGATCAGAGCAAAGGGGGGCTACTTTGAAGAAACTAGAATATAAGACATGTTTTCAGTTATTTCACACTTTTTTGTTAGGTACATTAATTCCATATGTGTTCATTCATAGTTTTGATGCCTTCAGTCATAATCTACAATGTAAATAGTCATGAAAATAAAGAAAACACATGAATGACAAGGTGTGTCCAAACGTTTGGCTTGTACTATCTATCTATCTATCTATCTATCTATCTATCTATCTATCTATCTATCTATCTATCTATCTATCTATACACACACACACACACACACACACACACACACACACACACACACACACACACACACACACACACACACACACACACACACACACACACACACACACACACACACACACACACACACACACACACACACACACACACACACACACACACACACACACACACACACACACACACACACACACACACACACACACACTTTTATGTATTTATTATTTTTAATGGAAAATATTGGTACCTTAGAGCAGGTGTGGCTCTGCGCCAAGGTCTCCGAGAGCAGACTCTGACATAGTCCTTCTTGTTGACATTCTCCAGAAACTTGACATAGATTCGCTGGTATCGCCTCTTGGCATCTCCAAAGTAGCCAAGATACTGTGCCAGAAACAGAAATAATTACACAATAGCACAACTTTCAGTGTCAATAATTTGACTGATTGACAGACACACTTGACATCATATGAGGTAAAATCTTTCCTGGCATCTTGGCAGTCAGCCCAATGCATCCTGATAAAGCCATAGCCCCACATCATCACATACTCTTCACCATGCTTAGAGATAGGCATGGTTTTATTTCAGTTAGACTAATACCTGGTTTGATTTGCATTGAGAGATGATTTTATAGAAAGTATCCCATGCCTATCTCTAAGCATGGTGAAGAGTATGTGATGATGTGGGGCTATTTTAATTCTAAAGGCCAAGGAACTATCAGGATGCATAATATCCTGATTGAAATAACTGGCCAATAATCTATGACATGTATGTATACACTGTATTTTAAATAAGAACATTTATTTATTTACAATACGTTATTCATTCACAAAGAAAATTGGTGTAAAGGTTGAGTATTAAAATAAATTTCCAAAACATGATTTTATCTTTTAGTCAATCTAAATGAGCACCACTGTACATTTCAGCTAACAATGTAGCAAACTACATTATACTACAGTATTTTCATTGTATAGTAGGATGTAGCTGGGACTGTGAAAAGCTTCCACTGTTTGCAGATGTGGTTAGATGATTGAGGGCTTGTGGGGGAACTCACGTTGCTTGTGGCGCAGAACTGTCTCTGTCCATCTTTGATCTCTGGGCTGAACTTCTGCAGCAGGGCTTTCTGCACCCTCCAGATAGGTGGAGGCTCACGGCCCGTCTGCAGGGCCAGCTGTGCACAAACACACGACACACAGTTACTTATATAAATGTCTTTGAAATTTAGCAGCTACTGAGGTATTCAACTTTAAGTTAAAAAAAATAAAGTACTTTCTGATTCGGTAACTGTCAATAACAGAAATCACATTTCCTGCAAATACCTTGAGAGTTCGAATGTCTTCCACCCGTACCACAAACTCGTCCCTTTCTCTAAAGATGCCCTCGCCTCCACTCTCGCTCTCATCCTCCTCACTTTCTCCAGCAATGGCAGCATCTTCTTGCTTCTGGGCAAGGTGCAGTGAGGTGATCTTAGGAGCGGGGGGCTCTTCGGGAGAGGCAGGGGACTCTGGAGATGGCATGGGAGACTCCTTCTGAACTGAAGATGGAGGGGGGGAAGTTGGAGGAGGCGGAGTGGCAGGTTGAGGGAGAGTGGCGGATGGGGGAGGTGGCGGAGAGGGGGATGTGGGAGCGACGGGGCTTGGAGGCTGGGAATTCTCCTGTTGTTCCTCTGGTGGAGGCAGGGGTGAGGGGAATGAGAGGGGAGGGAGGGGGGAGTGAGAAGGAGAGGAGGATGAGGCGGGAGATGGAGGGACAGAGGGAGGTTCAGGTTCAGGCTCTGGAGGAATCTCAGGGAGGGGCGCTGGACGGAAAGAAGGGCAAGATTGAGGTTAAGGTCAATTTGACATATCAATTTACCACAATGTTACAGCCATAAGAAATTAGATTGTTTTAACAAATACATAATAAAGGACATTTTATTAGAAAAAAACAAAACAGCAATAGCCCAGTCTGAGGGGAAATTATTAACTTTCTTAAGCTGAGCTGTTGGAAATAAATCGATGTGCAAAAAAATGGGACATGAGAGGAATAAAAAGCTCTCAGCCTTACCATCAAGATTGGGGGTACCCAGGGTTTCCAGCTGTGGCTCTCTCTCCTCTGTCATCTCACTCTCTTCATCTCCTCCTATGCTTCTCTCCTCCTCATTCTCCTCCTCTTTGTTTTCATCCATGTCTCTATCTTCTGGCTGGAGGACATCAGGTTCACTGGATTGGGGCAGAACAAGAGGCGTATGCATGGTAGGCTGCGGGCTAAGCGTGGGGGGCTGCAATGTGGGCGTAAGTGGGGAATGGGCAGCCTGAGGCTGGGGAGGGGAAGGTGGTAGCGGGGTTTGGATGTTAGAGGTTAGCTGAGGAGTGTCATACAGAGCAGAAATGGCTGAGGAGATGCTCTTCTGGAGGTCCTGGTTCTTTCCAACGGAGTCCTCCTCATCAGAGGAGAACGAAGGCAAGGTCTCCAGGTTCCTCTTCAGCTCATCTTCCAAGCGCTTGGGGCTGGGGCAGTTGCCCAGAGCCAGACCACCATTCCCTTCGCTGTCACCGAATGGAGGTGGCGGTGGTGGTGGTGGAGGAGGTGCGGGAGACAGTGGGCGCAAACCTCCTGATTTACAGGGTGAGGTCTCACCATTGTCTGGTTCCATTCCTGGTGAGATGTCCAAGCCTGGAGGTCTCTTCCCTGTCTTGAGGAAGTCTAAGAATGAAGCGACAAACCCGGCCTTGGACTCAGAGTCCTTCTCATCGCCCTAGAAGTAAAAACAAAAGAGACTTACTAAAAAGTTGTGAATTCAACAATTATATTGAAATAAACTTGAATACAATCAGTTTAAAATTCAACTTGATGCAACTTTTAGCATTTTTTTGCTGAACTTATAATAATAATAATAATAATAATAATAATAATAATAATAATAATGTAGCTCTTACCCTTTCCTCCAGCCCCTCGTCATCCACTCCTTCACCCATCATCTGGTTTTTCTGCTTGTTCTTGTCCTGACATCTGTTGCTTTCAGTGCTGCAGGGGGGTCCAGGACTTAAACCAAGTGAGGGAGCGGAGCCCACTGAGCCGTCCGACAATGCAGGGTCTGTGCCAGACAAGGAGTCCGTCCTCAGCAAGGCATCGGACGAGGACAGGGTACCAATTGGTAGCTTTATCTAAAATGAATGAAAGGAAGAAAACCGTAAGATTTACACAAAAACTAGGAAACCAGGGGGAAGTTAATATCAAATATCAGCATTTAAATAACAGTGCAATTTAAAAATGATTATTTTGAAAACAGAAAAAAAGTGAGTAAGTAAACGCAACACAAACTTCAAAAACTGCAGATATTGGTGGACTCTCCTTTCCAACACACAAGCAGATCTACTAATTCAAAGAAAGGGCTCCTATGTAAACCTCTTGTTGTATCTGTGTTTTTGCAAAGGATACCCAAGGCACCAGGTCAAGCTTGAATAACTAGCATTTGTTGTGCATAAATGACCATTTCCGTTCAGTCTACCCATTGACTGAATGGCACTGACCTTCAAAGGAGGAATTGGCTCGTGTAGCTGTTGTTGGGGCTGGTGATGGAGCTGCTGTGGCTGCTGCTGATGGAGGTGATGGTGGTGCATCTGATCCTGCTCCTTCCCGCTAATTTCCATGTACATATCCTCCCTCCTTTGTCCTCTACCTCGGCTTCCACGGCCCCTACCCCTACCTCGTCCCTCCACACTAAATCCCCCTCCTGTTGGTGTTCCACCCATCTCTCCCATCATCCCTCGTGGAGTGTAGGGCTCAGGCATCGGGCGAATGCGAGGCCTGCCTCTTGGTCTAGGGGGACCATCTCTCTTGGGTCTAGTGGGCTTTCGGCCCCTCTTTTTGGGTCCATCCTGAGGCAGAAGAGAGTGTGAACCCATAGCGGAGTACCCAGAGGAGTGGTAAAAGTCAATGTCACTCATTAGAGGGCTGAGAGAGCCACTTCCTCCTCCTCCTCCTCCCTTTCTGCAGCTCGAAACCAAGTCTGGCAATAGGTCCGGGAGCCTCCGGCTGTTCAACCGGATGTCAGCTGGCTGATCAGCTTTATCCTCATCATCTTCAAACTCATATTCTTGAGCATAACTTTTCTTAGGCAGTGTGTTGGGGTCTCTGCGCTCCTTTAACAGGTGGAAAGAGCTGGACTTGAGAAGTTTCTTGGGACGTGATGAGCAGAAAATGGGAGATTGGAGGCCTCCAGAGCCAGCTCCTTGGCTAGTACCTCCAGGCCCAGAAGACAGTTTAGCTCCAGAGTTGTTGGGAGCAGCAGTATTGGAGCCTATGCCCATAGCTGGGGCCTGGGACTGAATCAATCCTAGCTGTTCAGTGTTCACAGTGGATGGGAGCTCGTGGGTCTTAAGGGAGTCTAGGTCCAGAGTCATGGTGTTGTTGCTGGGTTCTTCCAGACCATGACAGTAAGGTTCATAACCTTGATCTCCACCATGGTGACCCATTATGTCATAGCTAGCTCCACTACTTCCCCCTGCTCCACCTCCACCCTGTCCACCTTTCATGGAATCCATTCCCTCTTGCCCAGTGTGGCTTTCATTCATCTCTTCCTGTCCTGGTCCTGCACCTCCAGCACAGCTTGACTTGTAGTCCTCTGCACAAAACATGTCTTCCATTCCTGGAAAAAAGGAGCGGTCCTCATCCTGAAGAAGTGAGTCCGGGAAGCAGATAGAAGTTAGGGGTACAAAGCGGTTACTTTGTTGATTCTGGTCGCCTTTTTCCACTGGACTGACTGTGTCAAACTGGTGCTGCTCTGAGCGCTGTTGGTCCAGCTGGCTCTGCTGAGGGGTGAGCTGTGATGAGAGTGGCTGCTGTGGGTCAGGCTGAGGCTGGGAGTGGGCTGAGGAAGATGGCGGGGGTATGTGGTGAGGGTGTGGGGGCTGCTGAGAGTGCGGGTGGTGAGAGTGGGTTTGTTGGTGTTGAGAGCTGGGATGCTGCTGTTGCGGGTGGTGCTGTGAAAGGTGGTGCATGTGAGGCGGGGTGGATAAGCCGATATCGGGCTCCGAGAGGAAGGAGTGGAGCTCAGAGGCTGAGTGATGCTGTGAGTGATGATGGGATGGGTGCTGCCTCTGCTGCTGCTCCTGCTGCTGTCTGTGGCGCTCATTGCTACCTCCAGTCCTTCCCCCGCTGCCTGCCCCACCGCGTCTGTCCTCTGCAACAGCTACATCTGTGTTGGAGGTCTGAGAAAGGGAGCGCTCCAACATGTCCAAAGAAGACACCACTGACCGTTGTTTAACCTGGCTCTGCTCATGCTGATGTGGAGGGGGCCCATGGTTGTAGTGAGCCGCTGCCACCTCCAAAGCCTGGGACTGGAGTTGAAGCTGGAGCTGGGTGGTTTGGGACTGAGACTGAGCCTGGTGTTTACTTGAGCCAAGTGTCCCACCACTCTCCATTACAGCTTGCTGTTGGTTAATAGAGTGCTGCTGCTGTTGGGGATGAGAGTCTATTTTATGGTGCTGTTGATGCTGAGGGTGGGAGTCCATTTTTGGGTGTTGCTGATGTTGCCGATGAGAGTCCATTTTGTGGTGCTGTTGTTGATGCTGTTGGTGAGAGTCCATCTTGTGGTGCTGTTGATGTGGCTCAAGTTTGTTGCGGGTGGTGTGGGACAGCACTGACTGTAGCAGATGTGGCGGCTGACGAGATTGATCAGTGGGAGAGTCCATGAGGGAGGCAGCAGCTTGAGATTGGGAATGCTGTTGCTGGACTTCCGGTGTTTTCCGAGGATAAGGGATTTCAGCACGCTCCTGTGGCTTCTTTTGGAGCTCCATTTGGGTGTGGGATGTTATTTGTGAGTGCGAGGACACATGCTGACCATGTGAAGAGTGTTGGGGAGCAAGGGAGTGCTGACTGTACGGGTCACCCCGCCCATAGTGGACAACCGAGCCTAGATTGTCATGGTGATGGAGATGGGAGTGCACTTGTTCAGCGCTGCCTCTTCCTCCACTGCCTCTGCTGCTTCCAACAGACCTTTCGTTCCTTGCTGCTGCTGTTGTTGTTGTTGTTGTTGTTGTTGTTGTTGATGGTGGTGTTGTTGTTGTTGATGTTGTTGCTTCTTTAGTGACATCTCCAGCTGGTTTTCCAGCCCTGAGATGGACGCTCCAGATCCTGCATTACCAGTAGATGTGGCACTGTGGGTACGTATGACACTCTGGGGGTGGTACCTCTCCTCAGAGCTCTTATCCATGTCATAGCTCAGCCCTTTGCCTGAATCAGTGGTTGGGGGCACTGACTGGGGCTGAGGCTGTGTTTGTTGGGATGTCTGTTGGGGTTGCTGTTGAGGATGGTGATGAGCAGCCTGGGGAGCCGGACTCGCTTGTGCCTGCAGCAGGTGCTGGATCAAGAACTCGTCGTCGTCATCTACTTCCTCTTGGGATCTCTGAGAACCCACTCCTAGCATGGAAGTGTCCTTTGTTTTGGAAGAGGTGGAATGATAGGACTGAGGCTGGGAGCTGGGGCCTCTAGTGTCAGGGTAACCCTGTGGAGAGGCTAGGAAGGTGGGGGAGAGAACTGAAGAAATATATTTATTAGAGCCTGGACCTCCTGGAGATTGTGTGGGGCAGCTGGGTGCTGGGGAGTGCAACCCTGGACGGATGATGCCTGAGTTGCCTGATGGAGAGGGGCTAGAGTCTGGAATATGATAAGACCCTCCACCACTACCACCTCCACCTCTCTCATTGGTCATGCTATTTCCCCCTCCTCCTCCTGACCCAGAGTTCCCATTTCCTGTGCCGCTACTGCTTCCTCCCCCAGATGCTCCACTGCCTGATGAACCACTTGACCTTAAAAGGGCGGGAGAGTGACCTGGGGCTCCGTAGCCTAATGATGGGCTTCCAGCTCCACCCAGAGAGGATGGAAGCGATCCATAAGCAGAGTCAGCTCCATATATATCAGTGGGGTATGACTGGCTTCGACCTCCTAAACTCCCATAGCCTTTTCCACCTGTACCTGAGCTCAGGTCTTGGGCTTGTGGTGAACTAAAGCCTCCATATGACTGAGCCAGGTGGGAAGTAGGGGGCTGGTTAGGGGAATACGATTGTGTCTGTTGTTGGGGTGGGGTCTGACCAGTAAGAGCAGAGTTGGGGGTCTTCACTGGGGGCACAGGAGAACCATAGCCTGAGAGGCAAGACTTGGAGAGAGACTGGGGGGCTGAAGTGGAGGTGGCAGGGGGCTGCTGTGGGGCTGGGGGAGGAGGAGCTGGCTGAGGGGGTGGCTGCTGCCTGGAAGGGGCTGCGCTGGAGCTGGAGGTGGGGATTGAGTTGGAAGGATGAGCCCCAGAGGTGGCAGAAGAAGATGAGGACGAAGAGGAGGTAGAGGAAGCAGAAGGGGGTGTGTGGGGAGTTCTTGAGGATGACGCTGAACTGGCAGAAGAATAGCCACTGCTGGAGCTGCTTTTGGTACCTTTCCCAGCTGTGGAAGAAGACGAGGAAGAGGAGGAATAGGGAGGCTGGATGATTGGCCGATACTGCTCAGTCCGAGAGGTTGGCTTGTGGTCAGATGAGGGGCTCTGGTCACCCAGTGGGCTGCAGGAAAGGCCAGCATGCCTGTGGTGGGTGGCAATCTGCTGGTACCCTGCCCCTCCACAGCTGAGGTAGTGCTGAAGGGAGTGGGCAGCAGAGGATGAGAGCTGTGACTGAGCTGGCGTGGGCCGCTGGTAGTGCTTGATAACGCTGTCCTGCCGGGGTACGGCCCGTTCCTGGGCCGAATTGGACTGGGACTGGGACTGAGCCTGGGGCTGGGCTGAGGAAAAGACTGATGCATTGTACAGCTGGGACGACTGGTCCTGGAGCTGTGATGACAGCAGGTTGAACTGGTGTGACTGCAGGTGCCTGGCAGAGGACGCCTGAGCTGATGTGGCACTCGTTGGATCCTGGCTGCCCCTATAGGCAGCTGCTGCAGCACCCTGCGAGGACAGGAGTCTATCAAAACCCAGGCTAGACTGTGAAGGGGCCTTGATGTGTAGTAGGGGGTCATGTGGGGAGAGCAGGCCATTGGACGTGGGACTAAATGTTGGCGTGTCCTGGAGGGAAAGGGAGGCTGTTGGGAAAGAGCGGCTGGAGAAGGATGCTGGATGCTGATAGGCTGAAAGAGCTGAGGAAGAGGGGAAGGAGCCAGAGCCAGGGAGGGCCCCGGAGATGAATAGTTCAGGAGGAGCAGGTGTGTGCATTGCTGTTAGAAAAAGGAAGACATATTGGAAAATTACTCAGTATCTATAAGGCTATCATTTAAAATTATGAAATAATGACTGGAAGAAATAGTATTTTTAAAGTATTCTAGACTATTGATAAGTACAGAAAAAAAGCTAAAATTGTATATATTAAAATGCTTATATACATACATTGCCAGAATAATAATGGAGCTAAACATTGGGAGGTTCTTCAAATGTCATATTGACTGTGGGGCCTTTTTGAATGTCAACACATGAGGAAAGATCTAACACAGCCCCACCTGTCTGCCAGGATGGCGTGCGGAACTGGGAAAGAAGGGAGGAGGCAGAGGGTGGAGGCTGGGGACCCCGAGATTCCAGGGCTGAGATCAAATTCATGACGGAGGCATCGGGGGCAGAGGGGCTGGCATGGTGCAGGCCAGTGTCAAAGAGCCCTGACAGACCTTTTGGATGGAAAGATAGAACCATGAAAATGTATTAATTGATAAAGAATGCAAATATCAACAGCTAATTGCAGAGGTGTAAACAAAATCATAATATGGTGTCAGTAAAAAATAATCTAATCTAGATTTATCAAAGTTTATTTGGAAAGACTGCTGTCAAAAATACAAAGAATTTAAATCATGACTGCAGTAGTTGCTATTGTACATCCACGTCTGTTGCTGAAAAAAAATATCATTAAACTGTATGAGAATGAATGGGCTCTAACATCTTGGGCTTCAACTCAGTTGAGCTATAATGTGCACATTTTTCAATGACAATCTACCAGGACCTGCATGGTGAGACATAATAATTCATTTCTGGGGCCCCTTATGGTAGTGACATGGAAGGTATGACATTTATCTCACCCAAACTCCGTCCAGCTGCTCCCCAAGCCCCGCCTTGGCCAGAGCTCCCTGGGTGGTGATTGGTGGCATAGCCCTGCAGAGGGTGAGGGGTGGCGTAGGCTTGTCGGTGAAGGAGCTCAGACTCAGGGTGGGATGATCTGGAACTCCCATATACAAGACTATGGAGAAAGGGGAGTTAATTGTGAAGTGTCATTAATTTCAGAGCATGTTTACATGAACTTAAGATGTTCCCAAAATGTGACCCTTGAGAAAAAAACTTTCTGGGTTTGGGTAATTTTTAAAATACACAAAATCCAACATGCAAGCAAAATGATCTTTAATTAAAATGCACACATTAGATATAAACTCAAGGCTGTTCATTTGATTGGTCTCCATATTTAACTTCTCAACAGTATTTTACATGTAAAAAAGGAGTGTGATCTTTATTTGAAGATAATGGTTTTCAATCAATATTCAAACAGAATTACAAACTTGGGCATGACACCAAAGTGTATTAGAGTAGATGCAAATCTGTCAAACCAGCAGTTTGTCATGCAAAAATCACGGGTTAGTTAATTTGCAATTATAAATGGACCCACGAAACTAAAACATTACATAATTTATAAATGTACTAACTAAATATGTTTCTTATTCAAAGCTGAGGATTTGCCAGTTGCAGAACTTATCTATACAAAAGATAGATGAAATGCGTGGCTGCCTAGCTGGCCAGATAACATGCTAGCATTTGTGCTGCTGGTAGCACCGCCTAGCAGCAATGCACAGCAGCTATGGTAGAAATGCAGAGACTAGGCCCAAACGGCAAGGCCACTCTTTTATGTGTAAAAAGACCATGGGTAATCAATGTGCAGATATAGGTAAAGTTAAAATACTTTTTTTTCAATATATACCAACGACGAACGATTAATTTGTCTGAAATCATTGATTATGTTAATGTCGCTAACAGCTGGATGGTGCAAGTCGACGCGAATGCATGCTAAGCTGCATGCAAACACCAGCAACTAGCCAGTTTTGGTTAGCCAAATATCACTTCCAATAAGAGCATGGTGGCTTTCGACTCTGATAAAGCAGCTAACTACGGGTCAAAATATTTCAAATATGGTCAACTAAATATGCAATGATGCTTGCGAGCACAGGCCTCAACTGACTTCCATGCAACATAACGCTAGCTTGCAGGCTAACGCAAAGCTAAGAGAGCCAGAGCATTCTTGCTCATCCCAGGCAATTTTCATCATCTTATAAATTCACCATGGCCTTGTTTTTGTAGACAAACAGCCAAGTGCAAGTTTGATGCAGTGGGAATATTCAGTTTATTGCATTATGCAAATTAGCAAACCATCCAAAACCCATCACCAATTACCTAGATTACGATTGGGTAAAATGCATTAGCAATCTCAATTTTATTTGAGTATGGCACCACCTCCACTAAAATATTTCTTTTTCCTGTTTTCTTTAAAATGTAAAACATGTTTCATTAAATATATCTTCCCGGTTAATATGCATTAGTTCTTCTTGTTGATGTCTGTCAGGGGGTTTGCTGTGTTTGCACTCTTCGCAGTTGCTATAAATCCAATGATTGTATCTATCAGGGTCTGTGTCCAGGCCTGCACACAAGGAACAATAATTCCTATGGATGCTCTAGACATACCCCCCACCTCCACCCCGCCAGGTCCACCTAAAACCCACGTCTGTCAATCACATTCAATTCATATCCCCAACCTTTCCTTTCTCCACCCCGCCCACCCCCACGACACGCACACTGCTCTATTCCTGTTTATAATATTATTACTATGCAACTGTTTGGGTGACAATGCACTGCACATAAGGGCAAGGCATGGCACTATATATGAACCCAATGGCGACAATTTGTTTACATGGGCCATTCCGTGTCCTGCAAAGTACCAATGATGCATGCACATTGTCTGAATCCAATGCATACCTTGCTTTTGCCGATCTCTCGTAACTCCATCCTGCTCCTGCGCCCAAATCACCAAATCCTGTTCCCGGGTAATTTCTATCCATTTATGTGGTGTAAAATGTGTGCGATGAAGACGAAAGAGAACGTCGCAGAGCAGATTACGGAAAAAAATCCAGTCTTTCCCGGTCTCGGTTTCAGGCTATTTTCCCCGGTTTCATAAGCAAGTCCTCAGGAGTGGAAAACAGCATATTGAAAGAGAAATGGAGGGGAGGAGGAGAAAGCTGGATGAAAAAAGAGGGGGGTCTACAGGGTTATAATCCAACCACCTCCAAAAAAAACCAGTCTTTCTCCTTTTCCTACGCCTTTCACATTTATCATTTCCACGAATGCAGATTTAGTCCAAAATCAGTCATGGTCATGATGAAGATGCCGCGGATTTGGCCATTAATGGACGAATTGCTGATAAACATTTGATTTGAATGCGTCCTTTTTCACCGTCTCTCCTCCCCTTTCTTTGGGCTAGTCTTTGCTACGATGCTAGCACCAGAAAAGATTGCAATCGACGGGCCACGTTGGTAGCAATCACTCCCCATAGACGAGCAAAGAAATCCCCAATTTCAAACTCGTTTTTTCCTTTCAATACAAATCGTTCCCACCCCCCTCCGGAGCAGAGCTATGGGCTAGCAGCAGATGCTAGCTGTCAGTAACGACGCATCAAAATAAAACAGGGCTGCCTTTATTTCCCTAAATGCTCGCTCCTCTGATTTCTGCTTTCTTTGGCCGTTCAAGTAAAAGCGACGACGAGTTTGCTCGAACCGGTCGAAATACAGCCAGAGTAAGAAAAAAACATAAATACCGAACGAGGAAGTGTGAAGAAAACAGGCCTCGTTTTAATATTTTTTACTCATTTTCCTTCGGAGACGCCATTTTTGAAGGCGGCTGGCCGCTGTCCGTCCTCCCTCTCCCCCTCTCTGTCTCACCGCTGAGACTCACTCTGTGTCTGCGGTGACCTCCATTCACCGGCCCTCAGATTGCCAACCAGTCCTGCATGCTTTTCAGATTTTCATCTTATTTAGAGGCTAATTATTATTTTAAACTACATGTTACACGATCGAAAATGCTGTATGTACTGAACGCCGCGTTCGGCTGAGACGCATTCGAGTACAAAAATATTTCCAGTGATAACCAGATTTAAAAAGGCCTTCAGCAGTCGCTTTGCAAATTCACATCCGAATTGTGCAGCCTGTTTGAGAGACAGTTGCACTTCCTGCCTCCAGTCAGATGCTTAATTAGGCTGCAGTTTCTCTCTAATCAGTGGCATGCAAATTGGGGGTATTTTCCCACTTACACATGCACACATTCCTAAAGATAGCAAGATCTATTTTAGGCCTTTTATTTGCTAATTTTATTATTTGGAAAACCTGTCTGCCAGACATCATGTGCACTTCATTTATACGCCAGCAGATGGCACACTGGGGTTTATGGTTATTATAAAGGAGGAGGAATTACTGGGAGCTGACAGAAATGCTTTTGCTCATGCTCATATTTCATATTTTGACCAGGGTCCTGAGACTGTAAGTGGCTTTATATTAGCCTGTCACCATCTCCAATTGCACACATCAGCCAAGACAAAATTAGAAAAGTAGTATAATACATGAGAAGGCATCTAAACTAGTTAATAATGATGTGAATGCAAATGTGATCTCTTTTGTTTACAGGTAATGATGATGCACACACTGGAGGCCCATTTGTCCAGGCATTCATTTTGTACATGAGTGTTTGTTGCCCCCTAGTGGTAAAACTAAATTGACTATGTCATGTGAAAAACATTGAAGACAAGATATCTCCTGTATTTCTTCATACCATGTTTTGTCCTATAATATCCATAACTTGCACAGTGGACACGCCAGTGGTTCCTTGTGACTTTAACATCACTTTACCAATCAGTCACTTTTCCCTGTGCCATTATAAACGAGCTGTAATTGTAGAGAATAAAATGAGGCAGAGGCATATATTATACAATACATGCATTTAAAATGATATAATACATGTTATAATTGTTCTGATTTGCTGTCAATTCCTTCTTTAAATAATATTTAGAGGAGAAAACCCATACATGCTACAATTATCAGTTAAAATGTTATAAATCACAATACATGCTGATGAGTATCATTTGAGAAATTGATTCTTTTTTTTCAGATTATTTTCAGAGTATCCATTACATCCTTTCTAATGGCGTGTTCAAGGCTTATTCAACATTTTATTGGAGAAACAAATGACTCTCAACCTCTTAACCCAACAAAGCAGTTTACTGTAAAACAAGTCAGGCTTTCCGATCTCTTTTCAGGAAAAGACCCTTCCCTGTAGTGAGTATTTTAGATGCATTATGAGGTCTTTGTCATGCATAATGCCTGACTCAAAAGGTCTACTATCTGCATATTCATTGGAAAGACAGCAAAACAAAGGACAGGATTGAAAGCATTTAAGAATACCTTCATTTTATAGGTTGATATACATAAATGGGAAAGAATATCAGAGACAAAGGTAAACTAAAAGAAAGGAGCAAAGGCTCACTTAGAGTTCATCACAGATACGCTCAGTGTCATGCTCCCTCCCTTCCTCTATATCTGTAACCATATTTGACCTCAGCTCTTGCAGCCAACACCACCACAAACTTTAGCTCTTCTCCGTCAAAATGCCAGACTTTCACGATGGTATGCCAGCACCATGCCAGGTTATCAAAGAAGACTTTGACCAATGGTGAGTTCTGACAGGGATGATGTACAATATAGATGCTGAAAATGGTATTCATACAAAAATACATACTTTACATTTTCTCCAGCCAGTGTGACAGTTTTTGATGAGTGTAAGTACCGGTACAGAATGTCCTTATAACTTTGTGCCCTCAAGGAAGATTCATTAACTGGGTTTGTGTTCCAACTAAATACTGGTCACTCTCTATTACATCCATCAGGCCATTCTCTGTCATTACTTATATGTGGGACATCCAATGTATTGATATTAACTTGTCATCTGAGCTAAACTTGTAAGAATGCTTGTGGGACGATCATTAAGTCTAATTAGTGTTCATGTAGAATACTTGTTCACAACTTTCAGTGAATCCACTCTACATCATAGGACTAATTGTTATAACATTTACAAAAGGGCCGTTACAGTAGCATGTCTTGAGAAGCAAAATAGACCTAAGGTTTAAAATAGACTTCCACATGTATGTCCCATTGCCGACGATCAGGACATTCCAGGCTGTTGGTTCGTGTTACATGAACAAGCAACAGACGTTGGATGCGTGTACACGTGCAGCTGTGTTAGTGTTAGTGGGGCTTTGACAAATGCAGATAAAAGCAGCTGTTGGGGTTTGAGTTGAAATACTTTATTATAAGGCTATACTGTAATAATCCCATCTGATGCACATGCAGACTAAATTTAGAGATATGTCCTCCACACAGTTTCAGATGACTTCTAATGTGTTTATTTATTTAACACACATTTTTACATCATTCAATTTCCACAATTTTAATGGAAACCATGTTATAAGCCAAAGAAGATAACCCAGCTGCATGTGCAGAATGATAAGTGTGTTTTTTAAATCCAGCTTTGTGTTTCAGTGTCAGAGAGAAGGGAGAGGAGGCCTGTAAAGATCTAATAGATGCCTTCCAGGCTTGTATAAAAACTCTGTCTGAGGGATCATGATACATCTTATTCAAATGTAAGTTCACAGAAATGACTTTTGAATAGTTTTTTCCTTAATAGAGTACAAAAACAACTACAAAACATAAGCCCTGTGCATTTACACAGATGATCTGTGTTCGTAAACCAGATTACAGGTTAAAGATCTTTCAAAGCTATTGTCAGTTGATACTGGGGTGTAACTTCTTTGGGATTTTTTTCCTTGCCATTTTGTCACATAACTTTATTAATTTCACTAGCACATAACCAAAAATTACATCAGTGAGGTTAGTAGGAGATGAATATGGAATCTTTTGGAGGATAAACTTAGTACATTTAAAGGAGAAAATAAAAAAAATAAAAAATTCAGACTCAAATTCAACTCAGAAAAACCGGGTTATAAAAGAAAAAGAAAATAAAAAAAGGAAATTGGATGTTGACAAATGGATATGGTAAAATGGCTGTTGAAAGTTTTACTGTAGGTAAACTGCTCCATTTACAATAGATAAGATACTGACTTTGTGAAGTGTTTTTTCCATGTTTTATTTTACATATTTGAATATAGATGGTCTGTTTTAGGATGAATATACCTTTGATGCCAAATTGTATTGTGTTGTATTTGTATTATTTGAATCACACATGTTCTACCCGTGATATTACAGTCTCATAACTTTTTTATTTATCATTTTAAACCACAAGTCCTCCTCTTTCCCAGCATTCCCTTCCTTGCTTATTGCACTGGACCATACCATCTGAAAAACTGAAGAGGGGGAGTGATGATACTTAGATTCTGCTACAGTGTACATCTGTCAATGTGAACCTTTTTTTCATAAATGTCATAACTCCATTACTGGACTCTACTTTAACACTGCTTACCAATGCATTTTAACATCTTTATGCACAATAATTCAATAAATATAAAGCTTTTACCACATTTACCACACACAGTCTATTGTCTTCTTTTGGTAATCATATGTTATTCTATCAGTCATTTTTGTTATATTCCAAAACTATAAGATGTACTGCCTATATAAATGTCTCCACTGGCCAAGCATAGGCTTCTATTTGGATAGCTATTTAAGATTATTGGTTGGGCATTTTAGGCCTTTATTTTCAAAGGACAGATGAAGACATGAAAGGGAAGGGGGGGGGATGACATGCAGCAAAGGGCTGGCGGTCGGAGTTGAACCTGCGGCCGCTGAGTTGAGGAGTAATACCTCTACATATGTGCGCCCGCTCTACCAATTGTGCTAACCTGGCCACTGGAATAGCTACTCTTAATGGCATTAAGAAGAGCTTGTTAATCTCTGCTTAATCCTCACATTAGTAGCTGTCCTAAGCAGTCTAATGTAACTTTTTCATTCTGAACTCTTGCAATGAGTGTGGGGATTGTGGGGAATGCACAAAGAGTAGACAGGAGAAAGGACCTGGAGGAGAAGTTTTTTCCTGAGTTCCTTGTTCTCAGTAAAAAGGGATTTACTCACAAACTGGATGTATACAATAAAACCTCCTGTGTAATTCTAGAGGACAGAGCAGATCCTGGTGCTGTCTGCTGAAGGAGAGGTTCAGGACCAAGCCCTGGAAAGACAAAATTTACGTTACGTTTCAGACATTCAATTGTGAAAGAAAGCTGAGGTATAAATATGTATGTTTGCAGGTTGATGAATTTAGACAAATTTAATTTTGTCCTCACAACAATTGCAGACTTGTTTTGTCCTAATTTTTCTTCCCTCAACTTTGCTTTTTGGACTCCCTTCTTGCAACCCTTCTTTTATTTCAAATACTGCTTGTGAGAAAACCCAAACAAAGCATGATATTTTACAATGTATCTGTCTTAAATGTAGACTTCCATCTTCCATTAAGGTAGATAGATTTATCATTCACGGCACTGATTTAGGCCTACTTATTTTCATTGCACTGAAGTGCTTTGATTTTAAAAGACAACACAGTGTGTCCCATTTGAACGAACCAGAAGAAAATAGTAGGATGAGTACGCTTTCAGTTTTATTTCTGCCCCATGGTTGAAGACAAATCCTTCTGGCTGCGTGTAAATCATATAGCTAGGCGCAGATGAAGATGGGCTTTGGGGGATTATCTGCCCTCACAAAATTTTAAATTGAGATTTTAGAGATTTTTCCAAAGCACTTTACAGAGGATACATTCAAATGTTCTTCTTACTCTATTTTTTTTTTTATAACAATGCCATCTCTGCATGATTTATTAAATCAACACCCAACACTTGTCTTTTCAGTTTCCTCTCTGGATGAGGTGGTGTAATGGGTCACCCCTTTTTCAAGGTGTGCTCAATGCTCATCAGAAAATAAATTCATAGTGTGGGTTTCAGTGAAGCTTAAGCATCCCATGGTCTGTTGAGACTTTCTGGGACATTGCCCTTATCATCATGTGTCATGAGAATTCCGTAGTTCCTTTACAAAAACAGAAATTTGTAATTTTGACATTTTGTACATTGGAACTTACAATGTGCATAGAAGGTGATGCAATATATGTGTTTTTCATGTGAACCAGAATGAAAAATCCATCTTTCACAGCAGACATTTTGACTTGTCATAGTAGGAAAAGCACAGGAAGAGCCATATTATTAAGCACAATAACATGGCTCCATTCTATTCAAGTGCCCCAGTAACTCATGAGTGTGACAGTGAGCCAGCATGCACAATAGCAGGTGCCAGAAACTGAAGCAGTTAGATGGAATTCAGCCATCATTATTTTATTATTATTATTACAATTACACAGTGATTACATCAGTGATAACAGTCTATCAGCAGACACTAAAACTAAGTGAACACACAATAATGAAATTAAGCAGTTTAAAATAGTCTACTAGGCAATAAGTGGTTGGAAGTAATTAAGTACATTTATTCAAGGCCTGTTTATGCACAGTTTTGAGGTACTTTTTCCATTTTCCACTATTTCCATTTTTATTTTATTCTCCACTACATTTCATGGGGAAAGAATTACATTTTTCCCCAGTAAATATATTGATAGCAATTAAACGTTACTTTGTAACAGTAGTTCCGCCAGCACTGAAAACATTTTTTGTTCCAAGAGCAGGCTCTCAGGTTACCAGAGGCACCACAAGAGGGGACTGTATCATTCCCACTCGAAGAAGTGCTTTGGGTCAGTCAGCGCTCTCTGTAACAGCATCTAAAGACTGCAATATGTTGCTAAGAAAATACTTATTTATATTTCACTGATTAGCTGAAGAACTGGCTTATTTAGCTGCCTGCCTGCAGATTTGTTTTGTCATGTTGCTTGTTGTATGATGATGTGTTATGTTTATTTGTTATTGTGAATTGTCTGTGTATGTTGCTTTTATATGTTGACTGTATTGTCATTTTATTGTATTTAATTTATTTTAGGTTGCCATTTTCAAACTGGCCAGGGATAACAGATGCAAATTAGCCTGCTGAGCTAAATCTGGCTCATTTACAGTTGCTGTGCTGTTGATAAATTATCATTGTCCCTGTTAAATAAATAAAAAATGATCATGAAGATTTTACATTAAGTACAAAACATATGGTCATCCTATACATTTTTTTTTAAACTGCTCAATAGTACAAAAAGAATTGGCTCAACAACACTGAACAACATGAATACCTTTACTAAACTGATTAGTATATTTAGCTGTTAATACATCTGCACTTGAGAAAAAATGATTATGAATGTAATATTTTACTTGTAATTGACAGGCGTGGAAGAAGAAGTCAGATCCTTGAGTAAAGGTAATGCAATAATGTAAAACTACTCTGTTTCAATGAAAGGTATCTGCATGTTTACTGCAAGTAAAAGTAGTGTTATCAGTAAAATAAAACTCATTATGCACACTCTTTCACATTGTTATATTTATCATACATTGTATTATTATTTTATTATTATGCATTAAGCAACAGCTGGTCGAGGTGGAGCTCATTTGAATTACATAAGGCTACTGTTTAATCTTTAACTGCTACTTATTCTGCACATTAATTAAATGTTTTGTATGTTAAATTATTATATTATTATTATATAATTATATTATACTTATTATATAAGTATTTATGTTACTTTCACCCACTGGTAATGGAGTATTCCTTTTGCTATTGCAAAAGATCCCAATGCTTCTTCAACAACTGCATGCTATTAAATTATCTGAGTAGCCTACACCTCTAAGTTATGCTATTGATAATTTTACACCTCATAAAAAATCTAATTGAAAGTAAAATACCACCTGTGGGAACCCAGTGATTCTGAAAGGCCAGAAGCCAGGCCCAAGCACCCCAGCATCCTTTCCCCTAACAAGCAGCATCCCATCCGCTGCATCTGGCCATGTTTACAATTGTCTTTTAATATAACAGTAAGGAAAGTGTCCGCATCTGCTTACGGGGTTCAGTGTGGCCACGTACAGTGCTGAGGTGAATGCAGAGATAAGCGTATTTTGAGGAAGATGACCAGGAGGAGGAGAGCGGGGGAGGAGAGGCGAGAGGAGAGTGGATGGAGAGAGAGAGGGACCCGGATGCTGATGCGAGTGAGGCGAAGGAAGGAAGAGGAGAGAGAAAATATCGATTTACGGCAAGAAAACCGAAGGGAGTATAATACAGGGGGCCTTTTCTCTGCTTGAACTATTATCAGAAGTGAGGAGGGGAATAAGGCAGTCGATAATAGTGCGGGTTGATCTGCGGATATCTGTGTTTTTTTGTACCTGTGCATCCGCCGGTGAGGGAGGAGGACAAGCCAAAGGAGAGAGGAGAAGATGCTGTGATCCGCTACTTGCAGGGATGTAGAAACGGGGAGAGACAGGGAGGGGGAGGACTAGGCTACCTTAAAGATGGTTATTTTGCTAGGAATATGCGTTTCACCTCGAAATATTGTGAGAATGCGGCGGCAGTCTGATCAATCTTACCGTTTGGCGTTGCCTAGAAACTTCAGGAGGTGTCGGTTTTTTTGACAGGCGGCGCGAGACGGCCGTTGGTCCAGGCGTTGAAGCTAAGCTAGCCTCGCTGCTGTGTGGGAGAGCGGCGGCGAGGCTAAATAGCATGTTGTTGCACCTGTAAAACAGGCCTGACAGACAGAATAACACAGATTTTATTTTCAGTGCTAACATACACTTGATGTATTTGGCGTTTTGTTGGTAAACTCAACCAGCAAAAGATATCAGTCTTTGCAGCAGAGATTAAAGACACTGGTGGTTTAAGGCTCTAACGTTACTCTGCGATAATTTCCTTATTACCCGTGATATATAGCGAGTTAACGTTAACGTCATATATGTAAGTTAACGTATATACGAATAAGCTAGCTAATGCACAGAAGTGAACCTCTTTAGTTTGCCTACCTTGTCATGTTTATCTTTACAACAGCCTAATAACTTGTCATTATTTCAATTTCTCTGCTTTAATCTAGTAAGCCGTTTTTGTTCAATATCAACGTTATAACGTTACATGTTCACCGTGCTTCAGAACAGAAATATTAAGCTTTATGTATTAACCAGGTTTAGTTAACAATGTGAATTTATCATCCAGATGTTGTAACTCAGCACCAGTTTTAACCAGTGCATTTTTACACATTCACCCAGGAACTTTAAAGTGGCAGTGTTATCACTGAAATAGTCCTTCTAATTAAAGCACCATCTTGTATCCACCAATAACTGTATCCACTGTATAATATCACAGTGCAATAACCATTGTGCAGTAGTTGTAGTGTATTAGCTTCTAGTAAGAGCAGTATGAGTAAGGAACTGTCTCTAAGTCAGTCAGCTCAATATGTTGGGCCCTACCGACTGGAAAAAACACTGGGGAAGGGACAGACAGGTGGGTAAACCAAACTGCATTTTAAACTACTATTTAATATAGAAATGTATACTGTAGATGACGTCTGTTAGTCTTTTATTTTTTGCCTCTCTACACCTCTCATTGTGTCTTTCAGGACTGGTCAAGCTCGGGGTCCATTGTATTACAGGTCAGAAGGTTGCGATCAAAATAGTCAACAGAGAGAAGCTGTCTGAGTCAGTCCTGATGAAGGTACAGTATGACGCTGTTGAGGCTGTTGCAGTGACAATGATGCTATTTTTGCATACAGCAAGAAGTGTAATGCTGTCCACTAACATGTGCTCCATATTCTCTATATTTACCTTCTATATAAGTGTATAGATTAACCTCTGTTCTGTTGCTTCAAAATTACACTTGTGCTCTGCTTTAGTATCTCCTATCCTTTTCTTTACATCTATCTCTTCTTCTCTCTAACCAGGTTGAGAGGGAGATTGCCATTCTGAAACTGATTGAGCATCCGCATGTGTTGAAGCTGCATGATGTTTACGAGAATAACAAATACCTGTGAGTTTGCTCTCTGCATTCGAAACAGCCTCACAACTTGGCTCAGAGCAGTCTGCATGCTTTTCTTTTGTACTGAACTTTGGAGCAGGGTGGGTATAAATATTACTCTAAGAACTGTATTAATCTGCTTTCATCACTCTAATTTCCTTTTCCTTTATCTCCTACAATTATTCTGAAAAGTGTTTTATTTATCTTACTCGCTCAAATGCTTTAACAATGATGTAAAACAGCTGTTGGAGTAGACAGGCAGGTTGGCTAAAAATGAGTACATGAAAAAAGATTTCATCTCAATATTGTGAGTCCCAGAATCCAACATCATACATTGATGGTATCTAACAGGTTAAGAGTGTCTTAGGTTAGTTGTTTTTAGTATTATTGTTATTTTTTTGTCCCTCCCCTTGTCTCTTAGAGATGAACTTTTAGAATCACACTATATGCCGACAGGTACCTGGTGTTGGAGCATGTGTCAGGAGGAGAGTTGTTTGACTACCTGGTGAAGAAGGGCCGACTGACTCCAAAAGAGGCCAGGAAGTTCTTCAGGCAGATCATCTCTGCTTTGGATTTCTGCCACAGTCATTCCATCTGGTTGGTTTTTGAAGAGAGCAGTGGTTCTTAAATGAAACTCCTAAAGCAATGACATATTGAGGCCAATTTGATGTGTCATGGCATAAAAAGTTGTATCAAAAATGTATCTTAAACATTCCTTTTTATTACTGACTTGATGTTTGCAGGCACTTATCATCCTTACATTTCTTTTAGACAAATTGACACAGTTTTGTGATAGCGTATCAAGTCATAAATTAGTGGAAAAACTTGTGATAGTACAACATGAGTCAACAGTTACAGTTAAGCTGAAATGCCATAACCAGTACTAGAGGACTTATAGTACCTGTTGTGTGCAGTCACAGAGACCTGAAGCCTGAGAACTTGCTCCTGGATGAAAAGAACAACATCCGCATCGCTGACTTTGGAATGGCCTCCCTTCAGGTGGGGGACAGTCTCCTAGAGACCAGCTGTGGGTGAGTACCAACACTGTGAGCGTTCATAAATAATGTGTACACACATAAAAAGGTCATATTTTGTATTTCAGAAACAATGTAAATCTATGCATATTCTATTGTATTGTTCACCATAAAGAGTACTGTAGTTTCCACAGAAGTGTAAGACATTTTTTTTATACTGTGTATACTTACCAGTTTTATTGCCAATTCTTCCAGAATTGTAAGCACAGTAATGTTGCTTGTAACACATTTCTTTCATTATAGATCACCACATTATGCTTGCCCTGAAGTTATACGGGTAAGTGTTTCTCAAATTTTGGTACCTGTAATATAAATAAGCAGATTATGTTAATAAATTATTCATTCAGTGGCAAATGCATTGTTACATGAACTAAACACAAACACATCACTAATTGTTTTAAAGTCATAAGAAAATTCATTTTAAAAGTCTCACTTGGGTTGTTTTGCATACAAGAAGCTTGTTGAAGCTGAAATTATCTCAGTGAATTCAATCAATGAATGTGGCTCATTTGGGTTTTGAAATAGTGAATTCACATGGATTCTGACTTTGGCAGGGAGAGAAATATGATGGACGGAGAGCAGATGTGTGGAGCTGTGGGGTGATCCTTTTTGCTCTACTGGTGGTAAGTCTTTTAGTCCTGTTTTTACAGGTTGGCCCCTTTGTAAATACCGCTTTGTGTGTTTGCAGTTCTTACTTCTCCCCTTTTTAAGTCATCTTTATTTGAATCTGTCTTTCTTTAATTCCCTCTTTCCTTTTCTCATACAGGGCGCCCTGCCCTTTGACCATGACAATTTACGCCAGCTCCTGGAGAAGGTGAAGAGCGGGGTGTTCCACATGCCCCACTTTATCCCTCCGGACTGCCAGTCTCTGCTCAAGGGCATGATTGAGGTCAACCCTGAAATAAGGCTCACGGTATGGGACTGAGAGATGTGCTTGCACACAAGCGGTTCATACATAGGTGGTTTGAATGCCGCCTAAACACCTGGAATTGATACAATTAGCCCATATGCAGGCTGTATCCAGAGATAGTCCACATCGAATTTGGATTGCCTCTCATTTCTTCCTTTTTGAATATATGGGGATTGAAGAGAGCAACTTTATTTGACTGCTGTCATTAATATTAATCTTTTTTTAGATGCCTGCTTGTCCTTACTTTTGCATTTTGTGGATGGATCGCTAGAGTTTTAATTATCAGAGTTGACATGGAATAGAGACATAGTAGTCTATATCAACGATGTTTTAACTACGGGATAGTTCCAGTGCTACCTCATGCCCCCTTGGCTTTCTTTGTGTTTGCATTCTAAACATCCTCCGAACTAGAACCGACAATGAAATTGTGTTTATCTTTTTTTTGGAGTAAGATTGTTATCGAACACTCGACAGCCATTTTAAATCCTCGCACAAGTTCCACAAAAACAAGTTCCTTCCCGAGGCTATTTTGAAGAGGCACCGTACCACCTCTTAGCACTGCCCAAGACGCTTGTGATCGATTTAAAGAAATGCCAATAAACCAGAGCGCGCTTTTCTCCTATCCAGGAATGTGTGGACTAGCCATACCCTCCTCCACAGGGCTGTGGAGATAGGTCTGGCAATGTGAGACTAGAAATACAGTTGCGTTTACATTGTTTTAGGTTGCATTATAAACAGTCAGTTATCAGAAAGATCTATGCACATTGTGATTATAATGTACAACATTCAGAACTGATTAGGTGTTTTGTGCATGTAAAGAAAAATGTCTGGTGTGAAGTGTTAACCCAGCACAGCTTTGTGGCCATATGGCTGTTAACAGACTGTAGAAACTAATGGCCCCATCTGCCCTGTCACCCTTTAAAGCTCGAGGCCATCCAGAAACATGCCTGGTATCTGTGAGTATACGTTCATTTTTACACACTTGACTGTAATAGTAATAGTAATTTAAAGTGATGCATCAGATTGAATCATATACACAACTATATCTGTGCCAATCATGTGGGTTTCATTGTGTGTTACGTTTGTGTGTGTGTGTGTGTGTGTGTGTGTGTGTGTGTGTGTGTGTGTGTGTGTGTGTGTGGCTCCCAGGGGTGGTCGTAATGAGCCGTGTCCTGAGCAGCCTCCTCCCAGGCGAGTGTGTGTGAGGCGAATCTTGTCCCTGACTGAGCTAGACCCAGATGTGTTGGACAGCATGCACTCACTGGGTTGTTTCCGAGACCGAGGCAAGCTCACACGGGATTTGCAATGTGAAGAGTAAGTATTTTTTTCAACTCTTAACTGTGTTTCACAGTGCCCAGTTGTACGCTGAGTGACCAGAAAAAAAGAAACAATTAGCTATAATGCAATGTAATAGCCATAGACACACTACTGCTTTACTTAAAATGGACAGATATGATATGAGGCTATGGTATGGAATGATTTGGAAATACTGTATTATTGAAAGGTTTTATCATTTACATACATGGAGTAGCAAAATAAGAAAAAATAAGCAGAAGAAGATGGATGGATGGATGGATGGATGGATGGATGGATGGATGGATGGATGGATGGATGGATGGATGGATGGATGGATGGATGGATGGATGGATGGATGGATGGATGGATGGATGGATGGATGGATGGATGGATGATGGATGGAAAATACAATAACAATACAGTACACTGGACAACAACAACATTAAACAAAAAATAAGATTATTAAAATCTTAAAACACCTCTCACGGTGTCAACAGCAATTAAATAGTATATGTTGCACAACAAGGACTGATGTATTGGTTTGTGTACGGGAGTTAGTATTATTATGATTACTCAGTCATGTACTTAAAGAATTTCCACATCTGATTTTTGTTGACCTCCGTGTATTGTGGACAGACATTTTGAGTGCTGTCTGAAAGCGGAGAGGGAATATGGCTTCCTCTCCATCATGCCATGTCAAACTCCTGTTCTGAATCAGGTTGAGTGACTCGCCACAGGGTTAAAGCATGCAAGATGGTGGATACACTGAAGGGGTGTGTTCAAGCCTCACAAATATCAAAGTCATGGTGCAGCCAGGTGCTCGTTGTAACAACAAAGTGATATTGAGAGCTTCAAATGATGCTTTGGTTTGTGCTCAAAAAGGTCTGCATTTTGTTGTTGGGACGTATTAAGTTTAGGACTGCAGCCTTAGTATGGAACAGTGTAAGAAGGAGTAAGTATGTGGCCACATGTTCTGTCCACTGTCTTCCAGTAAATATAATTTTTTAGCTGAAAGTAGTGGATAAACACATCATCAGTTGAATAGAATGAACTGTTAAAATATATAACAGGCTTACCTACTCTAGTCGCATATTGCTCCTTTCTACCTTTCTTCTTTCTTTCTTTCCAAATTTTAACATCTCATCCGATGACTTTCTCTCTGTTTCTCGCAGAGAAAACCAAGAGAAGATGATCTATTACCTGCTGCTGGACAGGAAAGAGCGCTACCCCAGCTATGAGGACGAGGATTTGCCACCGCGCAATGATGTAGGTCAGTCTTTAGGGGGCAGGAAGGATCCACTCAATGGGCGAGAGCTGCTTTTCTCAGCCTCAGTTTCTGTGAAGGAATTGTACAACAGTCAGTGTCTGGTGTCTCACACAGGTACTCATGACCTCTGCCAATGAATTTGCGTGATTACATTTTGGATGAAATATAATATTTTTCACTGATAGCCTAAGAATCAGTAACTGTGATCTCCACTATTAGCAATAAAACGTAAAGCAATATGAAAGACAGACAGACAGAAATGTTTGCCCAAGTGCCTACTTTTTGGGCAAAAAGCCTCTCTATTTTTGTCTTTATGGTCTTTATTTTTATGGAATTATGTAACATTTTACCAACAATAAGTCATAAGTGTCTTTTAAGATATTCAAAACAGACTTCGCAGAACATCTGCAAGATTTCTCTATGTGACCAAACTGGGAGAAGGCAGCTACAGTATTCTGTCTGTGCAAAAAAAGCTACATTTATCACAGTCACAAATGGAAAAAAATCACTTTCAACATAATCATACTTTCTAGTACTGAAAGAAAAAATAAACGTGATAAAAGCGAGTGGGGATGATGAAGATGCAGAAACATCTCTAACAGGAAGCAATAAGTTTTATACATACTTTAACAATACCACTTCCAGGGGAAAGAAACAAACAATCTTTTTGAGAGTAATCTTTTTTTTTTTTTTTTATGGCAGTTGCACAACATATCATGTATCATGTCATATAATATTTAAACTGCTATTGGATGTTGGTCATAACTTTATGGTGGTGTTCTACAGCAGACCCTCCTCGAAAGCGTGTTGACTCTCCAATGCTAACGCGCCATGGCCGCTGTCGCCCCGAGAGGAAAAGCCTGGAGGTACTGAGTGTTACTGAACAGGGGTCCCCTACCCCACCTCGCAGGGCCCTGGACTCAGCTGCACACAGCCAGAGGTGCAGTATATTGTGTTTATGCAGTACACACACTCTAAATGTTGTATACCAAGAATGCATGTCGCACACAGTTTCTAGTTGGCTATACACTGTCTTTGTTCACCATCTTTTGACCTCTGGTCTGTTTGTCAGGTCTCGCTCAGTCAGTGGAGCATCAACTGGTCTCTCCTCCAGCCCTCTCAGCAGTCCCAGGGTAAGGGCCTGTTGGCCAATTTTTAACAAACTTTACACAGTTTTGCTTTGATTACCTGCACTGTCTCTAAAACATGGTGCAAGCATGCTTAAAAAAAAAATTGTATTATTTCACTCCACTCCTACCTGTAACTTACAAGTACAGTTAAAAGATAGGTATCAGAGATATTCACAATTTTTGGAGTCCATCTTAAAACAATAGTCAGGTGACCATATGGGCCTTTAAGCTGTATTAATTCCTCCCGTTCATACTGGTCTTCCTAATGCTTCCCAAAGTAACAGATGTTTATTGAATTGCCTCTTTGGGTTTTAAGCCCTCTACTGCAGCTCAGCAACCAAACACTTTTCAGAAAGACTCATATTAGCTTAAGATAAGCTTTAGCAAGGATTGTGGACTTTGTCCCCCATCACTTATATTGAAAGCACATTAGAAAGGATGACTTAATTGCTATGAACAGGAGGAATGACTACAGCAAGCAAAAACTATTTCAATGTTTATATGGGCACTTAATTATTATTTTAGGACTGACTGAAAAATTGTGAACCTATCCTTTAAAGCCTCAATCTTCTATCTGTGTGCTCAATATGGTTAGCATTTCCATTTAGGCCATATTTTGATGGGTAGGTGATAACAATACTGTGTTAACAAATTATAGTTTGGGATTTTGGAAGTATTGCTGACATTAAGATGGGACTGGTCAATAATTCAGTATTATTAGTTGTTATCTCTTCAGAAATTCTGTAACAATATTCCCATATCACTATATTGTGGTTCACATGGCTATATGACCGATAACAAAATGTGACCAATATCTGTCTAAGAATTTAATCTTTAATATTGTAAAACATATTGCTTTGGTTGTTTTAGCATAAAACCATTAGATTCAATTGTATGTACATGTGTTTAGCTTTTACATGTAATTTTTAAAGTGTTTCTAATTATAGTATACACTATCAATATTGGAATGCTGATATACCAGTAATATACAGTATATATACATATATATAATATATGATAACTTTCGCAACTTTTTTTGCCAGTATTGCCTATCCCGATATTAAAACTGCTTTAAAAAAACTTAACCATTCTTACACATCATCACAACACCAGTTCCTAAGAATAAATCTCACCCAACAGTAGGTTTGTGTGGCATTTTTCTTCTGTCTTCATGTCACTTCTCTTCCTCACCATGCATGAACTGGCTGTATGCACAGAATGTACCATAGAACCGTAAATTAGATGACTTATTTTGGTTTATGGAATTATTTGCTTTCCTGGTCTGCTCAAGTTCTGAACTGCATTACATTATTAAACAGTTCATAGATGGTAACTAAAACAACCTTAACTGCCAGCAATAACTAAACAGTAACACCTTCAATGCCACTGTCCTCTGTCACTGCATTGTTAACCCTGACACAACCACAACTGTCACTAAACCTTCACTCACATACAATACTAATGGCACAAAAGACGAAAGCCCCAAAATGAAAGCTTTTATAGACAGCACTGGTAGTATTGCATTTGACACTTTCACTACACGAAGCATGATATTCATTTCCATCCTTTCTCCATGTTCCATCCCCTCTCTTTCTTGTTATCCATCTCTCTCCCCCCCCCCCACCCCACAAACCCACTCCCCAGTCCTATCAAAGCCCCGTCTTCACTTTCAGCCAATCAGACGTCACCTCTGCCACCGCTACCCCCCTCACAAAGGAGCCCAAACAGGGAAACGCCACTACTCCTCGCTCAGCTCGGGCTCATGACAAGCTCAAAACTCCCCCCAACCCAAAGACCCAGACCCTGCCCACCAAAGGACCGTCCGACCGACCCCATCTGCAGCCCATCAAGTCCTTGCCTTTGCACAACCCATCCTCCCGCTCACCCTCCCCTTCTTCGCTCCTGTCACCCATCCCTCGTTTCTTCTTCCCATCGTCCTCTGTCCTAAAGTCAGTGACTAAGAGCTTCTACCCAAACTCTGCCCACTCTGTGCCGCAGGTCACTCCCCAAGGCTCTCCGTTGCCCACACCTTTGGGCACCCCTGTCCACCACCCTCACCACCCCTCCTCTACCCCACCCTCCTCTTCCTCGTCCTCGTCCTCCTCACGGGCGGAGGGAGGGGGAGGGGTGGGCTCGCTGTCGCTGACCCCACCCTCCAGCCCAGGAGGGGGAAGCGGTATGGCAGCCAGCAGCTCTGCCCACTGGAGGACTCGCCTCAATTCTTTCAAGAACAACCTGCTGGGCTCACCTCGTTTCCATCGTCGTAAACTGCAAGGTGAGTTTGGTACGTTCACCTTAATATTATATGAGTTTTGTTAATTTTTCTTCCAATACACTAATATCTGTATAGGACAACTAAAGTAAAGTTGGTCATCAGTTTCAAAAAGTTTCCTTCATTCTTACACTGGTAAAACATGAATTTTCAGTTTTATCCTTCAGTATACCAGACCCTTTATAATGGCAATGGAATATATCTCAAATATTACTTTCTTCTGGCTTCCATCTGAAAATCTAATTTCTTTCCCAAATGTTAATTTTAATAGTGAGTTGTCTTTTTCAGTTCCTACATCAGAAGACATGTCCAGTCTAACACCAGAATCCAGCCCTGAGTAAGTCACACTCCTTGAGATGAATTGCTGAGGTGTCACTTGTTTTCACTCTCTAAAGCTGTGTGTCTCTGCTCTTGGATGTTTTCTATGGCTCCGTGTATTTGTTCCTACTGTATATTTTTTGTTTGGCTACCAGGCTGGCTAAGAAGTCGTGGTTTGGGAACTTTATTGGCTTGGAGAAGGAGGAGCAGATCTTTGTGGTGATCAGAGACAAACCTCTGAGTTCGGTCAAAGCCGACATTGTCCACGCCTTCCTGTCTGTGAGTATCTGATGTGGTCTGTCTTTCGCGCCTCTCACTACCAAAGCTCATTTGTAGAAAGCATGGCTCTCACTGGCAAAGCTGTAAGGACTTCACACGCACTCTCATACTGTACGCACTTCCTTTCTTTCATTATTTCACTTTTTTCTTTATTTCAATCTTGCTCACTCGTGGCACGTTGATAGATTACTTTGCTTTTACCAATGGCTCACTCTTTCTCTCTTCTCCTCACCCTCACCCTCACCCTCACCCTTTGTCTCCCTATACTCACGTTGGCCCCCGTACCTCTCCCGCCTCGTAAGTCTGTCGGTCTCTCTGCTTCTTCTCCCCAACACACAGATCCCGTCACTCAGTCACAGCGTTCTCTCCCAGACCAGCTTTCGAGCAGAGTACAAGTCCTCCGGCGGTCCCTCTGTTTTCCAGAAGCCCGTCAAGTTCCAGGTGGACATAGCTTTCTCCGAAGGCGAGAGGGAGCGAGACAGGGAGAGGACCGAGAGGGAGGGCAGGAGGGAGACGGGAATCTACAGCGTGACGTTCACCCTTATTTCAGGCAAGTGGAAAGGATATTTAACCCTTTCAATTGGGAATTGAATTAAACTTTATTAACATTTTTTAAGTAGTTTTGTGTGTACTTACAGTACTTAAAATAAAACTTTAGCATTTTGGGGAAGTACGCAGATTGGCTTTCTGTCAGAGAGTTATAGGGGAGGTTAAATACTGTTAGGTTAATTATGTTACTGTGGACACAGCCAGGCTAGCTGTTTCCAGTCTGTATGCTGAGCTAAGCTTACAGGCTGCTGGCTGTAGCCTTATGTATCAGTTTTGTATTATCTACCTTTAAGGACGGGAATATTTCTTAAAGTATTCCTTTAAATAAAAAATTAAAAAAACTTGGCTCTGGATGCCTGGCCAGATCCTTAGTCGTGTTTACTTATTCTCTGATTCAGACATTTCCTGAATGAAATCATAATTTTGTTACTTTTAATACTGTATTTTAAGACTGAATTTAGTGTAGTGATGCATCTGAAAAGTAAGTGGACAAATTAATGAAAAAAATGTTAAATACAGCAAAATATGATTTGAAAATAGTATAGTTTTGGTACTGAAACTGTTGCCACCAACCTATAGGATGAAAGCACTTATTGCAATCACAGCATATTTTAGGATCATTGTATAAGACACATCATCTCAAACTTTGGTAAACTAATATTGTACTCACTCCTTAACCTAATCTCAAGTAATTTCCCTTTTTCTGCTTCCACATCATCACCACGAAAAAAGGTCCAACACATGACCAGTACATGCAATCACCAAGGGGTTTATGTCATGAATCAAAAATACTTTTCCCCTAAACTCATAGTATCATATTGTGTGGTGTATCTCCAGGTCCGAGTCGCAGGTTCAGACGAGTGGTGGAAACAATTCAAGCCCAGCTTCTCAGCTCCCATGATCAACCCATGGTGCAAGCCCTATCTGGTGAGACTGCTTTTACACACTAAAAAAAACAACCTTTTACTAGGTACGTACAAGAACAATTTTATTTAACGATGAGACAATTTTCTTTTTGATGTGTTTCTTTTTTGAAGTATTTTTTTTATGTTCTTCTACATGACCAATACTTCTTTATTTGTGCTGGAAACATCTTTCAGTATTTACAGAAGAGGTTGGTGCTGTTTTCAGCATTGTTTGTCCATAACCAACCTATCTGCTATGCCTTGAGAATTCTGTCTATATTCACGTTTAATCTTTTGCTCAAGCTCTGCAGGCTCCCATCACCTGCAGTGGCCGAAGCAGAGGGAGAGCGGCAGTTGCTGCCTCTGACTTTTACGCTCACCCCCCACTTTTTGAATCACACCTGCAGTTCATTCATTCCTGGCCCTGACCTATAGACACTGTAGCATCATGTATACGTCGAGAGTCACTTTCCTGTTCTCTTCTCCTGATCCCTTCCCAGATGAGAAGAATGGCCGGCCCCATGGGACCCCCACCCGCCAAAACTCTAGGCGCTCCGAGGGTGGGGGCGACAGGTGTGAGTGGGGCGACCGAGCAGATGGCGGAGGCATAGGCGGCAGCGGGGGAGTTCTGCAACGCAGAGGCTCGGCAAAGGAGAGAACCCGACTGCTGTCCTCCAACGGAACCCAATCCCAGCCGTAGGATAGAAAGTGAGACCACGTAGCAGGATGCTTGAACTACACTGGAAAGAAGACAGTGTAACTTCATTTCAAAGTATCCCTGCAAGCCATGAGCTACTCCTACTCTTCATTGACTAAGTTATTGAAGGTGCTTGACCATAGCAAGGATTAAGACTTTTCCCCTTCACGCTTTTTTTTTCTCAACTCAACATTCTTTTGATCTTCTGGATCACCAGGATTCCTACCCTTAAATGAGAACAAAGTGTTAAGGAATCACCCTTTAATGAAAAAAATTAATATGTGAATGAGCAGTTTTGGTATCCATCATAGATACAGCTTCACAGATCAAACTAGGAATTTTGAATTGCTAATGTGCATGCCGGTTAGCAAATCAGCCTGCTAAAGGATGCTGAAATGATAAGATAGGCTAGTCTACCATATCATTGTAATACAGTATCCAACACCAAAAATAAATAATGGTCTTACTCTTCAAAGTAACCAGTGCGCTCATATCATTATCAAGCAACATGCAACTACCAGTCCATACTGAATGAAATATAGATGTATCTCAGCAGATGAACCCTATGAGTTATCAACCTGCTCTCACTTCAGTGAGTGGTGATGAGCTGAACAAAACGTCCAAATTTTCTCAGGAGAAACTACACCCTGGAATTCCAGCAGTGTCTTCTCCTGGGGTAAAGAAAAACCAACAAAGTAAGCTAAATAATTGAATGTGAAAAAAACCAACATATTTTTTTATTTAATTTTTTTTTATTGTTTACAAATTTATTTTGAGGATGTCAGTAGCACAGTGATAGCAGTAAAGACAGTAACTGATAATACTCTACAGTGTCGGAGAGGGGGAGCTGACCAGTTGCTTTTAAGAAGGCAATCTTTTCAAGTTAAACGTGATTCTTTTGTATTTTCTTTTTACTCAGAGACACTATAAAACAATGCATCTAAGATTTTTGCATTGGACTTCTGTTGCTCTGAAGAAAAGTATTTTTGATTTGAACAGAAATATGAACTTTACTTTATGAAAATAAAACACTATGAGTGAATAGTTCCATGAACCTCATCACAGCTGTTTGTGCCCAGATTGAATGAGAAAAGCATTCCTGGCCCGCGGATCAAACAGAAGCCACCTTTCTTGTCAAGCTTGTCTCCTATTGCCATAGTATTCATGTACTGACTTTAAAAAAAACTAAAAAACAAACAACGTAAATTCATCAATGGACATTTTCATAATGCCGGACTAAGGCTTGCGATGTCAATTCCTTGTTGAACAGGACTTCAAAATGGGAAGCAAACAAAGAGTCTCCTAACCCCATGCTTCTCACTTCAGTGTTCATCAACAAGCCAAGTAGTCCATCACTGCACCCACGCTCATCGCCAGAGAGTCACACCATTTTGCAAGCAGACGTAGCAACTCGGGACAGTCATGTATTACTCCAGCCCTCTATCAGACTACAGTAGTTGATGTTTTTCACCAGTCTTCCATACAGCACAATATGCAACAAAAGTGCAGAATGTTTTCAGAGATACACAGTGCTACAGTTCTGTTTATTTTAAAGGGTATTTTGTTTTTATTTTCATATTTGTCCACTTACTTGTCCATCTGTTTATTTATATGTATTTAATTTTTTTGGTCACATGGTTGTTTGTGTCATGTATTTGTTTACGAACTAGATTTTATGCCAACAAAAATTCATCAAAAGCTAATTCAACCTTTCACTTGTCATTATAGCAGTACTTCTCCAATGATGTTTATATCTTACATCTCTTTTATCACGCTTATCTCTGGTAACTGGAACGTGTGTGTGAGACGGGTGGATGGTGGCTGAGTGAGAGGGGCTGAAAAATTTGCAGCAGATGCATTTTGAGCTGATCATGTACGGCCATTTCGACTGACCCAGGAATATATTACATTAACTAACATAGCCAAACCCTACCAGGCATTCTCACACACATTAAAATGCTTGCTAATTTGCGTCATCTCTTGCTTTAATGCCTTGTCCCTTTGACCTGTCTGTCTGCCTCTTCACCTGTCGTGTAGCCACCATCACAAGAGAAATTGTACAAAGTTGTTTGCCTCACTGTCCGTACACACTCTTTGATTGCTCACCATCACCACTTTCATCTTTCTCATCACCACATCACCTCCACTTTCATTGACCCAACTCTGGCTAAGATTGTAAACTATTCTCCATTCATAAGGGTCAGTAGAATAAGGTGTTTAAAAAAATGAAATGTCTGTATCATAATTTAAATATAAAAAGTGCACTATTATAACTATTGCCTGTGATAAAAGAACAATTATGATTGAATTGATGGTCAAAATAAAGAGAGATCCACCTTATTGTTATGGTTACAATAATAAACCCTAAATTCATGTGTGTGTCTATTTAGTTTCTGGTTAAAATAAACGTGGCTGTTTTTTTACTTTGCATTAATCCAGAGAAAGGTAAAGCCTTAGATACAAACATTATATAAGTATTTGCTATAATATCAAATATTATAATCACAACATTAATCTAAACCTACATGGTCATTATTCTCAAAAAATACACAAGTGAGAGAAAGTCTACTAATGAGCTTCTCCGCGAGCTGTCAATCACATCTCATAGGTTTCCCAAACAAGTTTTTCAGAGCTTTCAAAAAATAGTGAATAGACAGAGTGAAAGTTGTTTCTTTTTGTCAGGACGAGAAATGTGTAAGGATAGTTTCTCTAAATAATAGTTAAACTCACATACTCAAATAAGATTTGCTATGCCACGGATTATTTCTTAAAGTCATTCTTAATGACAGTCAGACGTTAAAACATTGTTACACCTTACACTTCTCTCCGCCTCTTAAACGTAACAGCTCAGGCATTGACACAACTCACTGCCACTGCGCGATTGCGACATTTCCTACAGTCGCTGAAGGCGGCATTAGCTCCATCCAGGAAAGCGCAGCATCTGTAGTACAGTTGTTGAGTGGAGACGGCCGACACCACAGCCAAAGACACCGGGAGCTTGGTCGTCGTCAGAAGTTAGTCGTTTTCCTGCTAATCTGGCTCCTGGAAATTTCGTAAACATCAGGTATGTTAACAGGGTTATGACAATGTTGTAGTGCGTCACAATGAAGATACACACAGTCGCATCTTTCCATGAATGTTAAGAAGCCCCATCAGCATCTGTTAGTGCCTAACGTTAGCTCACTAGCGTACATAATAGGCTGGACGCTCGATTAGCAGTTAGCTAGCTAGCTAGCTAGTTAAAACGTCAGCTAGCTAGTGTTAACGTGCACAAACCATAGACAGTTAAATATGTTTTTGTAGCATAAAAGCTAACATTAGTGTGCAACTTTCAGATATAACAAAATACGTTAAATATTAACAATACGTTGACTAACGCTAACTACGTAAAGCTGATTAATAAAACTGGTAGCTACTCCTGCTAAATCACAGTTTACTTTGTAAACAGGACCTTGCTTATCGTTATTTATTTACTAAGATAAGGTTTCGGTAGTGTTAGCTAGCTATAATGATCCCCCCCCCATTTCCTTATCTACTCTTTATTTGGGGCTATATTGGCTGAAAGGACTAACTAGAGGGGCATCTTGAACGTTAACGTTGTTTGTATAATTGTTGATCTTACGTAGGTTTTTTCAGTAAACCAGATTAAAGCCCATCAGATCTTAAAGTATAATAATGTTTGATGAAGTGATTTAAAAGATGATAGTTATTTAGCTAGAGATTCATATCTAGAAATCTCCACAGTGAAGTGCTGAACAGTGAAGGCTGAAAGTCACCTTAAGTAATAAGGCATGTTTTAGGAACAACAAGAAATGCCTGGGGACACCCATAACTGTAACACGGAGCAATTGAGTAAACATATAAAATCAAATTACAAACTGTAAAATAGAGTCAGTTCTAGTATGAACATACATGTCACACATCTTGGTATTGATTAGCATCTGGTGGGAGCTGAAGGCTGGCTGTGACTGAGCCATGAGCTCACATATTTAAAGATTAAACTTTGTCTTTTCAAGATAAAAAGACATCATTTAAGATGAGTTCTTTAACTGGAAGAAAAAAAAACTGATTGTGAAACTATTGTAACTTAACCATTGAAGAATAGGCCAGAATTTAAAAAATAATAATAATGGCAAGCTTACTTAATATTGTTGAACAAATTCATATCATTTCATCCAAAAAGAGTGGATGGAATATTGGGACATTTCTCAGATTTGCAGTCAGCAGTGTGACAAGGACACATGGAATGGATTATTTATTTGACTTAAACAGTGTCTGATTTTACAATAAAATCGGCTTTATATGATAGTGATGTCATGTCCACAGTAGCCAGCATATAACCTTAGTACTCATTGTCAGTTTGGGGCTGTGCAGGATCTTTGTGTGTTTTTTTGGAGAATTCAAACACAAAAATAACATAAATATAATAATACTTCAGAGTTCAACTGTCAGGAAAAATGTTAGTCAAGATACGTTATGATAAGGCAGAGCTGAGAATACATCTGTTGTTGTGTGTGAAGTCCAGCAGCTGCTTTAGGCCACAAAACAAACCGATCATAGACTAAAGTTGCAGTTAAACAATAGCATAAGAGATTCATACATGTTTTTCTTTCACCTAGTTTACACACACTGGTCCTGCCCCCTTGTTCCTCTTCCTGCTCTGGACCCACTGCTTAATCTTGATCTGCTTGATTTCTGTCTGGCAGTTTTCCAAAATTTGAAATAAAAAGTTATTTCGTCCTTACATCAAGCAGGTACAGGGTTGTGTCAGCTTTTCAGAAAAATGTTATTACATGGCCTCATGCAACATGAAAACAAGGAACACAGAAGCTTGGATTACAACACACACAGAGGGAGTGTGACTTGCTCATGCCCAGGTCGTCATTACTCCACTATATCTTTACATAGCAAATCGTTGTTTGCCTTCAGACTGTAACATCTTTGAACAGACTTTACTATTCATAGCCAATTCCCCTTATTAATTACTCTATTTCATTATTCTATGTCTGTAGCCCTATCAAGAATATCATTGTTAAGCTGTATCATTGTCCGGCAGTATTTTTTTAGAACACAGCTTTAAAGACATGAGCTCTAAGTGAATTGGGAATCAAAGTTGTGGAGATGTTTAGGATTACTACACTGCCAATGCAGATTAAGCTCTCAAAACATTTATTCCAGTGGACCAGCTTTTCATAAAGTGGCTCCTTCGATGTGTGGGCAGTCAGCACTAAACTGAGCCGGTGTGTTGGCGCTGGAAGAAATGGGCTGAAATGTACTGCTGTTAGTCCTCGGAACAGGCACGACTGTATCTACCAGATCTGAGCTAAAAAGCAGAAGCTCAGTGGGACCTGCGGACGATGGGGGAAGTGTGTGTGTGTATGTGTCTGTCTGTGTGTGTCTGTGTGTCTGTGTGTGTCTGTGTCTGTGTGTCATTTTTAGACATACACAATTAGAGCGTGGCCTCCATGGGGGTGCAGTCCGGTGTCACTGCGACTCAACCTCAGGGCATTGTCCATAGCCTATTTCTGGAGGAAAATCAATTCCCTTTGTGAAGAGAAGCAATTATTGCATTAAACAAATATTCCCAATCACATCAGCAGCCAGTCAGCGTTGTCCTATTAAAGTTTCAAGTTGACTTTGCATTTAAAAGGACTCATAAATAATGTGTCTCTTTTTAAGCTTCTCTTTAAAATGCTTATGCATGAAATGGATGTTTTCTGCCGGCATGAATGCGCAAATTGTGCAATTCATCATCTTTTTTTTTTTTGATAAATCTTCTGTTCTGCTGTTTCTTCATAGCACTTGTAAACCTTTCCCATCAGTTGGATTTTTAATACAATTCACAAAGCATAATGTTCCTTTTGGCTGTTTACGTTGTTAATTTTCGTTGACAGTTTTCAGGCAGTTCTCTGGGTCGTAACCTGGGGTCCTGGTGCCTTATTTCCCTGCAGATAGAACCCTCTCAGTGTAGGTGGGATTCTCAATTGATTGCCATAGCGATGCCGCATGGAACTGCTGTGACCTCATTCCAGACTCGCTGGATCCTTTCATCGGCAACAATGTCTACACTTTGTCAATCGTTCAGTGTAGTGTACGGCATAGTTTTGCAGACTGCTATTTATTTATTTATTTTTAATCTGGGGCGAGATAACCAAAAAAAATTGTGGTCGGTTTTGACGGTAGCTTGGCTATTAAAGAATTTGTGCAGGAAGTCCAGTGCCATGGTAGTGACTGTTCTTTCTGACCAATCAGTGGTCTGCAGTGTTTTAACTCCACCTTCTCATATCTGTTCAGCTCGGTTGGAACCTCGACCGAGGTGGTAACAAAGTAAGGATCAGGTACTATCCTGACTCCAAAGTTTTGCTTAAGGAAAACCAAAAACAAATGAGTCGAGTTAGGTGGGCCGGCACGTACCATGCAGTGGAAATGGCATAAATTACTATTTAAATCTATTTTTCTTATCATGCACAGTCATCATGGCGGAAGCCCACCAGGCGGTGGCCTTCCAGTTCACGGTCACGCGAGAGGGCATTGATCTGCAGCTGTCCCACCAAGCTCTCACTGAGATCTACCTCTCTGGTGTCCGCTCATGGAAGAAGCGTATCATCGGACTCAAGGTATCTTCATGCTGGCTGGTCACACTTGTTGTTTGTGTCCTGAAAACTGTCTATGGTAATCATATATGTGCTTCTTCCTTCTTGTTCTACGTGTCCTCCTCTCTTCATGTCTGCACTTGCATCTGTGTCCGAGCTAAATTCTATTCCGTTGCCCTGTCCATACAATGGTTTTGGTGTTTTTGTTAATTTTTTTGCTCATTCTTCTCAATTTTCAGGTTTGTAGCTTGCTCCTTTGCAAGAATAAACAGAGAAAAGTTATAAGTTACTTGTACGTTCACTTCATTCCTTGAAACATTAGTCTTGCAGACCAGTCTCAGACCTTCCTCCAGAGTGCTGCGGAGGAGGGTCTGGCGAGTCCACTCAGCATTCCGGGATGGGAGAAAACATTTAATTAAACCAATCCCAATAGTCTTGGGCATCTTGGTCCCGCACAGTGCAACGGTGCCTCTGCAAAACAGAACTCTCACAGTTGACATATAGTCTAGCTAACTGACTGGATATACCCTGCAGAGATCTGAGGAGCAGTTAACCGTAGTCCTCATAAATCCACCTGAGTTTAAAATGCCAACCCAAAGAAAGAGAGCATGCCCTCTGGGAGTTTTTTCCTGTCATAATGTGTGGACTTCATGCCACACATAACAATGCATCTTTGCATGTGGGTACCCTCATGGCTTTATTTGATCCTCACTTCCATCACTCATTCATTTTCAGAAGCAATTCAAGGGATGTTTGATGTGTAAACATTTCATACCAAGTCGGACATGCAACTTCTGCAAAAGCCTTATGTTAACAGTTAAATTCTCTGTGATTTGTTGTGTAAATTGGGTTAATGTTTGACACAAAGCTAACTTCAGTTACAGCTTAAGCTTTTACATGACATGTATTATTTCAATGTGATCATGAATGAATTATCTTGATACTGAGCCATTGTCAGTGTACTGATTGTGAACAGGAAGAATGGGATTTCAAATCAATCTCTCTTGTCTCATGCTAACAGAACAGCGTGATAACGGGGGTATATCCTGCCAGTCCTTCCTCCTGGCTTTTTGTGGTCATAGCAATCCTGGCTACTATGTACACACGCTCCGACCCCTCCATGGGACTCATAGCCAAGATACAGGAGCACCTGCCAGTCAGGTAACGCATCTCGTAATGCCATGAAAATTAGGTTAATGATTAATCTTTTGATTTACCAGACACCCTCTGCACACACTAAACATTCCTTTTCCCTGATTGTACATTGTGTAACAGAGATGGGTGTAGAGGATGTATAGATGTATAGTGTGGTTTATTAGGCCTTACCCTTCCCATTCTTCCTTTTCATTGTCTTCTATAATATATATAGTTTATTTTTGCCTCATCTTGACATTGTTCTCCTGTTTTTTTTTTCCACTTTCTCCTATCCACAACAGATTTTGCATTTAAGTGAAGGTATATTGGTCACAACACTGATTCGGAAAAAGGGAGCAAATTAATTAGAGATTTCCTTGCTTGATATTGCCATTATGAAACAGTTAGCTCTTGTAGTTTAAATCTTTAAAAGTAGTTTTTCTTTCCATCAATCCTTGTTCCCTGTTCGTCTTGCTTCTAGTTCTATTTTACTGCTACTGTTTCACTTCCTGTTCTTTTTTTTCCCTCCCTCTTTGCCCTGTATCAAACTGTCCACCTTCTCTCACCATTTGCAGCCAATCTATGAGCACCCAGTTCCAGACGTTGGTGTCAGCAGTGCTTTTCAGTACCATGCTATGGCTCTTGCTCATCTTCACCATGCGCATGTGCCTCAAGAAGCTGCTCTCCTATCACCGCTGGATGTTCGAGAAGCACGGCAAGATGTCCAACACCACCAAAGTCTGGGTGGTCAGTGTTGTTTCACACCTTTTCCACTTGGCACTGTAAACTAAACATACCTTTTACTTTCCTCAAGTTCTGTAATCTTTGGTATGTTATATGCTGTTGTTAAAAAGACAATTAGTACACAGTAATGTTTCCTATTGTCTTTTTTTCAAGAGTAGCCACTTCATTTTTTATGTCCTCCCATACTACAAAATGTTTGTGTGATAGATAGATAGATAGATAGATAGATAGATAGATAGATAGATAGATAGATAGATATTGATCCCAAGAAAAATGGGAAATTACTGTGTTACAGCAGCACACGTACATCAGTCACACAACACAGAATATAAATATAAATGAGATACTGCTGCGAGAAAAGAGATAAATAAAAGGAAAAGGTGTCAATCTACAACAAATTATCTAATCACCTTAAAGGGACAGTTCACCCCCAAATCTAAAAAACCTATCAAACTAATATTATAATATTTATCAAACTAGATGGTTTTAGTGTGAGTTGCCCAGTGTTGGAGATACTGATGTCTTCCTTCTCCTGAATACATTAGAACTAGATGACACTCGGCTTGTGGTGCTCAAAGCAGCAACAAAAACACATTTGAAAAACTCAACAACAATGTCTCTTTCTAGAAATCAGGACCTGGTTACACGAGGAAATTCACAGACCTAGTTGTGAGCATTTTCATGAAGAACTATGTTAGAAAGCAAATAGTTGATGCAGTAAACTGCTCACAACCTGTCTGTGATCATCTTGAGCAACCTGGTCATATCTGGCTGTTATTTCCAACACTGAGCAACTCACACCAAAACAATGTAGACTGATAAATAGCACTACAAATAAGAGGGAAACATTTTTTGATTTGGGGTTGAACAGTCTCTTTAATTGTATCTAAATGTAATCTGATTGTTATGATATTCTACAATACTACGTGAAGAAAACCAAAAATAATTAGCCCTAGTATGCCCTCACTTTAATATTTTGAGTGTGTTTGTTTCTATGCCAGGCTCTAGTGCGGATCTTCTCTGGCAGAAAGCCTCTGCTCTACAGCTACCAGGGTTCGTTGCCAAACCTGCCTGTGCCTGCCATCAAGGACACAGTCAAGAGGGTGAGGCGTCACATGAAGCAGAGGAAATGACAACACGCTGATTACTGAGCAGGAAACATATGAATCACTTTCTCACATTTCCTGCCTCTGTTGCACCACATTTCTTTTGTTGTTGTCTCAGTTTGGCTGCAAACTAGTTAAGAGATGTATAAAAATGCCTGGTATCTACCCTTCTAAATTGAGATGTATTTGACAGATTGGAGGAGATAGAATGGAAAATAGATTTGTTGTTCTATCAGCAGTTAATTGTTATGGTAGTAGTCTTCCACATACCATTACAAATTGTTTTCAAGGTTTCTGTATTTAGTTGACTATGTAATCTGGTGGTCATTTTATTTCTGCTGAATGATGCTTATTCTTTTCTTTTATTCTTTACGCATCACTTCTGTTTAGCACTTGGAATCAGTGCGTCCACTGATGGATGATAGACAGTATGAACACATGACTAAGCTGGCGGCAGAGTTTGAGAGCAGCCTCGGTAATCGCCTGCAGTGGTACCTCAAACTCAAAGCTCTCTGGTCCACCAACTACGTAAGTGGTTGACCACAATGCTCTGGTTGTGTGGCTACTTCAAACATCATGTAAATGTTCAAAGCAAAGCAGGCCAAAGGAAATTTAAAATTCCATTAACAATGTATATATTTGTGAGGTCCTTTGGTTTAAATTATTTAACCTGTCTGAATATGTAAGTGACTGCCAGTTGGCTTTAATATTAGCTCTGTCTAAAAAATTTTATTGTATGTTTGTTTTCAGGTAAGTGACTGGTGGGAGGAATATGTCTATCTACGTGGACGTGGCCCAATAATGGTCAACAGTAACTATTTTGGCATGGTATGAAAAGCTTTAAATTCTCAGAAATTTCCAGTCTAACACGGTGTTATGTTTAACTCTGTTTGATGGCGGACATGTTGACTGTACCAGGCCTTGAAGGTTACTTCATTCTATTGTGGCTTTTGAGATATTTATAGATATATAAATGTATAAAGGATTGATATAGAGGATTCTTTCTGGGAATAATTTGTGGGCGTTGTTTGTTTGTCACAAGGAAAAAATAATTGTGTGTTACTGCTTGTCATAGGTTTTTACCTTTTTTTTTTTTTCTCTAATACTCTAATAGGTTCTTGATATATGTTCTTTGTCAACAACACTCAGGTTTATATGCATACATCTTAACACATACAGTAATATGAATGTGAATGTTGTTTTTTAGGTATGGCTTCTAGAAAAAACAACTATTTTCTCAAGCACGGTACAATCCTTTGTTTTTTGATTTAAAGAACCATAGCAATAATAACTGAGAAGATTGTTACTCAAACACACTTGACCCAAACTCTCAAAGCAGAACGTGGATCTTGATTCTGAAATCCCAGGCGGACCACTATGTTTGGAAAATAGTAACCCATGTTTATTCTACTCCTGACTTCATGTCTCTTCCTGCGTTCTCTCCCCAGGACTTCATGTATGTAACGCCCACACCCATCCAGGCGGCCAGGGCAGGCAACAGCCTTCACGCATTCTTCCTCTACCGCCGCAAACTCAACAAAGAAGAGCTTAAACCTGTGAGTTAACCCACCAGCCAACCTAACTGCCCCACGGAGGCGTTAATTATTTAGGTCTCTTTGCTATGGCAACAAATTTGTTAATCAAAGTTCTCAAAATGATGAGACAAATTTCTTTGTGGAACCTGAAAATATTTTTTACTGGTAAATGATTACAATAGAAACATATGAGGCCATCAGTATGTGTTTTGACCGTGTGAGTAACATCTATTCATTGCTGTGTGTGTGTGTGTGTTTTGACTGTTTATGGTACGGTGGCGTGTGCATCTCATCTTTTTAATGTTTATGTGAAGACACTTCCCTCATGTTCTCATACCATGCTCATCTCTCACCCTTTCCACCTCTCTTGCTCGCTTGATTTCTCTTTATTTACTACCCTTGTTTCCACTCTCTTAAAAAAACTCTCTTTTCACTTGATTCTACGTTCCCTCCACTGCTCTCCTCTGTCCTTGCCTCCGTCCTCTCCTCTCCGTTTCCCAGAACCGTATACCAGGCACTGTCATTCCTCTGTGTTCAGCTCAATGTGAGAGGCTATTCAACAGCACACGCATTCCTGGAGAGGAGACGGGTAAAGAGACTGACATGCAAACGCACATAGACACATGCTGTGGCAACGTGAATATTCACTCAGTTCTGAATATTATAGTGTCTAAACATTAGCAGGTAGCTTCAGGAAGTGAGAAATGCTATCACACTGCTGCTTCAGAGATTATGAGGCAAACTGCAGGTGTCTGAGCTGTCTGGAGTTTAAGCGTGGGATAGAAAACCGTGTGAAAGACTGTTAATGTGTGTTTATGGTCTCAAGAAACAAAGGCACCGTGATTCACTGAGTCATATGTCTGCTGTACAGGCTATCCTGTCATCTCTCATCTGTCTCCTCTTGCCTTCTGGTCTAATCGCAGGTCTGTCTGGGTTTCTGGAACGGGTCTGTCTTCAACTAATGTCTATTTTCTTCTGCCCACACATTTTGTTTTCTCATATTTTCCTTCCTTCCTTGGTTCTCTTTCTATCTACTTTTTTATTGTCCTTTTTGTGTTCTCTCTTTCTCTCCCTCACTATCTTTTTGCACTGTTCCCATCCTTTATCCTGCTCAGTTATTGTTGAGGTCTGCAGTTCCTTGCTGTTCCTATCAATTTGAGAGGATGTTTGACACTTGTCGAATCCCTGGAACATTAACAGGTAGTATTAATACTTTTACACAACTGGCTCAATCCTAGTTGTAGATCTTGGAATACATTTTTTTACGGTGTATAATTAAAAATTTAAAATGAAGATATAGCCCTGTCTCATATGTAGTAAATGTTCCTTGTTCATTATGTTAATGAGCCAATATCTTGATAGTCACCCTATTACTCATTTCAAATTAGAAACCACAATAAAAAGAAACACCCTTGCTTTCCTTTACTCAGGCATGCCTCCTTCAGCACTGTATTTCTTCATTTAAGTCGTCCTTAAGGTATCCGTTTAGCTTTATCTAAACTATATAGAAAGCTATATAGTTTGGACAATATCATATATCCAAGACGAAACTGAAAGAAGACTCAGAGAGAAAGTCTCAATTACAAATATGTCTGCTACTTCAGCACCATAGACAGCGCCATGGATTTATCAACACCCGGTAAGGCTACTGATATTTCAGGGCCATGGTCGGGGCCATAGATTCTAACTTTCACAAACAACCACCCCTCTGCTCTGGTGCTGTCTATTACTAGGGGATGGAGAGGGATGGCATGCATTTTAGTCATTTTGCTAACAAGGTGGGTGGCATCCTGCCTCAAATCACCTACTGATTAAATGAATGCATTGCTGAAGATGAGTGACATGAATGTGAGAACAACCCTTGCCAGTAGGACAGACACAATGCAGAGGTTTTGAATAAACGTAAGCACAAGGCACATAAATTCCTAAATTAAGTGCATCATCTCTGATGTTTTTTTTTTGTTTTTTTACTCAATTCACTAAATATTTACTTTTTTTCTTTTACGTGCAAAGACACCGTGCAACATTGGCAGGACAGTGACTACATAGCAGTATACCACAGGGGTCGCTACTTCCGTCTTAGGGTGTACCAGGCAGGCAGACTCCTGTCGCCCAGGGAGATTGAATTCCAAATTCAGAGGATCCTTGATGACCCTTCACCTCCTTCCAAAGGAGAGGCCAAACTGGGGGCCTTGACCGCTGGAGACAGGTCAGTTTGACCAACCACCAGTGTTTAAATCACAAGGACAGTACATCCTTAATGTATTAGAGCCCGACTCGGTTTTTGAGACCGATATTGATTTTTTTGGGGGGGAATTGACAGATTATCAAAATGGCGCACAATATAGTGTATTTTCAAACTAAAATTAAAAAATACCTTTTCTATGTGGTTTGTGCACCAATTGTTTTACCAATATGACTATGCAAAAATACTCAGAAGGCTGCTTCCTTAAACAAATAACTTTATTAAATAATATTGAACATTATACATTATGCATACAATGTTTTACAACTACAGAGAAAATAAAGAATAAATATCTAAATAAACATCAGTATTCTATGTTCAGTATCAGCTGACCATTTAAATAAAGAACTAGGCAATGACACCATTTCTAAATCACCCCATGCCTCGATTTCTGCATTATATGTTCTGTAGAAAAGGATTTCCTATCGCCAACATATACTCCAATACAATGGATACCGATATGTCTGTGATAGGCCAATATCGGCCACTACATTTAGAGCCAAGTTTTAATGTCATCATTTTTCTCTTAAATGTTTCCCAGAATTCCATGGGCTAAAGCCAGGGTGAAGTATTTCAGCAGTGGGGTCAATAAACGCTCCCTGGACTGCATAGAGAAAGCCTCCTTCTTTGTGTCCCTGGATGATGATGAAGACGGTGTGACGGCAGATGACCCGGCCAGTCTAGATTCCTACGCCAAATCCTTGTTGCATGGGAAATGTTATGACAGGTAATTTTACATCTAACTGATCACTGTCTCATGAACATCTAAGTTAACTAGTTTTTAATGTTGTGTATCTTGGTTGTTATGCAGGTGGTTTGACAAGTCCTTTACAATTATTTACTTCAAGAATGGAAAAATGGGCATCAATGCAGAGCACTCGTGGGCTGATGCACCAGTGGTATCACACTTATGGCAGGTAAGGAATGTGAAAGAAAAGTAGGCTCCACACTGTTGTCATCTGGTCCTGAGAGGCAATCGCTTAAAATTGTTGTTTGTTTCCAGCACGCCTTGTCCACTGACTGTTTCCAGCTCGGTTACAATGCAGAGGGTCACTGCAAAGGAGAAGTAGATTCATCACTACCGCGACCACAGAAGCTGAACTGGGAAATCCCTCCAGAAGTTAGTTATCCATTCACACATTTCCCTTGACTCCTTTTCTCCTTTAGCTAAAGAACACAGGTTTTCAAGTTGGCAACAACTTATACTGGCTTTTTATACATGCATTAAAAAGTGTGTTTTGAAATGAGGCATGTATTGTAAACATCATAATTCACATTAGGCTCATACTAAAATTATAAAGTCACAATTACTCTTATTTAGATATGTATAACTGTAAATAGGTACTGTAGCATGCAAACATCTTATTTTGTTCATTGAATCTTTCAAAGTGAGAGCTGACATAGTGACAAACCCACGTTATATAATAAGAAAAACAGCTGCCTAAATTATTATAAAAAAGCTGATGTTTGACATGATGTTGAATTTTGACATAACATTTTCAAGGATGTATTATAATATTCTAGAGAAACACTGTATTGTTAAAGAAATATTTTATATATAAATATTAGTTTTCTTGGCAAGAGTCAGATAAGAAGATCAACCTCTGAATACTTAATATGAAGGTAAAGCCAGTGTGTGGGTAGCCTAGCTTAGCATAAAGACTGGTTAGCCACCAGGGACAGGACTAACGTGGTGATAAAAGCTGACTTGTTATTTGGAACAATATGAAAGCATGGCTCATTCTTTTGAAACCACAGCACAGTGGTTATATGTATCTCAGTCCTGTTATGTTAGCTGTCTGGATGTGTCTGTCCCAGTGTGAGGAGCAGATCTCCCAGTCTCTAGCAGTGGCCCAGGCCCTGGCTGGTGATGTGGACTTGCACGTTTTTTCCTTCCAAGACTTTGGCAAAGGAAAGGTCAAGAAGTGTCGAGTCAGTCCAGATGCCTTCATTCAGATGGCTCTTCAGTTGGCCTACTACAGGGTAAGCCTCCCTTCTGAAGTAGCATGCCTTTGTGTGAGCGCCAGACTACATTAAATGTGGACATTGCATTTGGCACTGTCAATGTTATCTGTTGCATGTGATTTTTTTTATTTTTATTTTTTTATTTCAGGACCAGGGGAGATTCTGTTTGACGTACGAAGCCTCCATGACGCGTCTGTTCAGGGAGGGCAGGACAGAGACTGTTCGCTCCTGTAGCAATGAGAGCAGTGCCTTCATCCGGGCGCTGGAGGGTGGAGAGGTGAGACCATGGAAACTGTCTCTTCATTTCCATCATTTTTGTAAAGTACAGTTTAAGGAACGTTTTGGTGGATAACATAATAGGAAATTGAAAGAGAAAGGTGAACTTAAAAAAATCTATAAGCATTGCAAATGATCATGTTTTACATTTTTCTCTTGCATAAATCATGCCGTGTCTATCATTAATATGTGCAATGCCAATCAGTCATGCCGCTCATGCCATTCTCCCCCAGGCAGCAGATGTGTGCAGGCGTTTGTTCCACGAAGCGGCAGAAAAGCACCAGCATTTATACCGCTTGGCTATGACTGGAGCTGGCATCGACAGACACCTCTTTTGCCTCTATGTGATGTCCAAATACCTCGGAGTGGAGTCTCCTTTCTTGAAAGAGGTTCATTTTCCTTTGTTGTGATTTTTAGTCAGACATCAGTCTGTCCGGTTCAGTATGAGTATTTATCTCTTTAGCAGAGCCAATACAGCAGCAACTTCATCAAATTGATGTCATGGCTTCTTGTGGGTATTTCAGGTGCAGTCTGAGCCGTGGCGGCTGTCCACCAGTCAGTCACCAATGCACGTGGAGATGTTTGACCTCGTCAATCACCCAGAGTACGTCAGCTGTGGAGGGGGCTTTGGACCGGTCAGTGCTTCATTCACAAAGTCATTCAATTGTTATGGCAACAGTTATGGCAAAACTCAAAGCCAGAAATAAACTTCCATTTTGCTATTGTAGCATGTATTTTTACTAACTAAAGCCGCTCTTTTTCAAAGCCACATTTTACAATTTTTCCTCGCAGGACACGGGGGTTGCTGGTCTACCGCTGCTTTGAATCACATGGTTTGTGTTATTGTGCAACTTTTGTGTTATTAGAGGGTCAGGAACTAACAAACAAACTAACAGATTGAAGCAGTGTGGACCAGCAACTCCCCTGTTCTGCGATTTAAAATGACTGTTTTTGTCAAAGGAGTCTGGTGGCTTTGAAGAGAGTGATATAACGGCTTCAGTTTCCTGTAAATGGCTATCTGACAGCAAGGTAAAATGGCAAAAGTATTCTGAATGTAGCATACACTTAAACTGATAATGATTTTTTTAGGTGGCTAAAAATACAATTAGCTGCTGCCTCTGTCCACAGCCGTAATTTGCTTTCCTTCTGTGCCGGGACTGCTGTTCCTACCGCCATCTACTGTTGACTAACATATAACATCTACTGACTGACATCTACTGTTAACTAACCTCACTTCTGAAATGGCTGTACACAGTTTGAGTTTTGAGAAATAACCATTTCATGCTTTTTGCAGTGTTGACACTGTAAAAGTGCAAGCACATGTTTTTAATATTTGTCTTTTAATAATTCCTGAACAAACAACGTAGGTCCTTCTTTTTGAAAGTGGCTCTGGGTTCTGATTCTCATTAAGCAGCCATGAGTATATATATTGTCTGTATCTCTTTCAGGTGGCTGATGATGGTTATGGGGTGTCCTACTCTGTTTTGGGAGAGAACATCTTATGCTTCAACATTGCGTGCAAGATCTCATGTAAAGACACTGTGAGTCTAATGAAAGTAGCTCCATAGAAAAAGTTGAAAAGAATTAACTCCTCAACTTGGGGCAATTATGAAGTTATTAGTTTAGTTTATAAAGTTTATCTCTGTTACTATTTCGATTGATGAAAGCAGATGACATAAAACCTTTTTCAATGAAGCCCCAAAAAAAAAAGTGTCTCCCAGTCTCCTTATTCTTTATTCTGTCTCCCCCCCAGTCAGCCCATACGTTTGGTGCACAGATCAGAAAAGCCCTGCGCGACCTGCTGCAGCTGCTGATCCCCAACCAAACAGCGTTCAAGACAGAAGAGAAGCAGCCAGAGATCAAGAAAGACCTGTAGTTGGTTACTCCATAGAAAATGATGCTGAAGGGAAGGTGTACAAGCGTACTTTTTTTATTTTTTTTTCTCATGCATTTGGAGAATTTGATAGCCACACAGATACTTTTCCAGTGACAGCTCAATGGGGAAACTGCTAAAATGGAGGTGATGTTTTTACTAATATGCATCTATATTTGTGTGTGTCTATTATCTGGGCGATAGGTGTGTGAGAAGGAAAAAGGTCCATGGAATAACAAGAAGTGTTACTCAAGTACATTAAGGTTTATGCGTTTAGTTTTAACAGTAAAACCTTTGGAAAATATGTTATTATTTTTTACATGTTTTGATTATAATAAAAAGGCCAGTACATATTGCAGCACTCAAGGTTAGGGTAGAAATTGCTAAACACTTCACCTTTTTGCAGGGAGTAATTTAAAATCAATTCAAGTGCATTATGTGCTGACACCACTAAGTGTGCCACACTGTTTGTGCCACTAATTTTCTGTTAAATTTGTTTCGAAGCGTATGATGCATCTGTCGTCTCGGCGCATTAGCTCAGAGAGGAAACATGCAGGGTTCTTCAGAATCTACCATCTAAATGCAACATTGCTATAACAATGACGCAACATATTTTAAAATCTCGGAAGTCTGTGACTTCTCAGTGTTTACTTATTATGTATAAATCTGCTTTCTACAAAAACAACATGATTGTAATGCTGTGCTGAGAGTACCCGGCTGTTTATACAGGAAACGGCAGAAGTGAAATGACATTGCTCTACTTAATTCAGGTTGGCATTACTCTTTGACCGGTATTATATTCAGTGCCAGCTCACCCAGGCTGTATCCTCTATTTCATGTTTTTAAACATAATAAAAATGTGCGTACAAATAATGTAGGTCAGTTTATCTTTCAGTGGTCACTAGGGTTTTCTGTTATGAACTCCAGTTATTTCACTGCCTCTATAAGTCTGTTTTGTAATTATTATTACCACTGGATTATTAAAGAAGTGTTGTAACAATGCAAGCTACATTTATGAACATCATGTTTAGGTATTTAGTGTTGAGCAGTGTTGCAGGTCAGATGGTACCAGTGGCACAGAATGCTATTATTCTTCATTGATTATTGCCTTTTAGTGTTTTCAGTTGAGCTTGTCTTGTTGTGTCTATGATCAGCATTTGTAATGCAATATTATGGCGGAACATAAAGTCATTCTTAAAGAAAAAAAAAAACTCAAGTGTTTCTATTTGTTGCCTTAAGAGTACTCGGCCAATTTAGCCTTTATGGATGGAGCCGAACCAGCAATATCTTTTTTTTTTTTTTTTATTCCATGCATGTTTCTACCTTGTCAAAACCTGGTGCCTACATTATCCAAAATGCAACTGTACAGTCAAGATCACTAGAATTTTTGCCGCTCCCTTTAGCGCCACAAAAGGGTGCTGGCGTTCTCTTTAATGCTCACAGGCTTGTATGAAGGAAAAACGTTTATGTATCTATTTTATATAATTTGAATTTCTGCAAAAGGACACAGCATATACTGCTAAATAATAAGAAATAAGAGTGAACATGGAAGACAACATAACATTATTTTTTTAATTAACCTCATAAATAATGTACATGAATAATATCTGTGTTAAATATCATACATACAAACTGCAGGGTATAAAACCTGTAGGAGTAATTGACCTTTTATAATATTTTGTATTTGCCAAATGCATCAGAAAGCACTTTCCTATGCGCTGCATTTCAAACGGATTTGCTTTCTGTAAAATAAGCTTTGTGTTTATTATTTGTAGACAACTCCCCAGCTCATTCTGGTTTCATTGATCATGAAATTACTGGCTGTTTTAACCACTCTAGCCATTATATTTTTATTTTCACAGCTAAGGTGTCCATACAGATGTTTAGAAGTAATTGCAATGTCTTCTTTGGCACTGAAGATAATTTTATATTGACAACTTCACTTCACGCTTCATTGATTTTCTACTATTATTTTTTATGGAATAGCTTACCATCTGGCTGGACTCTCCACTGAAGCTTGGCCCCTTCATACAGTTGTTGGATCTATGGAATCAAGGAAAGAAAACACTTTTAGTCAGTTACTATAGTAATGGCCCATGTACACTGGTAGTGATAATGCAACTGCTTGACTACTGTAAGCAGCACCTACATTTAAGAATAGACAAAAACTTACTTAGTTTAAAATGGCTTCGCTCACAGCAGAGTCACTGAAGTTCAACAATGAATTTGACTTCATTTCCACCCTCACAATCTTTTTCTCTTTTCTACGGCTAAACAGAAATTATACAATAAGTATACTTTTTGGTTTGTTATGTTAAATTAACCATGTTTTATACTGTTACTATAATTGTGAATGCTCACAATTATAGCAGGAGAAGGGACTTAACGTAGAACCATCTCTTTCAAACCACTTCTTGGCAGAGGGCTTATACACTGCAGTGTCCATCCTTATTTGGCTGAGAGCCCTCCCAGTCTCTGAAGGAACTGTCACTCTGGTCCGACTATTCCCACTCATCTCTGAAGAATGCGATCCAGTCCAAGGACAGCGATGGCACATTTCCATTAATCATTTGCTGTAATGCCTGATTATCAATCTGGCTCCTCACACTGGCCAAGTTAGTATCATTCTGTCGACAGTGCTCTTGGGCTGGCCTCCATGACTTCTACTCCACCGAACCCCTCATCTGTGAATATTGCAAAATGAACTGTAGAGATTAAAAGGTTTAAAGAGAATGGGGAAAAACGCACAGTGTTAATTTTTCAAGCCGCTGCACACGCTTAAAGATGCATTTAAGAGATACTCCAGTTATTTAGTGATGCACAAAACCAGTGGATATAAGTGATATTTATTTTAGACAACTATGCTAATAATTAATTGATGATTGTTAAATAATTACCCGACAGTAAAATGATCATAGCATTTAAAGAGATTTTTCTTCTGCAGCTAAAGGCATTGACCATAGTAATAAATGCCTCTAATGACTTTGTTACAGAGCAACATCTGCATGGCTACAGCTGTTACACAATCAAAGAGCATTCCAGGAGGCGTGTGAATGTATTCTAGAGCTACAGCCATTAGTCGATTAATTGATTCTTCGATCAACAGAAAATGAATCGGCAACTATTTTGTTTAAGTCATTTTTTAAAGAAAAAGTACTACCATTTCTCTGGTTTATATCATAGCTGAATATCTTTGGACTACTGGTAGGTAGAAAATGGTCTGTTGAAATAAAATAATTGTTAGTTGCAGCTCTAATGTGTTCTCTAATGTGTTGTCACATTTCCCATGCTATTCATAGTAATTAAAATTTAAAATATTTAGTTAAAATAAGATCAGATTCTTTAAATAAGTTTAAATATCCAAATAATTTTTCTTACCTAATGCACAGATGTTTCCTTGTGAGCGATAAAGTGTACTTCTGCAGGTTGTTACTCTTTCTCTCTCACTCTTCATACATATTTTGGCTGTTTCCAAAGCACCTTCATATTTGTGTTTATAGAAATGCTGTATGCATTTGACCATTGCAAGGGAACATTTGTATTTTACAAAAATATCTGTAAGAAGCAAGTGGAGTTTGTGGTAACAGCCGACTGACATCAACATTTTGTGTATGACCTGTTCTGGTTGCCTATGATGTCACAGACAGATAGATTGATTCCTATAAAATACTACAAGGTCTGTCATTGATAGTCAGTGGAAACCTGCATCCTGGGAACACAGAACCTGACAGAAATTGTCTTGTTTTTGCCTCCTTTTCCTTCTGTCTCTATTTATCTCCTGCCACCTGTCTTTCTGTCTCTTATTTCAGCTGTGAGGTCAGCAACAAACCCTTCAGTCATTATCCTACCCATCAGACTTCAGCTTATGCCCCTCAAAAGCCGACAACAATTGTCTATATCTTCACACACACACACACACACACACACACACACACACACACACACACACACACACACACACACACACACACACACACACACACACACACACACACACACACACACACACTATTTCTATAAAGGTCCGTCTCTCCTCTAGTTGTTACTCTGCTTGCTTTCATCATCAATGAAACACCCTTTTTCTCTTTTGCAGTTCAGGTATGTGCTTTGACTTTTCCTCTGCAGTGGTTTCACTTTGGGCTTCTACTTCATGGCAGTTCTACGAAAACATGCACATCACTGGGTTTGATACAATGTTGTTTATGGACTGAACATTTTAAATGACAGTTGTTAGATTAATTTCAAGGCTTTGAAACACTTTGCTCAAGTCAGTTTGTTATAACGGTCCCATATTATGCTCATTTTCCAGTTCGTAGTTGAAAAAAAAAACCTCTGATAACCGACTGTGGCTACCTGCCCAGTGCTAAGCGATAGACAGAATGTCTAAGTTACGTTAGCTAGTGAGCACAGTGGAACATTTAATAACCACAGCCAGATATTTCCTAAAAAGCTAAAAGAAGAGTGAATGTTAGACTTACATTCTCCAAGTGGCCAGAAAGATGACACAAAATGAATGGTAATATTGAGCTGTGTCTGCTGGACGTGTAAATGGCAACTGTTGGCTTACAATTTTGCCATATTAACTTAAAAGGTGCTAATATGTCTGTGTTGTGTTCCCACCTTGTTACCGTTGCTGCAAGCACAAAAGAAACAGGTATTATTACACTTGTAACATTGAAATAATCACACATTTATATATCTATCTATCTATGACAAGTTATTCTTGGTGCCTGGGCCTCTTTATCCATCTGTCGGTCAGTTTGGCCAGAAACATTCAACAGTGAAGCGATGTGATGAATTCCTCTCCCAATCCCCCATCTGCCTTCGGTCCATGTGCCCGGTGTTTATTCAGATTCACATGCTCATGCTCTGAGATCTTGGCTAAAAATGAACTACAAAGGGATCTGAGAGACTTGGGAGGCCTCAGTGCTTGATCTACCATGTTAATACACTCAAAGGCAGACAGCCTAGGGGGGCTTCCAGTTGTTTGCATTGAAAGATAATGTTTTAAAAATTGGTCTACTGCTGGAGTGTCTACCCAGAAACCACTTTTTCCTCTTTGTTCGGTTTGACTGCAGCTCATTAGACGGTTTTGACTTTGTAAATGGATAATACTGTATCTCCTCTAACACGTTCCACTGAAATACATATATAAGCTGCTAAATTTATGGTTAGGAATGCTAAAATATTTATGTGGCTCCACGGCCGTTTAAATATCCCTTCAGTTCAGGGAGACTGTGAGTAGATCAAAATTTAATAGAGGATTTGGCTGGTGTTAATTGCAGCCAACCGACCAGCTTAATCTCTCTAACCCACATTCTCTCTTGTAAATCAAATTAAACAAAAGGATTGGCCAGCTGATAGCCCACTCTTATCCTGGGTAACAGGACACTGTGGCTTCTTCTATTCCTAGATCATTAGCTACAATTGGCCTTCCCCTTTATCTTCTTCTTTGAACAAAAAGACCGCTGTATTAAATGTGTAATGCGTCTCCAGTGGCCAAAATTTGTTCAAAATTAAATTTTTTGACATTACGACGCATTGAAGCTCAGCCATCTGGAGGGGCATGCAAACATATTAACTGATTATCTTCTATGAATCTATCTTTTTGTGTGTGCATAGTCAAATATTATGTTTAGACTATGTAACGTTTGTTGAACAGTGACCACTGTGGCTACAAATGGCAACTACAAAAAGTCAGTTGCTTCAAAGGTGCCCTGACACACATATTTCATGACTTTGTGGTAATGTCTGAAGTTCTACCATGGACTCATTTTTGTAGAAAAAATGCCTTAGTTATCTTGTTTCAAGCCATTCTAGCGTGGTATAGAAAGCCTGCAGGAAGACTCAGCTTGACTTGTGCCAGTTCTCATTCAAATTCAACGAGCTAAGCTGCTTGACTCTGATTGGCTAACAGCTAGCCAATGAGAGCCTGGCTATCATCACATCATATCAGTCTGACTGACCAGATTTTCAGACTGGCCTGATTTCTCCGCCTTTTTCTTTTCAGTGGCTAGAGCTGACAGAGGAGGTAGCAGTTTATTTTCACATTCACAACATAACAACAAACACATACGGATCTAACATATATCAAACAATGCAAATAAAAACGGTTTAGTGTGGCAGGGCACCTTTAAAGGTGTCATTATTGGGCGACCTGACTGAGCGAACATGTTATGTAACTGTGGCACAAATAGAGAAGAGACATAAATATCTACAGCATCTAAAGTTAATTAACGTTTGCCACAATAAGCTACTAGCCATGCCAGACCAAATTAGGCTGTAGCACTAAAACTAGTTTAAAGTTTGTCAAAACTTCCTTTTTTAGGGAGTTGATGGTCAACTTCAGTCAACTGTCCATGTCCTGTGTTTGCAGCATAACGTAACATTTGATTATTTGTTTGCAAATTAGAAGCCAGTTTTGTATTTTTTTGAAGATGTACTCTACCAAACTACTATTGAAAAATCATAAATCATCTATAAATGACACCTTTCATATGGTTGGCTAAGGTTTTTGCTGTTGTTATTTATGACAGTGTGATTTGGATATTTATGATTTTCTTTCCAGTGTCACCATGTCTGATTTGGACGTTCATGGGTGAGTAAATCCATTGCCACCAGTTAAACGTTTCTACATTCCTGTGTTAGTTTTATGGCGTGTCTGATGTATTCTTTCAATTCTTTTTTATTAAGAGGCCATCAGGAGGGTAAGGACATTCACTTACTTAATTAAGTTGCGGTTTATTTAATTAAGCCGCAGTCATTGTTTCTCTCAACTCAATCGCTGTGTCACTCTTTCTTTTCTCTTCTAGAAGAAGATGAGGAGCAGGGAGAGGGAGGTGAGACTTTGATGCTGGGTTGTGTTGATTTAATAGACTATTTGCTTGGAAATAAAATGTTCAGATACAAGCTATAACAGCAACCTGTCAGTAAAAGCACAAGACAACCATCAAACTGTAAACATGTATTTATATGAATATACTTTATTCAAAATGAACAGGAAACTTTCATTTAAAGTGCGGTTTAGCTTTATAGTGAAAGTCACGGTTAGAAAAACAGTGGCCGTGAACTGTAGCTTTTTAAAGTATACATTTAATTTATGCATCTTTGCCTATTATTTCCTATTCCTATTTCCTCTGTTGTGTTTTCAAATCTAACTGCTGTTTATACAACATCAACTGATTCCCTTTTTTCGTTGCTGTTCTGACTGTCCTGTTGAAGAAGAGCGCCCCAAATACAGGTACGCATGTAAATACTAAACATTAAAATACTTTGTCAGATTTTACCACAAAATGCATTGCAATGAAGTAAAAATTAACTGATCGTGTATATTGATGTTGCATTCATGTTATTTTACAGGTCACTGGGCACACAGCTCGTTGCTCCTAAAATCCCTGAGGGGGAGAGGGTTGACTTTGATGTATGTTCCTTCAAGGTTGTTGTCAATGGAACATTTACACAATTACAGCACCAACAACTGTGGTTACATAATACTGATCTGGGTATTCACTGCCCCCTGTTAGGATATCCATAGGAAAAGGATGGAGAAAGACCTTCTGGAGCTGCAGACTCTGATCGATGTCCACTTTGAACAGAGGAAGAAAGAGGAAGAGGAGCTGATTGGACTCAAAGACAGGATTGTAATGCCTTTCCCGTGCTGTCTGTCCATTTCTTCCCTGTGCATCTACCCGAGAAAGAGATTTGTCAGGATACACTGACTATTAAGTGATTAAAGTGATTAAAGAGCCCTGTGTAAAAGTCCAGCTGACGTGTTATTTTGTGTTGTAGGAGAGCCGCCGAGCAGAAAGAGCTGAGCAGCAGCGTGTGAGGGCTGAAAAAGAGCGTCACAGACAGACACGAATTGCGGTAATTAACGTTTAACATTGTATTGTTTTTTTAATCCATAAGAGCACTTTAAGTAAACATCTGAAGATGACCTCTTCAGGAGGAGAGACAGAGGAAAGAGGACGAAGAGGCAAAGAAGAGGGCCGATGACGAGGCAAAGAAGAAGAAAGTGCTTTCCAACATGGGGGCTCACTTTGGAGGATTCCTGGCCAAGGTCAGAATAATACATTTAGGCAGGTGTGTTACTGTATAACTGTCAGAGTTTATGTGTGTCTGATCCTCCTAGAAAGTGAGTTGTGTTTGTTATCTGCAGGCAGAGCAGAGGCGAGGAAAAAAACAAACTGCGAGGGAAATCAAGAAGAAGACTCTGGCAGAAAGACGCAAGCCACTGGCTGTTGAAACCCTGAGAGAAGATGACCTGAGGTCAGTTTAAGGCCCATTAAAGCTAAAATGCTTAAACATTCATTATAGTTGAAGCCAGCTCTATGTTGTAGGAATGCCAGCTTGGTAAACCTGGTGCATACTATTTAAAGCTGCTGCCACAAAAGGTGCATTATTCTGCTGTGTTTTAGAGAGAGAGCCAAGGAGATGTGGGAATGTATCTACCAGCTTGAGTCTGAGAAATTTGACCTGACTGAGAAGACGAGGAGGCAGAAGTATGAGGTAAGCCATTTAGCTGAGAATATACAAAACTGGCATTTTTAAAAATGGCTAATTTGTGAGGTCAGAGTATGTTTGTGTTTTCCAGATCAACGTCCTGCTGAACAGAATTCAAAATGCTCAGAAATTGTGAGTCAAAATCTACAATTGCACAACCTTAACACCCCAAAAACTAAAGCATTGTAGAGAGCTACTTTGCATCAACTATGCAAACATGCCGCGGATGGATGGCAACGGTCGTATAAACACAGGAAATGCCAAACTCACAGCTCTTGAACATTTTCCACCTTATGCACAGGATGCACACATCTAAGATGTGAACATGAAGTGATACTCAATCCGTCACACTAGCTGGTCATTTCTGTGCCGACTCTGATTGTTAATAATCAACTGTATATTTTTTTTGTCTCAATGCAGCAAAAAGGTCCATGGTAAGGGGAAGGTCGGAGGACGCTGGAAGTAAACTCACACAAAAGGCACAGTGAAACAAGGGGGCAGTTTTCATGTGGCATTTTTAGTGAAATATATCAACTTACAATTACATCTTGCAATTATTATTATTATTATTGTTACATTAAATGCATGTATACGTTAAATGGACAATTTTGTAAAAGGTCATTTTCTAGCAGTGTCATTTGAAATGGAAATTAAATTGAATTAATATTAATAAAAATGTAAACATGGAAACGTTCACAGCTACTACAAACAAAATGGAACTATTATCTAGGGCCACTCAGTTGCTACTTATTGGCTGGGTAACTTCCTTATGAATGAAAAATAAATGATCTCTGTCTGCAATATCTCGTTGACTGTTGCATATTGTGAAGGTAAAGCTGCTGACAATGGGAGCAAAGGAAATGAAGAACCTTTACTTCCTCTGTGGTACGAAAACAGCATGGACGTCATCACTCTTCCCCTCACGCCACGGCTCAAATTCAGCCTCCAGAGCAATGCTCACCACTTTCTTTGCAAAGCTTGCTTCTTGCTCTTTGTTCACATCCAAAATGTACCTGTGATACACACACATAGACACACACACACATCCAACTTAAATGTAAAACTGCAAATAAAGGTATAATTAACGTTTTATCTGTTAACTAGCAGATTTGGATATGGAGCAAACACTAAAGAATCAGATACAGAAAAGCAAATGCATTTGTGTACAACAGAGCATAGTTACTGTACTCTTGGTGATTGTACTGTCGCAAGCTCTGTTACTATAAAAACCCTCACTTGGCCAACTCCACGACAATCACAGCGTCTGGTGCTGCAATCTGTCTTGTTGCCGGGCCAAACTGGTGCACGCAGCTTTATAGAGAGTGAAACAAAAAGTAGTCATATCAGTCTGATGGTGAAGAAATCCTATTTTGGGTTAAGGTAATATATTTGTATTATTATTTATTGAGTGAAAAGATCTATTAGAGCATTAGAGAAAAAAGAATTCTCACCTGGCAGAGAAGTAGATAATGTTGAAGAAGTGGGAGTATTTCTGTTTTTCGGGCAGTTTGTAAAGGGAGTCCATTGGCAGGAAGGTCACAGAGATCCCATTCAGACACATCAAGTCTGAAGAGGATTTGAGAAAATGCAATGCTAAAACCATCATGTTTCCTACACAGATACTGTGTTTTCTGTGTTCCTAACATCAAAATAGGTTTCAGAAGGATTGGAAGTGATCTACCATTCATTGAAAACCTTAGTTTCCATTGAAACAAGAAATGCAACATGCAGATGAGAGATGCAACATAGTCAAATCCAATAGTTTATCTCAGTCTGAACATTTTCACTTTGAGTTAATCATCTTTTTTTACTGCATGAGCTGTCCTTACCTGCACTGCACTGGCAACTAAAGCTACTACAGGCCTGCTAGTTTTAACAGCCATTTACCGTTAATTTTGAAAGATTTTCCATCAGCCTCTGGGGATGGCTCCTCTGGCTCTGCGTCTGACTGAAAAGTGGTGGGGCAGCCCCGTCTACTGGACAGCGACTGGAACAATTCCTGTACGTTTGCAAAGGAGATATCCTGGGCTGTCTGTGGATGTGAGGAAAGCAATAAAATGTCCCTCAGTGTATGAACAAGTTACTGCTACTGTACAATAAAAGAATGTGGAGACATAACTATAATCTAACATGTAATCCATGCTATTACTACTGTATATTTTACCTTGACATGTTGTCTATTCTGTGTCTTTAGCAAGCTCTTGTCGTCAGTTTCAATGCCAAAGGAGAGGTAAGGACTGGAAACAATGTCTCCCCAGTAGCCCCTGACAGCCACTTTGTCCCCTTTCTGTCCAGACACAGGCAAAGTTCCTGGTGTTATTGCTGCATTTTGTAGACATATTGTGCAGGAAAACAGACAAACACTCACCTGATGGAAGACTCTTGATGAGAGCAAACTTGGATTGGTTATTTGGTAGACACCTTCCCTCATTTCGAATGCCAAACCCCGTTCCCTCCATTGCATATATTGTTGTTTGTTGATGACACCACACTGCACACACATAAAGAGTGTCCATCCTTCAGTGCAACATATAATCCACCGTATTTTTACCGTTTGAAAAAAATATTTCTGGGAAGCTCATTTTAAATCGACAAACATAGGAAAGCACACACAATATTGAATTACCCCTTTCTCGTGCAGTTTCATTGTAAGGTCCCAGTCAAAGCAGCCCTTCTTGGAGTCATAGCGGGTTCCAAGATGCTGCCTGACCCGATAATCCCAGGCTTTGGACATTAAGATAGGGGCAGAGCACTTAGATGAAGATGATGAAGGCTGAGGCTGGATCCACAACTTGAAAATCCTGGCCAGCTCATCTCGCTCCTTAAACTGTAGAAATATTCAGAGTATGGAAGTTCACATGGGTTTGACTGAGCAGGCCTCAATTCCTGATTTCAGAAAAAATATCGATCATAAGGTCTTAAAGAAACATAGAGGATAGGCTTGTTTTACAAATGATCTTACCCTGAGAAGACTTGTGTTCAGACAGGGGTGTGCGGCCGTCTCCAGTGTGTCAGTAACAGACCGAGAGAGCTGTGATGCTGCACGTCTCAGTGTCTGTTCTGTCTGACTGCGGATCTCAACGTTCCCAAACACCTCCAGGAAAACCTCCGTCTTCTCTAAAAATAAAAAAATGTTGCAAAATAACTTAAATATTTGGGACACATATCTGTATTATAATTTTTACTGAACATTTATAAAGCTAATCATGTAACAGAATGTATTATTCCAACCATTATTTCCCATGCATTCCTTTGGCATCAGTGCCAGGTAGAGGAGCAGCAGCTGTCGAGCCACCACCTCCATGCTATTTTCTATCACCCACACCTGCAGTAGAGCAGAGAGTTCAAGTTCAAGTTTATTGTCATATGCATCTTAGTACAAAGTACCACAGCAATGAAATACAATATGCCTTTTTGCACTCTCTCAGCACCAGTCAACAATAACAGTTATAATAACAATAATAATAATAATAACATAAATAGCTTTTAAAACTTTAAAACAGCACAGCAGACATAGTGTCTAAGTGACTAGAGAGGCTTGTGTCGCCATGCGTCGGCGCCATCTTCATGTGTCAGAGAGAAGGAGCTTGCAGCTCACAGTAGAACATATCAATTTGTTCTCAGGGGGTCACATAACAGTTTAAGAGAGAGGCTCACATTAAGGCTTTTGTGGTCCTGCAAACCAGAAATGGTTTTCAAAATATGTCGTGGATCTCCACTGCCAACCAGTAAAACATTGACCTCCCCTTCAAGTCTCACTGGGCCTGGGCACAGAGAGAGAGAGAGAGAGAGAGAGAGAGAGAGAGAGAGAGAGAGAGAGAGAGAGAGAGAGAGAGAGAATACAGTAGTACAACACACCATAATTCAAGGGTGATAGTTTTTCAGTACAAACCAAAATGTGTCTTTGGCATTTGTAGTCTTCTTCATTCGGATATTTAACTGATAAATTAATAATTTGTAGATTATTTAGGCAGTGATCTTCTACAACTGTTTCTGTTTATGAATGAATTATCATTGGCAGAATTTAGCTACTATTCTTAATTGAAAAATAAGCATTTAACTGTATATATCGCCTGTACTATTTAAATGCTATGGACAAAATAACAAATACTGTATTCAGTGCAATAACCTCACAGTAAATACCATTACCATATTACAGTCTGGGTTAAAAGTTTTAAGTAAGAATTTATGGTGCAGTTTGAGGCCACTATTAATGCAGTTTTATATTTGTTTCAGTGTTCATAATTGTCTAGTTTTGTGTAGGCTACGTAGCTGAATGAATTAAAACTCATGTTATTTTCTACTTCCGTTTTTGTAATCAAGGGTGTTGGACTGGGGGTGGAAAGGTGACTGAGAACCCAGGCCCTCATGTGAGGAGGGCCCAGATAGATGCTAGAATTAATGTGGGGTGGGACCCATAGAGAATGCCTTTCTACAGGGCCCAGAATTATGTGCTACACCACTGCTATCAGTATGACATAAAATCCGTAGCAATATCACACTATAACAAAATACTCCTTAACAAGTATTTCACAAAATGTACTTAGGACTACGTATGCTAAAAGTACTATACAAAAAGTAACTAATTGTATTTTAAGTGTCAAAAGTGATAGTATCATTGTGCAGAATTGTCCCTGTTATTTTTTAATTTTTATATTATAGGATCATTATGCATGAATTAACATAATTTTGATGTGACGCATTTAGAAGGACCACGCATCCGCGTGCAGCCAAAGCTCTCACCCGTACTCAGCAGGTCGCGTGCGGGGCTGAAGCCCCACCAGGTGATGCAGCCAGCGCCCTCAGCTGTCCATCCGGCACTCATCCTGTAGCTAGCTAGCTAATGTGACCGAAAGAAAAAAAGACAGATTGACAAGCCTGACCGTAAGTGGTTCACATCATGACTGAACTAGTAACGTTAGATGTAATGTTAATGTTTTAATAGAGTCCCAGTTGGCATTGGCACAGTCTAAATGTTAGCACGAACGTTAACTAACGCTAGCTAGGTTAGCTAGCTTTCAGTAACTTTACTCGGTAAAAATAAAATACATTGTTAGCTTATTAATGAAGCTGTTATCCATTAACCAAACCCATCGCTGAATATAGCTAGCTAGCTGATGAATGGCCATAGACAGCGAAACAAAAATAACAAAACTCACCGGATAAGCTGCTTTAGTTTGCAGCTAACGCTAACCGTTGGATCAGAAAGTTTTGGGTTCTGTTGCTAGGCAACAGCTTCTCAATGGAGAGGACAGGCCATCTCCCCTAAAATTGATACTCCTGTCTAGAGATTTCAAGTCCAAAAGACTATTATGGTGAAACAATGTTGGTTCATTTCTATAATCTATAATACGCTTATGTATGTAATAGTATTCTAGAGTAATTTCTACAACTCTTTAATGTTTTAATTGATTACTTTTAGGGTAAGAACATAAACTAATGCTAATTTAAATAAAGGTAGGAGAGTAAGAGAAACATTGATGTGAAACCATTGTGGGTTTATTTTCATTCGAAAAAATCCAGAGCATTACAACAAGGGGTTTTCAGGAATCTGTTGCACCACATGACAACAAAAAGAGAAGAAAAAGGCCCCAGTGTACATGCCATGAGAAGTAGAAGCGCTACCCCCATGTCTCCAGAGTACCTTTTCAGAGCAGTGTAACTGAAATCCTTTCTTTATGTATCCAAATTTAACTAAACTAGCATACACAAAAGACGCACATTTACAGATAAGTGTTCCAAGTAAACAAATATAACACAAATTAAACACACACACACACACACACACACACACACACACACACTACACGTACTAAAGTATCTTAAAAGATACAAAATGAGAAACAAAATATGCAAATTGACAAAACATCAGGATCAACAATAAGTATAGTTTTCTATTATAGCAGTATGTCAAACTAAAACGAGGTGCGGCTCTAACGAGGTTTTGCTTTGACTGCTGCATCGACTTCTTCTTCTGGCAGGAGAGTGTGCCACTGGGCTACTGGACGTCTGGGATTGGCAAGCATTTCTGACCAGTGGCGCAGGCCAACTCCTGTAGCTCCATAGCCCATAAATGTTTTTCCAATGGGGTCATTGCTCCCAAGTTTATCATAGTCAAACACTGTGAGGACGACCTGCACTTTCTGAAAAACAAAAAAGTAAGATGCGTTATCAAATCGTTCCCCATATCACCACTTAGTGGCTGTTAAGTTTCAAATTGATATGAAACAACGCATACCTGTATCTGCTCAAAGGGGACATCAAAGCTGAAACTCTCATTAAAGTAAGGATTGAGCGTGTTTTTCTTGACGGTCGTCTTTTTCTTTTTAATCCGTTTCCCATTTTGCTGCAGAACAATCTTCACATACGGATCTTATGGAAAGGAAAATATGGCAATATAGTTGAGTTTTGTCAGGCTATTTTATTTCCTCATTAGACTGAAGTTTGTTAAAGTACATTTTTTTATAAGGAATTAAGCAAATATTTGACAGGAGGCCTAATTACCTGATAAGCCACCAACATCCATTTTCTTCAGATTCTTTGCCTCCATGATGTTCACTGTCAGTTTTCCAGCAGTGGGTACGTACCGTAAAGAAATGCAAATATCACCCAGTTTTTCTTGCTGAAAAGAACAATTTTGGATTACCAGCATGTCCATCACATTTCAATGAATACACTTTTTATAAATCTGCTGATAATCATTATTTCTTCATTTTTAGAAGCACTACAGTATATTTATATAAATACATGCAATATAACAAACAATAATACATAATATTATACCTCTTCCTTCTCACCACTCTCCACGTCTCTCCATTGTTGCAATGGCTGGCCCAAATCAACGCTATTCATGGGAATCTTTATCTCGCCGATCATATCATGCTTGGAGAAACGATCAAAGTCAAAAACCTGAAGCATCAAAGTCTTTCCGCCCAACTCTGCATACGGGATCTAGAAAGAGAGTTTATTAAAACATTAGGACGTACAATAGGGAAAGGTAAACAATTTTCTTTACATGTTACAAAAATGTACATATCTATACAACAATAAAGAACATGAAGTGACCGGAGACAATTAAAAACATACTGCTTTAATATTTTTGGGGAGGGATACCTTGACAGACGCCACTGAGGGAACGAAAGACTAAGACAAGGGGAGGTAGAGATATACGTAGGCCAAATGTTGGCGTCACGAAGGGGAAAAAGTGACATGTCATAAATGACCTGGAACACCAACACAAGTTGCGGCAGAGGCATAAAGACAAGAGAAAGAACTAACGAAACACAAACAACAATATCTAGTCAAGAAAGGCACGAAGTCAGGCACATGGTACCTTGAAGATAAAAGTCTCGTTGAAAACGGGGCATAAATTCTTGCGTTGAACTTTGGTCTCGTACTTCTTCTTTTTGTCTGGCAACAAAAAGACTTTAACATAAGGGTCCGAGGTCCCCCCCATGTCCATAGCAGCAAGGTCCTGAGCCTGAAGGATGCCCACTATCAGCTTCAGAGGAAAGACAAGTGTCAGAATGATTAATGGTCCGGAATAGAGCATCAATATTCCTTCTTGATAGTTATTTGTTGAGTCCCTACATTTTAATCATTAATATGAATGCCTTTGATGAAACTGACAATGGTTGTGTTTTCACACAGAGCCTACCTGGGCATCTGTGAAGTTGTAGTCCAATGAGAACTCCAGTTTACCCAACTTTTCCTGTTCTTTCTCCTCTTCTTCTCCTTCCTTCTTCACCTCCCCCTCCTGCCATTTAAAAATATCAGTGCATTGGATATGGATATTCATCATCATCATCAAGATCTATTTCAAGATTATACAATATTGTGTTAACTGGAAATTACGTACCTTCTCTCCAGCCTCTCCTTCACCTTCCTTCTCCTTTTTGCGGCGACCCGTCTTCCTCTCCCTCACTTTCTTTGGCTTTTTCTTTTTTCCGCAGCATTTCTTGAAAAGACAGAAGATGAGGCATGCCACCAAAACCAGAACCACCACAACAATGGCTGCCACTGCCCACATGGGAACTGCAAAATAAAAGAAGGTGAATTCACTTATCAGTATTTATTGTATGCCAAATGGGAGTATGCTTATGATGGCGGAAGCAGTGAATATTGGATCACCTCATCCGTTACTTTTAACAAGTAGTAACATGAAAAATCTCGACCGCCAAACAACAAAAAACACCACAAAACAAACAAAAACATATATTTGAATCTGATCTTTCAACAGACTTCTTAACTTCTAAACACTACCCTCTATCGAAGGCTTTGTAAAAGTTTTACAAGTCAAGATCTTCAAGAGGATGTAAATAGTTCACATCAGTTTACTTCTATAATCTAAATCAGTTCCAACTAATATGATTCAACATAAACTGCTTTTCTAGAGCTTGGAAACAGAATGTAATGCTTAACATGTGACTATAATAGCATTTTTACAGCACTTGTTAAACTAGAGACGGTTCATGGAGCATGCACGTGTGCCGTCAGCAATACCCTTCTCCACAATCAGATAATAAGACACTGTAAAATGGGATTGGCCCTGCACAGTACAACAACAGACCCCAGCAGCACAGTTCATCATTAAGTGCTTTACTCAAACCACCTCAGCAGTAGTTGTTGATTAAAAGGGAAAAACAACTCTGATGCACCTTTTCCCACATTTCATGGGCAGGAATGTTGAAAATAGAAGGTATAATGTCCCCAAAACAAGCTGATATTTCTTTAAAATTCTTTATACCATGTTAAATATGTCAAAAACACTTAACATTGTTTCTTGAACTTTTAAGAAAGCTAGACTACAGTGGTCAACGAAATATGTAATAATATTTATAGATCACGTCAATAGTGTAATATCAAAGATACCCGTTATTTTAACAAACTTGTACATTAAGCTGTATATACATTAAGCTATAAAATTGAAATTCTAAAATAAAAGTGGCTTACTTGGCAGATGACCAAGTTCGTTCATGAACTTGTCCTTCATGTGGTTGTAGTCATGGCCGGGATGATGTTCTGTATGGGAGTGCTCATGGTGTTCTGTATGGGAGTGCTCATGGTGTTCTGTATGGGAGTGCTCATGGTGAACTGGCTCTGTTGCTTCCTCTGGCTCTGGTTCAGACGGCTCTGCAGCCCTCCGGGCCCGGACCCCATCACTGGCCAACCTCATGTTGGCTGTCAAAACAGCAAAGCAATGCAGTTCATGTTGGTTTGTTATGTTCTCTATGATGCTGGCTCTTACAGTGAGAGATAACACAACTGCGTATGTGCGCTGTGTAATCCCTATTTCCATGCGTTGCAGTACAGTTCAAAGCCATCTAAGCCAGATGCTCAACATGGCTGACCCTAATCCCTCTGTTACTCTCATTCTCTCTGCCATCTCCCCCATCCCATACCCCACGCTTTCACATTTGTTGCATTCCCTTTTTTTTTTCTTGTCGTAACTGCGGTCCCTAAACTTTAAAAAACTATTACTTGTTAATAGATGGCGATGCTGACTGAAATTTACATATTATTGGCATCTATTTAAGTTACTCTTCACAGCTGTGTATTAGGGGGGGATGGTTTTATTCAGATTCATATTCATCATTTTAGGAAAATCTAGGCATATAATTCCCATCAAAACAACCAGTCAATAGGTTAGCCAGTCCTTTAAGTGGGTAGGTTCAAAACCAAATCTGATTTTATCATAAGATAAAAAACAGAATGAAAAATTCTAGCTTTTCTCATTAGTTTTTGCAATGTAGTCCTCTTAATCATAACAGAAATACTTGAAATAGTATGCATATTTCTTACCTGCGTCCTTTAATGCCCTCTGTACTGACAGAGCTTTTGGAGCAACTTTTAGTTAAAAGTTTATTTCTTCCTGCTTCTCCTTTGGCCCGTTGTAGTCTTCACACAACCTTGGTTCTTTCGGTATGCTGCGGACTCTGACTGGCAGGCTGCCTGCAACCCTTTCTATCAAAGCTAAAGCACTGGCAAATCATTAGAGCAGCGTTTTAATCCCTGCACCCCTCCTCCCGATATTAGAATGCTGACTACACATCTGTTGCTGTACGTCTCTGAATGAAGATGTATAAAGAGCAACGGTCATCTTTTAATATAATATTCCACTGTTAAACATTGAGTAATTTGATGCTTCTCCTTGAGTGGGAAAAGTGACTGTTCATTAGACTGAGTGATGACACACAGCAGTGGTGGTCGTGTTTATCCATTGGAGAGATTGTAGTGCATCCAGTCCTTCAATAATCCCTTCAGTATAGCTGTCCTCGCAGTCAATCCTCAATCTACCAACAACTTTCACTGAGAGTAAATATTCCATCCTCCCCATCCATTGGCTAACCATTTTACTGTACAAAACATACCCGTATTTAGAGCACTGGGAACAGTAATCCCTGGGCATGCTGCCACGCATTTACACAGCTACATCTGGAGATCTCTGTGGCTTCAATCCGACATGCAACAGCCTCCTCCAAAGGATGAGGAAACTGTGTGAAAATAAAACGGAAAAAAGACCAACAGCAAAATAAAAATGTAATATTGTTATTGTAGGGCTGTTGTAGTTAGTTGCAAGTCTAGTCCTCCCTTAGCAAGTTCAGCTGACAGGCCCTCCCCCATGAGGAAACTCCTGGAAGTATACTAGTGACAATTTTAATTGTAACCTCATGTTGTTTGCTTGATCAAAATCAAAGAATTTATCAAATCTGTTATCCCACAACTGTAAAATATTTTATTTTCTTTGATGTGGTGGAGGCAGCACTAGATTGCAACTGAAAAACAGAGTAGTACGCCTAGCTGTGATGCACGCAGGTGACAGACTTCTGCAACTGAATCTTATCTTTGCTGACACATGTAGTTTACCAAAAAGCAGCATAGTCATTAACCACAAACTGTCAGTTAGCTTAATGTTAAACATTAAGCTCCCACCCAACAGTGGGTAAGCAAAGTCCCACTGTTATGTTCTGAAAGGGCAGACATGTAATTAGGAAGAGTACAGAAAGTGCATTTAGACTGCATGACAGATCAGATGATGGGAAGAAAAAAAAAAAACCCTAAGAAAGAGGATATGTCAGCATAGTCTGGCTTTATTCGATGTTTCAAGGATACACCAAATCTTAAACTATCCATTTGACTCAAAATAGTATGCATTCTTACAAAGATGTGGGTTAAAACCTCTGACACTACAATGCATGGTACAGTCTAAATAACACTCATTAACAGCTTAAGAAAAATAGTTTTTTAGCACCATATTAATGAAAAAAAAATTTCAGTGTAGTTTGAGTAAAACCCATGACGTTTGTGGTAAACTGAGATAATATTGCATGGTTTTAACAGAGAACATTTTTCCCTTGTTCCTAACATCTTTTGAAATGAGCTTATTTCACTATACTCGTTTAAAGAGTATGTTTATCAAAGAGGTATTCTCCCATAGGACCGTGTGTCTCAGACGCAGTGATCCGGGTCAGACTGCCAATGTAATCGCCCAGCTTCTTGATGGTGTCATGGCTGTCAATCAGGAAGTGCTGCTCAAGGAAGTCACACAGCTACAAAAAAGTAAGACATAAAAAAAAAAAAAAAAAAGTGGTCAAATAGGTAATAACTTAGTACAACGTTATTAAGACTGAACATCCATTAAATCTTACAGAATTTGCTTAATACATATTGAACTCAAAATTTTTTTTTCATATTATCCATCTCTCAGCTAAAGAAAAGAGAACAAGTAGAAGTTATATATCCAACCGTGTCAGACTTACATGAGGGTCAGTGTGGACGCCAGCTCTGCGGTGCACCTCGAGGATACATGTGTTTAGGGACTTCTGGTAGTCCAGGGAAAAGGACATTGCATCCAGACCACCTCTCCAATCCTCTCTACTTGGTTTCTAGAGCAGAAAGTTGATACTTGGATAAATATATGTACCATTCTAAACAATAATGGCTTGAAATAAAATGCCCTTTTCACCCCAAATAGAAAACATTTAAAAATTAAAAATAAAATATGGACTTACAGCAATAGTCTGGAGCAAAATTCGACCCCCTCTCATGTTCTGATATTCCAGCAGCTTCTCAGCCTGTACCCTCTCTTTCACTGAGAGCTCCAGGAAAAAAGTGGAGAATTTTGGCAGGGAAACATCATCCCGGTCAAAATACATCCCCTAGAAGAAATATTTAGAGATTACAATACAGACACATGAAAGAGAAGGCAATTTGTTTGATTTCAATGCAAAATAGGATTTAAATATATTACATATCAAATACGACTAATACAGGGACTATACAGAAAGCATACGCTACCAGAGAAAGGTAGGCGTAGGATGCATTCAGCTTCAGGTTGACGAGTTTGTTGATGTCTCCTTCGGTCTCCGAATGGAGGTTTTGTTTTACCACAGACTGCATTTCTAAAAAGACAAGAAATGTATACATTTGCAATCAAAGCGGGTATAAGGGTAAACAATCCCAGTTTAGATAAAGCCACAGATGTGGGTCAGGTTTCTTGTGTTGCAGCACAAAACAGTCCAGAAGACAAAGAACATTTCTTACCTTGTTTTCCCTCAGCCAGCTAACTTGACTAACTCGCCCTGTGAAGCTTGTCTTTACTGGCGAGCTTTTATACAACCGGTATTTAACGGCTCCAGTAAAACATCAGGCACTGTCGTCATGTGTTATGAAGAAAATTGAGCTCAAGTGGGATGTAACGTTTGAGAAAGTTAGACATATATTAGCACATTGTGTAAGCTGTAACGTTAGTTAACTGAAGTTGGATGTTAGTTCAAGTATTGACAGCATTAACTTTAGCTAGTTCGTTTGTTGAAAGCATTTAAAACAAAACTAGTTACTGACGCTGTCTTTACAAGTTAAAATAACGCTGACAGCTAGCTAACTGTTAGCTGCCGTTTAGTAGCTAAACAAACTACCATTTACATTAACGGGCTAGCTAGTTAGCTAAACTCGAATTCGGCTAAAGTTCAGTTAATACAACGTTGGTCTATTAGCGTAATTTCAATGTCCCATTTGTTTTTTGTCACTCACCTGGGTCCTTGACGCGATCCCCTCCTTCGCCAGGACTGTGGCTGGCTAAGTCTTGTTTAAATAACAAGAAACAGCTAGTTAGTTAGCTCGCTCGCTCGCTCTCTTTTGTGTTCATATCATCTTCTTCTTAAGGGTTTTACGGCAGTTGAGATCCAACATGTTGCATTACTGCCTCCTACTGGTATTAATCACTCATTAAATATATTTTCCTCCCTTCTATGGTGACCCCACTATGAAGCCCATCTTTGATCCTAAGTATCACTGGTCCCAACTCATGTATCCCAGCAAACATGACACTTCTTTCCTGTAGATATTTACTGCATGAAATCAGGATAGCTCCACCGTCTCTATTTCCCCACACTGACTTCAGCGCCCAGTTTTTTGCAAGAAGTTTTGCACTCTCTGGGTCTGACTAGTCAGGCTAATGCTTTCCCCCTCATACTTTGAAAGTTTAATATTCATTTCTACATTTACTTTCTTGACCATCTCTTTGCTAACTTATGCAGTCTCTCATTTCCTGAAATTCCTGTACACGCAGGTACCCACATGAACACACATTTAACCCTGATTGGCAAACCTGGTAAACAATATTTCATATGGTCTTGATGATTTCTGGTTGATCCTGCTTTGATACTTTAGAGTGCTGCTGACACTGAGTCACTACAGATGAATGTGTTCATATCATGGACTGTAAAGAGGTATTACAGACAATGTAAGCGTGAAGACGAAAATTAAGATATAAGAATGAAGATGGTAAGCATACTGATATCAAAATCCAGTGTATGTCCTGGAGTGGGGGGTTATGTACAAGAGTGGGTTAATAAGAGGAGTGGCACAGTTGCAGTGTGGAGGCTACATGCTGTAATCTGACGGAAATCTGAGACGATGGAGGGAACAGGACAGGAGGGAATTAAAACAGTTGTGATCAAATTTAAGGATGAGCTTCTCAGCATCAATCCAAGACAAAATGACAGATTAAAAGGATTTTGTGTTGTGCTCATACAAATGCTAAGCAGAATAACTGCACATGAATTTATCTAGTGGTATACACACGCACAGTATGACTTCACATACTGTGAGCCTGAGTCAGAGGAAGACTTTTGATAGACTAGAGAACTAAGGGAAACTCAAATAACCATTTAATTGTATGATGTTGTATTGCATTATTGCTTTTTCTGTCATATAAAACAAGTATGCAGAAATGTTCAAAATAAATAAAAACAGTAAGTTTGCATACATGTTAATTAAAAAGCTTTTTAAGCACAAGGTATACTTATATCTAATGTGTAGACTCATTGTAATGTAATGCCTAAAGATGCAGAAAATATCATAAAGGTTACTTCCTCCTCATGTTTCCCCAATGGACAACATTGGACAACATTTTCTTTGATATTCCAGCACTTTTATTGAGTGCTGCACCATAATATGAGGCCATAAACACTGTCATGATTTAATGTTCTGTTGAAGTGTGTTGGTGATGTTTTCAGTTCCTTATAGATATCAACCACAAGGAAGCTATAAATATCTGAGTTACAAGAGTGCTAAGAAACCAAAAGCAAATCTCTTGTTCTCTGAAACCAGCCCAACTGAAGAGGAATTTTAACTAAGAAATCATTCAAATAATAATTTAAAATAGTTAGAAAACAAAAGCTTTGTCTATAAAATCATGTATTGTATCTTTTATTTGCAAATCATAAAGATACATAAGCAGTCACAAACATGAAACTGATTATAACAAACATACAGCAGATAAAGCAATTACCCCTAATAAACAGAGGGAAATTTAACTGAATGACTTACTTTTGACAAGTAGCACATTACATTATGACTTTAATAAGGAAGTAACAGGCGGGGCAAAGGTCTTTGTGATTACAAGGCCAAAAAGGAGAAGCAGCTATTTACATAGTCACTTGCCAATATGTGAGGAGACCAGAGGTTACCCAAGGAGGACATGGTTAAGAATTAAAAGTCAACACTACTGGAATAAAGCTAATATTGGACTGTGTAAGCCCATGCACAAAGAAATTCTTTGCCAACCTCAAGTGTTGTTGTTTTTGTCAACACACCCGTGGCAGTACTGAAAAAAGAAACTAGAATTTTTATCTGTGGACAACAGAGGAATTGTACATGCTCATCGTATCTGTGTAGCTTAACAAAACATAATAATAATGAAGCCTTTACTTTTCAAAATCATCTCAGACCGCTTTATGCTGTGTGTCCTCTTGTGTCTACTATGGGTAAGTTTTTTTTTTTTTTACCTTTTGGCTCTGATAGTGTGATAGTTATCAAATGGTCTACTTTTTCAAAAGAAACCACAGTAATGGTTAAACCCATTATATGAACAGTCGTATTACACTGTCTGAAATATCAGCATGTACAGAAATTAAACAGACTTGCGCAACATAAGAATGATTGACTTTTTCAGACGGTGAAATACGAATAAATTATTTTTTGAAATTAGTAATCTATTCTCACTTACTTCCTTTAAGAAACAAAGCATGAATGAGGAAGTAATGTAATGCAAAACAATAGGCAATGTAAGTCCAACATTGTTATCTTGTTTATGGATATTTTACACAATAATATAGCTGGATACTGTTTTGTGTTATATTTATTAGGATTTATGGAATGTATTGGAATGTTATAAAATCTAAGAAAAGGACAATATTTTAAGTATATACAGTACAGACATATGTATTTAAACAACATGATTTGATATTTAAAAAAGCAATGGTTGGATAGTTAAGAACTTGAGATTTAGAGGTAGAAGTTTCAAATGCTACAACAATTTCTGTGCCATAATTTGCATTTGAAGGTCTCAGATGTTTCCTCAAGTTTGGTGCATATCAATATCATATTTAAGTGATGTAAGCTCTTTTACATATGAGGAAAGATTGTTGACTAAAACGTACAGTAGAACACCTCTTAACAGAAGTGTTGTCTTTTTTTAACCTCCTTGTCACTGTGCTGTTCACAATATGTCACATACAATATAATAGCAGAAATTACATTGCTTTGGGATATTCACAGATTGCATTACAATTTTCTTAAAGGTCCCATGACATGGTGTTTTTTGGATGCTTTTAAATAGACCTTAGTGGTCCACTAATACCATATCTGAAGTCTCTTTCCCAAAATTCAGCCTTAGTGCAGAATTACAGCCACTAGAGCCAGTCCCACAATGAGCTTTCCTTAGTATGTGCCATTTCTGAGTCTGTAGCTTTTGAGGAGGGTGTGTGTGTGTGTGTGTGTGTGTGTGTGTGTGTGTGTGTGTGTGTGTGGCCTTGACCAACTGCCACTTTGCTCGTTTGAAAGCCATGATGTCTCTTTCTCATGGGTGGGGCCAAATTTTCTGGGTGGGCAGAGCAAAGAAAGGGGAGGTAACCTTGCCCCTTATGACTTCATAAGGAGCAAGATTCCAGATCGGCTCATCTGAGCTTTCATTTTCTCAAAGGCAGATAACCACTGGGGGACCACTGACCCGCAAAGCCAGTGACATTGTGGGGGTAGAGCTGGACTCTCTGTTGGTGGTGTCAGAGAGAAGGATGGTGTCCAAACTACATGTCATCTTGGACAATGTCTCCCACCCACTCCATGGCTTGCTGCTCAAACACAGGAGCACTTTCAGTGCAAAACTTATTACCCCAAAATGCAACACAGAGCGCCACAGGAAGTCATTCCTGCTTGTGGCCATCAAACTTTATAACTCCTCCCTCTAAGTGTCTGACACACAGACACTAAGTTAGTTAGTTTTAAACTGGACAATATTATCTGTTTTGTGCAATAACACCAGCTTAAATTATAATATACAATACTCTCCTGCTACTACTTATTCATAATTAATGTTACATAATTATGTAAATACTGTATCATAAAATTCCTTTAACTATGTAAATACCGTACATGGCCACACTCGTTATATTTCTTTTATTTATATTTCTACTCTGATATTTATATACTTCTTGCAACTGTAACACAGAATTTACCTTCGGGGATCAATCAAGTATTTCTGATTCTGATTTTGATAGGCAGGCTGAGGGAACTTATATTAATGTTAGTGAAATTTTCATTTCATTTTCACCTTTAACTGTGCATAGTCAAAATAACTCTTATGGCAATTTTGTACAGTATGACATTACATTTTTACAGGTCTCTCAATGTTCCTATTCTGTTTTTAGTGTGTCACTGACTCCAAAAGTACAACAGCAACAGGGACAAGTGCAACACAAGCAAAAACAACAACAACACAGTTAACCACTCCATCGACAACCCTCTCAATGACAAAACCATGTAAGTTTGAGCCGCTGTTTGTATTGAAACTGTCAACTATTTGTCTTTTTAGCTCTTGAAAATGTTAATAATGTGAAAGTGTTGACACAAAATGAGAGCAGTATAACTCTGATGTGGGTCAAGGTTAACAACATCTCAACATACTTCCTACAATATGATATCTGGAGTGTCTTTATTAAATCTGTGATTGGGTCATCAGTTACACATGTGGTTACCTCCCTGATTCCTGGTATAAAATATAACTTCACTCTCATCACTGTGTTTGAGGAAGTCAACAACACTGGATACAGATTTGAGGCTGTCACTGGTAGGCAATCTTATATCTTATCTTATGTAGCCATATAACAGGAGCCAGGACAGAGCTTTGTAAAATCTAATATAATTTGAGGTTTGTCTGTGACAATGTGTTTTGCTCACTTCATATTTTAGAGGGTTGAAAAAAAATAATACTGGAATTGAAAGCAACTTATTTGTTTGAATAAAAACTACATCAAATAAAACATTTAATTCAGAATATTATTTTTTAAATGAAACTTTGCTACAGTTTCTTTGCCATGTATTTTCACATCCTAGCACCTCCTAATGCTGAGTTCAAGTGCATGCAGAAAACAGATTCAAAAGTTTTGAATGTGCACACATACTTGGCCAATAAAGCTAATTCTGATGCTGATATACAGTATGTACAATAGGAGAGTAGAGTTTTTTTAAAAGAGAATTTATTACAGTTTCTTCTCCATGTCTTTTCACGTTCTAGCACCTCCTAATGCAAAAGAGTTTAAGTCAGTTGACCAAAATGAGACCAGCATAACTTTGCAATGGAAAACAGCTCCTCAACGCCTCAACTATACCCTTAAGTTCAATGGAACGGAGAAACATGTCAATGCATCAGGGCATCAAGTGAACTACACATTATCAGGTCTCACAAATATGACTGAATACAACTTGACTCTCTTCACTGTGTTTGAAGATGTCAGAAGCAGTGGAGTAAACATCATTGCATTTACTGGTAAAGTTGTTTTTTTACACCTATATTTTCCAATACATGTGCACATAATAGTCCTGTCAGTTACCTATGTGTATTTGTCTACCTTTGTTGTCTTTTTTCTGTTATGCCTATTTCTGTGCAAGTTCATTGAGAGTGAAGCAAAAAATGGAGTGAAAAGTCTTAAAAGTACACACATACTTGTCCAATAAAGCTAATTCTGATGCTGATATACAGTATGTTTATAGTTGAGCCAAGACAGAGCTCTGTAAAAATAAAACATGATTTAAAGTTTCTCAGTAACAAAGGGGTGTTGCTCACTTTATATTTTTTCAACTGTTGAAAGAAAACTGTTTCAATTGGAACTGCTCAAAATATAACATTTTTTTAGGACTATCTTTTTGTTTTTAAAGAGAATTTATTACAGTTTCTTCTCCATGTCTTTTCACGTTCTAGCACCTCCTAATGCAGAAGGGTTCAAGTCAGTTGACCAAAATGAGACCAGCATAACTCTGCAATGGAAAACAGTGAATGACATCCTCAACTATACCCTTAAGTTCAATGGAATGGAGAAAAATGTCAATGCATCAGGGCATCAAGTGAACTACACATTATCAGGTCTCACAAATATGACTGAATACAACTTGACTCTCTTCACTCTGTTTGAAGATGTCAGAAGCAGTGGAGTAAACATCATTGCATTTACTGGTAAAGTTGTTTTTTTACACCTATATTTTCCAATACATGTGCACATAATAGTCCTGTCAGTTACCTATGTGTATTTGTCCACCCTTGTTGTCTTTTTTCTGTTATGCCTATTTCTGTGCAAGTTCATTGAGAGTGAAGCAAAAAATGGAGTGAAAAGTCTTAAAAGTACACACATACTTGTCCAATAAAGCTAATTCTGATGCTGATATACAGTATGTTTATAGTTGAGCCAAGACAGAGCTCTGTAAAAATAAAACATGATTTAAAGTTTCTCAGTAACAAAAGGGTGTTGCTCACTTCATATTTTTCAACTGTGGCTGAAAGAAAACTATGTGTTTCAATTGAAACTGCTCAAAATATAACATTTTAGTAGGACTATCTTTTTGTTTTTAAAGAGAATTTATTACAGTTTCTTCTCCATGTCTTTTCACGTTCTAGCACCTCCTAATGCAAAAGAGTTCAAGTCAGTTGACCAAACTGAGACCAGCATAACTCTGCAATGGAAAACAGTGAATGACATCCTCAACTATACCCTTAAGTTCAATGGAACGGAGAAACATGTCAATGCATCAGGGCATCAAGTGAACTACACATTATCAGGTCTCACAAATATGACTGAATACAACTTGACTCTCTTCACTCTGTTTGAAGATGTCAGAAGCAGTGGAGTAAACATCATTGCATTTACTGGTAAAGTTGTTTTTTTTACACCTATATTTTCCAATACATGTGCACATAATAGTCCTGTCAGTTACCTATGTGTATTTGTCTACCTTTGTTGTCTTTTTTCTGTTATGCCTATTTCTGTGCAAGTTCATTGAGAGTGAAGCAAAAAATGGAGTGAAAAGTCTTAAAAGTACACACATACTTGTCCAATAAAGGTAATTCTGATGCTGGTATACAGTATGTTTATAGTTGAGGCAGGACAGAGCTCTGTAAAAATAAAATATGATTTAAAGTTTCTCAGTAACAAAGAGGTGTTGCTCACTTCATATTTTTTCAACTGTGGCTGAAAGAAAACTATGTGTTTCAATTGAAACTGCTCAAAATATAACATTTTAGTAGGACTATCTTTTTGTTTTTAAAGAGAATTTATTACAGTTTCTTCTCCATGTCTTTTCACGTTCTAGCACCTCCTAATGCAAAAGAGTTCAAGTCAGTTGACCAAACTGAGACCAGCATAACTCTGCAATGGAAAACAGTGAATGACATCCTCAACTATACCCTTAAGTTCAATGGAACGGAGAAACATGTCAATGCATCAGGGCATCAAGTGAACTACACATTATCAGGTCTCACAAATATGACTGAATACAACTTGACTCTCTTCACTCTGTTTGAAGATGTCAGAAGCAGTGGAGTAAACATCATTGCATTTACTGGTAAAGTTGTTTTTTTTACACCTATATTTTCCAATACATGTGCACATAATAGTCCTGTCAGTTACCTATGTGTATTTGTCTACCTTTGTTGTCTTTTTTCTGTTATGCCTATTTCTGTGCAAGTTCATTGAGAGTGAAGCAAAAAATGGAGTGAAAAGTCTTAAAAGTACACACATACTTGTCCAATAAAGCTAATTCTGATGCTGATATACAGTATGTTTATAGTTGAACCAGGACAGAGCTCTGTAAAAATAAAATATGATTTAAAGTTTCTCAGTAACAAAGAGGTGTTGCTCACTTCATATTTTTTCAACTGTTGAAAGAAAACTGTTTCAATTGAAACTGCTCAAAATATAAAAATTTTTCAGGACTATCTTTTTGTTTTTAAAGAGAATTTATTACAGTTTCTTCTCCATGTCTTTTCACGTTCTAGCACCTCCTAATGCAGAAGGGTTCAAGTCAGTTGACCAAAATGAGACCAGCATAACTCTGCAATGGAAAACAGTGAATGACATCCTCAACTATACCCTTAAGTTCAATGGAATGGAGAGAAATGTCAATGCATCAGGGCATCAAGTGAACTACACATTATCAGGTCTCACAAATATGACTGAATACAACTTGACTCTCTTCACTGTGTTTGAAGATGTCAGAAGCAGTGGAGTAAACATCATTGCATTTACTGGTAAAGTTGTTTTTTTTACACCTATATTTTCCAATACATGTGCACATAATAGTCCTGTCAGTTACCTATGTGTATTTGTCTACATTTGTTGTCTTTTTTCTGTTATGCCTATTTCTGTGCAAGTTCATTGAGAGTGAAGCAAAAAATGGAGTGAAAAGTCTTAAAAGTACACACATACTTGTCCAATAAAGCTAATTCTGATGCTGAAATACAGTATGTTTATAGTTGAGCCAGGACAGAGCTCTGTAAAAATAAAATATGATTTAAAGTTTCTCAGTAACAAAGGGGTGTTGCTCACTTCATATTTTTTCAACTGTGGCTGAAAGAAAACTATGTGTTTCAATTGAAACTGCTCAAAATATAACATTTTAGTAGGACTATCTTTTTGTTTTTAAAGAGAATTTATTACAGTTTCTTCTCCATGTCTTTTCACGTTCTAGCACCTCCTAATGCAGAAGAGTTCAAGTCAGTTGACCAAAATGAGACCAGCATAACTCTGCAATGGAAAACAGTGAATGACATCCTCAACTATACCCTTAAGTTCAATGGAATGGAGAGAAATGTCAATGCATCAGGGCATCAAGTGAACTACACATTATCAGGTCTCACAAATATGACTGAATACAACTTCACTCTCTTCACTGTGTTTGAAGATGTCAGAAGCAGTGGAGTAAACATCATTGCATTCACTGGTAAAGTTGTTTTTTTTACACCTATATTTTCCAATACATGTGCACATAATAGTCCTGTCAGTTACCTATGTGTATTTGTCTACATTTGTTGTCTTTTTTCTGTTATGCCTATTTCTGTGCAAGTTCATTGAGAATGAAGCAAAAAATGGAGTGAAAAGTCTTGAAAGTACATACATACTTGTCCAATAAAGCTAATTCTGATGCTGAAATACAGTATGTTTATAGTTAAGCCAGGACAGAGCTCTGTAAAAAACAAAATACTAATTAAAGTTTCTCAGTAACAAAGGGGTGTTGCTCACTTCATATTTTTCAACTGTGGCTGAAAGAAAACTATGTGTTTCAATTGAAACTGCTCAAAATATAATGTTTTAGTAGGACTATCTTTTTGTTTTTAAAGAGAATTCATTACAGTTTCTTCTCCATGTCTTTTCACGTTCTAGCACCTCCTAATGCAAAAGAGTTCAAGTCAGTTGACCAAAATGAGACCAGCATAACTCTGCAATGGAAAACAGTGAATGACATCCTCAACTATACCCTTAAGTTCAATGGAATGGAGAGAAATGTCAATGCATCAGGGCATCAAGTGAACTACACATTATCAGGTCTCACAAATATGACTGAATACAACTTGACTCTCTTCACTGTGTTTGAAGATGTCAGAAGCAGTGGAGTAAACATCATTGCATTTACTGGTAAAGTTGTTTTTTTTACACCTATATTTTCCAATACATGTGCACATAATAGTCCTGTCAGTTACCTATGTGTATTTGTCTACATTTGTTGTCTTTTTTCTGTTATGCCTATTTCTGTGCAAGTTCATTGAGAGTGAAGCAAAAAATGGAGTGAAAAGTCTTAAAAGTACACACATACTTGTCCAATAAAGCTAATTCTGATGCTGATATACAGTATGTTTATAGTTGAGCCAGGACAGAGCTCTGTAAAAATAAAATATGATTTAAAGTTTCTCAGTAACAAAGAGGTGTTGCTCACTTCATATTTTTTCAACTGTGGCTGAAAGAAAACTATGTGTTTCAATTGAAACTGCTCAAAATATAACATTTTAGTAGGACTATCTTTTTGTTTTTAAAGAGAATTTATTACAGTTTCTTCTCCATGTCTTTTCACATTCTAGCACCTCCTAATGCAGAAGAGTTCAAGTCAGCTGACCAAACTGAGACCAGCATAACTCTGCAATGGAAAACAGTGAATGACATCCTCAACTATACCCTTAAGTTCAATGGAACGGAGAAACATGTCAATGCATCAGGGCATCAAGTGAACTACACATTATCAGGTCTCACAAATATGACTGAATACAACTTGACTCTCTTCACTCTGTTTGAAGATGTCAGAAGCAGTGGAGTAAACATCATTGCATTTACTGGTAAAGTTGTTTTTTACACCTATATTTTCCAATACATGTGCACATAATAGTCCTGTCAGTTACCTATGTGTATTTGCCCACCTTTGTTGTCTTTTTTCTGTTATGCTCATTTCTGTGCAAATGCATTGAGAGTGAAGCAAAAAACGGAGTCAAAAGTCTTGAAAGTACACACATACTTGTCCAAGTAATTCTGATGCTAATATACAGTATGTACAGTGGCATAAGTTTACACATAAAAAAGTTCATTAAGAAGAGGAATTAAAAAAACAGCTTTTGGAAATTGATCTTAATGCCTTAATTAAAAAAAAATTAGGGAAATTCAACCTTTTAAGGACACCAATTTTCTTTGTGAATGAGTAATGGATTCAAAATAACTAAATGTTCTTCCTTAAAATACAGGGGGCATAAGTATACACACCCCTATGTTAAATTCCCATAGAGGCAGGCACATTTTTATTTTTAAAGGCCAGTTCTTTGATGGATCCAGCATGCATCCTAACAAAGTTCCCTTGGCCTTTGGAATTAAAATAACCTCATATCGTCACATAACATTCACCATACCTAGAAATTGGCATGGTGTTATTTCAGTTAGCTTAATAGCTGGTTTGATTTGCATTGTGAGATGATCTTAGATGAAGAGATGAAGTTCCCCATGCCCATCTCTATGCATTTTAAGGAAGAACATTTATTTACATTATTCCTTCACAAAGGAAATTGGTGTCCTTAAAATGTTTTTGAATTAAGATCAATTTCCAAAAGATGTTTTTATATTTCTCTTTTTAATCAACTTTAGCAGCGGTGTGTAAACTAATGTAAGCCACTGTATATAGTTGAGCCAGGACAGAGCTCTGTAAAAAACAAAATACTAATTAAAGTTTCTCAGTAACAAAGGGGTGTTGCTCACTTCATATTTTTTCAACTGTTGCTCAAAGAAAAATTAAATTAAATCAATTAAAACTACTCAAAATCTAAAATTTTAGTAGGATTATTTATTTTTTATTTTTTTAAAGATAATTTGTTACAGTTTCTTCTCCATGTCTTTCCACGTTCTAGCACCTCCTAATGCAGAAGATTTCAAGTCAGTTGACCAAAATGAGACCAGCATAACTCTGCAATGGAAAACAGTGAATGATATCCTCAACTATACCCTTAAGTTCAATGAAGTAGAGAAAAATGTACCTGCATCACCAGGAAATGTGAAACAAACAACTGTTTGGCTTTCAAGTGGGACTGAATACAACTTCAGTCTCTTCACTGTGTTTAAAACTGTCAGAAGCAGTGGAGTGACACACTCTACAGCCACTGGTAAGATGTTTTACCTCTGATATAGGCCTACAACAAGAGCTAGGACAGAGCTCTGTAACAATATCTTAATTAAAGTGTTTTAAAGTTTTATTTTTTAAAGCAGTCTGTAATTTATTTTTAAATCAATAACTCACTTTTCAGTCCCTCCAGGATTTTTCAGACTTTTTTGGAGATTGTTGCGGCCCAAAATGCCTGATGTTGCGCGAGCGTTTGTAAAAAATTGCGATAAAAGTTTTGTCTTGTTGCACTGAAGTTGTGGGAGACAGAAAGTTTTTTTTTTTTATATATTCTTCAAAATTAAAAAGGAAACTTGTTTTGGGAAGAAGAAAACTACTCTGGGCTGAGTGTTGCTGTAGTAACCAAAAAGGCTCAGGATGTATGGAGCTAGATTTGTTTCTTTGTTACAGGTGAGAAAATAAATGATATGAGAGGAAAAAACATGTTTGAGAGAAAAAGTTATCACACGGATAGCAACAAAGTTTAATTTGAAATTTCTAAAAATTATTTCTTAGGAAAAAAAATCTCAAAATACTTTTTAAAACTCTCAAATATATATTTTTTGCTATCAGTGTGAAAAAAAGTTCTCTTAAAAAAATGCGTTTCTCTTAAAATGTTTTTCTTGTCGCTCTCAAAAAGTCTGTGCTATCAATGCAATTTCGCAAACGCGAACACATGGCCCGCATATGACATTATTTTTACAGCGAGAGAAAAATCCTGAGACAAGAACAAGAAATTGCATTAAGAGCAAAGACTTAGGTTTTGAGAGCGAGAAGAAAAACGAGGGAAACACATTTTTTTTGAGAGATATCTTTTTCACACTGATAGCAAAAAATATATATTTGAGAGTGTAAAAAAGTATTTTGACAGAGATTTTTTTCCCCTCAGAAATAATTTTTAAAATTTCAAATTTATATTTAAACTTTTTTTAGTCTCAAATATTATTATTTTTTGCTATTGGTATGAAAACATTTTCTCTCAAAAACATTTTTCTCATTTAATGCTTTTTTGCTATTAGTGTGATAACTTTTTCTAGCAAACATTTTTTTTTCTCTCAGATCATTTATTTTCTCGCATGTAATAAAAAAAAACAAATCTAGCTCCATAAGGATGCTGATAATGTTGGTATAATATGAAAATGGATTTAAGACAAAAAATAACAATTTATTGAATGAATCAAATTTGAACATGTCTGCTTGTTGATCTTTACAATTGTTAGTTAATTTCCTATCCTGACCTGACCTGAGCAGCCCCCCCCCCTACACTGCAGAGAGCCGACAGGATTGAAATAGCAGCCCGCTTTAGAGTGAAAAACCATTACATGATGCTCTCAGAGTCACATACTGAGACAAAGTCTGGCGTGTGGGACTGCTGGGATTGGTTGAAGTTGTGGGAAACTCCGGTTATTGGTCAAATTTGCAGAAACGTTGCGGTGATTGGTCAAAATTGCGGGTCGCACCAAAGTCTCGTGATTGGGTGAATTTTTGTGAATTGGGGCGATCGCAACATTGCGAAATCCTGGAGGGACTGACTTTTAATGAAACAACTGTGTATTCTATGATCTTCTTCCAGCTCCTAGAAATGTGAATAATGTGACCACATTGACTCAAAATGAGAGCAGTATAACTCTGATGTGGGACAAGGTTAACAAAATCTCAACATACTTCCTACAATATGATAACAAGAGAAGTTCAATTGAGCTCAAGGGCAACGCATCAGTTACCCATGTGGTCTCTCTGCTTAATGCTGGGACAAAATATAATTTCATTCTAATGACTTGCTTTGAGAAACCCAACAGCACTGGATTCTCATTTAATAATAATATGCAAATCATACAAAAATTGGGTATTTGACTGTACTTAAAAAACAACTCTAACAAATAGTCACCCATCGTTTATGTACGATGAAACCCCCAAAAGATTTAGGATTTAGAGGAACTAATGCTCATTGACATTGCATTGTAGTACCTTTCATATTCCATTATGTAATACATAAGCTCATCCTCAGGTGAGTGTATGTTTTTGAAATCCATTCAGTATTTTTGTGTGTGTGTTTTCAGTTCCCTCAATGGTGGCTTTGGTCAATGTGACTGAACGCTCTGTGAACAGCATAACCCTGATGTGGACAAAAGAGAAAAAAGATTGGGCCTACTTTGTCCAAATTAATGAAGAAAATTCCAAACTTCTCCCAAATACAACTATGAATGTTGTGTTCTATCCAATCACATCTCTCAAGCCTGGAACAGAGTATACATTCAGCGTGATCACGACGTTCTCTGATCTCAACAGCACTGCTTACAAAGGCTTTACAGTAACAGGTATACACGACTTCTTTCTGACAAACTCAAAAAAAGTTTTGTCAATGGATATCTTTTAATATGAATAATAACATGTTATTCTATATGTAATTAACAAAGTCCTCATTTTGGAAAAGTATTATTTTTTTGGTTGAATTATTTGCTAACTTTGACAAATCAAAGCTTTTCTGTCTGCAATTATTTTCTCATTTATTTCAGCCATAAACTGTACCGATGTAGCCTGGCATGTTACTAACTCATCGATCCAAGGACTGATTAAAGGCTTGTTCTCGAATGCAACAGCCACCTATCAATCACTAACTCATGTCAGTCCCGGAGGTGAAAATGTGTCATTTAGCGGCCTCTACCCTGGTGCGACCTATGAAGTGTCTCTTGTGTACAAAAGAGATTCAACATTCTTTCTGCAGTGTAGCCACAACCTGACAATCTGTAAGTATTCATCTTTCAATTCTATATCTTTACTAACACAATCTTTCTTAATCTATATTTTAGGAATAAATATTTCAAAGCATTTTAACCATAATGGTATTGGAAGGTAATCCGTGTATCATTAATTTACTGTGTTAGTTTTTTCAAAATAAAAGCAAAAAATGACTCACTCTTCTCAATACTTGTTTCCAAAACCAAAATGAAAAAAACGAATAACAACTCGTTTTTCCAATTTCCGATGTTGTGCTCAAATGAAAATGGAAAAAAAGAGCTTTTCATCCAATTTTAATATTTTCAAGTGATGAAAATTGCATGACCCGGAAGTGACCTCTACTAGGACGCTATCAACACATGTATGAACAGAGGGTCCGCCACTAAACTATTCAAAAAAAACATTTTACTGAAAACCAAATCAGTAAACACAATGGAACACAGAAACTCTCCAACATACAGTATTTATACAGTGATTTATCAGGTTAAACGACCCTTTTGTCACAACGCTACTGGAAATGTGCGGATCACATCAGCTGTGCAGGGGACACGGCACAATATTAAAAAATAGCCCCACAATATAAATAAAGTTTGATTATAATTTTTATTTTGTTGGTAACCGTCGTCACATAATTTAAATATTAAACTCAAGGGTTTTATTTAATATCACATTATTGGCACTTGATGCCTACTGGTCTTTTGACAGCCATTTCCGAAGCAGTGGAAATCTCGGTATGCGTTTTGCCATTGTCAAAAAGCTGCATAATTATGACAATATTTCTCAAACTTGGCCATTACCAGTCTGGTTACTTCTTTTTTTGTAGGCAAAATGTATCCTCCCTTAAAGGGATCAATGCTACTTTGCCAATAAACCATACATTATATACCTAAAAATAGAAGGATTTTAAACTAAACTAAAGGACTGTGATCCAGGGACAGGCACCGCCAGATGATGCTGCTCTTGGGTGAGCCATTATAGTTGAGGTAACCAGAAAATGTGAGCATCCTGCAGCATCAATAGTTAAGTTTTAGGCACCAAATGACTAGTTAAGTTTAGGAAAAAGATTGTGGTTAAAACACACACAAAGTTCTATTTTGTTTCTTCCGCAAAGGGAACTCCGCTCTCCACCTTGAAAGTGTTTTATGTGTACACCACGTTGCATTTCATTTTGAGATTATTATCCATTGGATTCTGAAGTTTATAAAGTATTTTGGCATGGCTGGCTGACTGGAAGGGGGATTTAATTCTTACATGTTTTGATGTGCATGATCAGATATATATTTATAGACTATTTAATCTGATCTAGATTCTAGTAGAGATCACTTCCGGGTCATGCAATTTGCATCCGTCGAAAATCTCAACATCTGATGATACGCTGGTTATCTGTTTTTTTCCATTTTTCATTTGAGCACCACATTGGAAATTGGAAAAACAAGTTGTTATTGATTGTTAAAAACGACTGAATGAAGGATACACGGATTGAAGGTGTCCTGTACCCTGGAAATCCAGAGTTCTCGCAAGAGCGCAATTTGAATTTGTTCAGCGAGTCACTCTGGCATTCAGTAATGCTGCTTATTAACTATACCCTTGTAGCCAAGCTGCACCAATCACATCAGATGTAGGCGGGCCAGATGCGAGCTAAACAGATGACAACATTTTAATAGTTTATTAATTAACTCCTCTAAGCGTATGAGGCTCTGGATACGTCATCCTGTGTATTGTTGTAATTGGTCCTAGTGTTATCCAATTGCGTGCAGTGAGATTTTCAAATCAAATTGGACCATTTTCATTACTCAGTGCCAGACCCTTATGGCGTTTTTCCACTGCATGGTACCTACTTGACTTTCCTTAACTTTACTCACCTTTTATGGTTACGAAAAAAAGTCCCTGGTACCTGCTAACAGGTACTTTTTTTAGTACTGCCTCAGTCAAGGTTCCAAGTGAGCCGAGGCGATACCAAAAGGTGACGTGAAAACCTGCAAGCTACTGATTGGTCAGAGAGAATCGTCACTATTGACTGCGTTATCATTGCTAGACGGGGGTGTCCTAAACAAACCCACTGTGTTTAAATAATTTAACCAGCATTTTTTTTTTTTGCTGCCTCCAGCTTCTTTTGAAACTAAATTTGTCTTCTGGCTGTGGCAACAGCCACTTGCCGAGAATCAAAAACAACACACCTCTGATGTTCTGTGTGTTTGTGTGTGTGTGTGTGTGTGTGTGTGTGTGTGTGTGTGTGTGTGTGTGTGTGTGTGTGTGTCGTGTTAGGTCACGGCAGTTTCCTGCTATGACGACCAGCCACGGCTCGCCTCACACACGAAGTGGTACTAATCTGTAATAGAAAAACGCCATTAGTTTTGGGGATTTGGGTCTAGATTTCCAGGCTAGGTGTCCTGTACCTCCATTTAATTAACTTAGTTTTTTGTGTGTGCTTGAAACCAAATAAAAAATTTAAAAGAAAAGCTTTAGAGCACTGTACAACAATATACCTTATAACAATATACCTAATATCAATTAATTTATTGATTGTTTCCTTCATATAATTGATTGATTAATTTGGCTATAAAAGGTTAAAAGAAAATTAAATGGCGAAAAGTATCCAACACAGAATCGACAGAAAAATACCCAACACAGTCTTGAAATTGCTTTTTTGCCCCGACCAATACTCAAAATCCCTAAAAAACATCAAATGTGCCCAACAAATGAAACAAAGAATAGCAGAAAACCCTCACTCTGGTAAAGCTGTAATGATTGGCAGAATGTGACTTAAGTGACTAATTATCATTATAGTTTTTTAATATAAGTTTCTGTATGGTTTTTTTATTGTATTTTAAAGACATATTTCCACTTGTTTTACTCAGATCCTCCATATTTAAGTGGTCACTGTGAGTACTGGGCAGCGGGCTATTCTGTCTCTGTTGTCTGGAATAAACCAGACGGTGTGTGGACTTCAGTGGAAGTGAGCGTGAGTGGGAAAACTTACATAGTGCCTAAAAATATGGAACAGCATCTCACAATATCTGGATTCCTACCGGCCAGAAGATATGAGGTGTCTTTAGCTTCACTGTCTGGGACTGTAAGGAGTTTGGACCCATTGGTTTTTTCGTGTCTTACTGATCCAAGAGGTAAGTCAATATGACTGTTTTACTCTTTAGGAATACCATTTAAGAGTGATGTAACATTTTAACAATATATTCTCACATGTTCTTCATTATTGTGCAGTTTGGCATCATTAATATGACTTGCTGGTTGTTTTTGGTGTCTACTGTATCTAGTGTATGTTGGTATGTTACAAAGAATTTGATCTTGTTTTTACTCCCTGCAGGAGTCATTGCTGGGTCAGTATTTGCTGTGCTGCTTTTTGGTGTCCTGGTCTGTCTGGCTGTCTTCATTTTTTTAAAAAGACCAGCTATCATCAAGTGGGTGCTGCCTGAGTGACTGTAGTTTCCCTGTATGTACTCAATTGGACTCAACCCCTCTTTTTGTCCTTTCCACAGCAGAAAAAAGTCATTCATTGGTGGTTCCAGACAATCCAATAAAAAGTGCAAGTAAGTATACGTTTATTCATCTCCTCATAGTCAACATACCACTGTCAATCTACAATGTAGTGAACAGAGAAAATTGGGTCTTGTATAATTACAGAAATTTAGTAGGTTAACCATATGTGAAAATATACTGTGTATACAATGGACTTCAATATTTGTGTATGTCCATTGTCTTACATATCGTCTTACATTAATTCTACGTTTTATTTCCCAGAGCTATTTCTGTGGCAAAGTTTCCAAACCACTTCTACCAATTATGTATGGACGAGAACAGAGGTTTCAGCCAGGAATATGAGGTGCATTGAATAATCAAATTATATTTTGTTCTTCCTCTTCTATCTTTCTGTTTGTTTGTATATGACCGTACAACTGTGCATTGTGGTGTTTTTTTTAAATTTGCTTTCTATTGACCTTTGTTTCAATCACATCGTGTCATCTGCCAACTTCCTTTCAGAGCCTTGTTCCTGTTGGCACAGAGCAAACACAAAAGGCAGCTATTCTACCTGCGAACAAACCGAAGAATCGTTTCAACAATGTCCAGCCATGTAAGCCTGTCCTCTGACACGCTATCAGGAGCAATAGAGACTCACAAAATATTCCTATAGATCTACTGACTCATCTTAACCAATGTCTACTTTGTTGTGGTGCTTGGCAGTTACACCATCTTCGGTTTTCTAATTCTAGATGACTGGTGTCGGGTGAAGCTAACTACATCCAATTCCAATGAAACCTCCGACTACATTAATGCCAGTTACATGCCAGTAGGTATTACTTGATAACAGTCAAAGGGCAGATTTGATAAGCTTCATTCATTAGCTTCCACATTTGCAAGTAAATGGTTGCTAAAACACCTGCACATAAACATACATTTTAAGTCCAACAATGTGTGCAGACTTTGTGTGATTTCATGAGGACAAAATGGTGTTTTAAAATTCTAAGCAATGTAGGACATCTACAATCTAGATACATGCAAATGCTAACTGACAATTGCTTCTCAGGGCTACAACAACAAAAGAGAGTACATTGCAAGTCAGGGTCCTCTGCCCTCCACGGTCAATGAATTCTGGAGGATGATCTGGGAACAAAAGGTGAAAGGCATCGTCATGGTAACCAACTGCACTGAGGGAGGACGGGTGAGTCATCATTAGGAAGATTTGAGAATGTTTTATTTTCAGATTTTATGGGGATGTACAAACTTAAATCGGTAAGTTATTGTGAATCATTTGCTCTTGTAGCTAGTGTCGTCAAATGGTGACAGTTTATGTGTCTTATAGTGCACCCAATTCTTTTTTGTGGGTTTTTCAGTTCCCACAAAGAACTGCTACAGATCTTGAGCTGATGTTCATTGACACTTATTGCATTACATTAAAACAACTTCAGTAACCCATTTTCTTTTTCCTTTTTCTAGACTAAGTGTGAACGATACTGGCCTGCAGACTGTAACCCTTGCCCTTACGGAGAGCTGTTGGTCACCATCAGATCTGAGCAGCAGGAGCCTGACTGGACACTGAGGGAATTTAGGGTGAAACATGTACGAAACATCTCTAAAATGTTGATGGTTTAACTAAATAGAATGGGTATTCATATTTGTCAAAGTCACAAAGCTCAATGTTACGTATCATAAGAGAATCTTGTTTAAATTGGTACACATTTTTAAAGAGGATAACCTCAATGGTTCAAAACATAGACTTACTGTATTTGAATTCCTCTAATCTTTACAGATGAACAGCTTAGAGGAGCGCACAGTGAAACATTTTCACTTTACTGCCTGGCCTGACCATGGAGTCCCAAAGGGCACAGATGTCCTGATCCAGTTCAGAGGACTGGTGAGACAGCACATAGAGAGAGAAGGGGTTGGAGCACCAACTGTGGTTCACTGCAGGTACAGAATGAGTGCTTGTTTAAAGTCTCAAGTGAGGTCAAAAAAGTGTGGTCAACTGAATAGATTACTGTTATTATATATGCATGAATTTTAAATGAAATGTCAGCTTTTAAACCTTTTACTGACTTTGTAACAAAATGCTCAGGAGGGGGGAAAAAAATGTAACGTCACTAGTGAGTGATATCTACGTAAAGTTAAAAATCAACTTTGAAACCATCAAGACTACCTGATGATGACCATCATAGCTGGACACTAACTGCTCTCCTTTCCTCCTGTCTTGCTTTTAGTGCTGGAGTGGGGAGGACAGGCACCATCATTGCCCTGGATGTGCTGCTTCAGCAGCTAGAGAAAGAAAGAGCAGTGGACATCCACGGCTTTGTGCACAAGATGAGACTGAGCCGACCATACATGGTACAAACAGAGGTAAAACTGATCACATGACGTCACTTTAGACTGCGCTACCACTTCCTTAGTTAGGTACCCGTTGGTATAGTTGGGTCTCTTGATTTTTAGACACAGGTTGTGATATAGTACAAGCACTGATGCTATACCATATGTATGCACTCTCTGCTTAGATTTCCATCCTTATTAAACATGGGTCTGAAATGTATCTACTTTTCTATCATCCCATTTAAACTTTTACAAGTCAAATCTTTTACAAAGTATTTATGAAAGAAATACTAATTTCACATTAATGTAGGTCTCACTGCACTAAGGTGTGTTATATGCACATTATATGTATATGTACATTCTTTGTGACACTGAATTATAAGTCCAAACACAAAAGCTTAGCCTACATTATTAGGAAACTGAGGCTTGTAAATATACAAGTGTCAGCGTACGTAAACACTCCACACCCAGAGTTCTGCTTTTAAACTGACCAGCAAATTTGTTTTCAGTCCCAGTACGTTTTTCTGCACCAATGCATCATGGACCATCTGCAACCAAATGAGAAGACTGAAGAGCACATATATGAGAACGTAGACATGATCTACGCCAATGCCACTGCACTCCGAGAACTTCGTAAAACAAATGCCTAAACTAGATTGCTAGTACTGAAATCTTTTATGCACTTAATGAAAAACATTCTAAATTATACATGTGGTATTTTGTTATATAATAAATATGAAAAACATGTTATGTATATTCACTGTACATGCATAGCTCTCTTCAGATTTTATTTAACTTGTAAATTTCTGTTCCTTTCATCTATAAAGTGTAATATTTATCATTATGTGACAGAAACACTTCAGATGACAAATTACATTTATTAAAAATAAGAAATGTAGGTAGAAAAGAATAATGTTCCATTTGGTTAAGAAATAAAATATTTTATAAACAAAAATACCTGAATGCGTTTTTACAAAGTCTGCAAAAGAGATGAAAAACCCAGTATGCTGCCACATTTACAAATTTGTGTCAAACTGACAGAACAGCAACAAACATCTAAAATGTTGCATAATAACATGGGTTTTCGGGTCCAACATTTGTTCATAATGTACATTGACTGTTGCTTCCTAGTGCGGAAATTATACCAACTCTGCCTAAATATCCTCTTTGGTGACATCTATACTCGGTGGGTCCTTGTTACTGGGGGCAACAGAGAAGATACTATTCATGAGTTCCTGTCTGGCTTTTATGGCCTCTGGGTTGACGTCGTCTGGCACTGCACGCTGCTTGCCTGGGTGCAGGGGCTCAATTTTACCAGCTACAGGCGGGGGAGGGACTGAGAACTTCTTAGCAATGTTGTGCAGGACGCTGCACGTCTTGATAATGTTGGACTTCTTGTCCAAAGAGTCTTCCTGCGCAAAACCAAGTTGCATCAGGCACCTGAAACGCCTCTTCATGGAGCCAAGCGTTGTCCGCATGACGTCGTGGATCCTCATGTGGGCGTCATTGAAGCGGATCTCAACGTCATTAACAGGTTCTGACACTGGAGTCAAGACATGTTTGCTTAAGTGGTAGCCTTTCCCACCTTTGAAGGAAGACAGGAGAGAATGGGATTAATAAAAACTAAGCACGTAGTATGTATTGTGAAGGGTACAAACCAGCCTTGCAGTAGCAAACTGAGAAACCGTAAACCCCTCTAAAGAAGTTGCATGATTAAAACAGAAGTTGTGTTATTTTACTGAGAATATAAGGCAGTTGTGTTTAAAACTACTAAGGCTTGTTTACATTTAAATAAACATATAGAAGTGATTCTGATAGGACTGCATTGCATGAATTGTTACAAAATGCTAGTGGCAATCTATCAGAGTTGTATGGTCCAGTGATGGAGTAGGCTACTTCAGTCCTGGACTCTGACTCCAGTCTCTAATCTCTGGACTTGTGACTTGTACTTGGATATATAAAATCGGAATTGGCATTCATGAAAAGGACTCAGACGTTGGATGAAGTGTCTGACTAAATAGGCTAGTAAAATGTTATGTTCCACTTTTCCTGTTTCGGGCTCCAAGACCTACCGGGAAGCAGCTGGGGAGACGTTCCACCCAGGGCTGACGTTCTTTTGGGGGTAATACCTTTTACTTCACCGACAGTATTAACAAAAAGGTGAAGCCACCATGTCTTGAGAACATTCTTGTTAGTTAACTCACTTTACATCGTCTTTGGGATTGCTTTCTCTCTTTTTTTCGCTTCTGTCTCCTTGCTTGACCACGCACTCCCTGACGTCACTCCCGGCGTGCATTCTCGCGCTTACGTTCACTACTCTCGTAACAAAGGAATTGATATCAATATCTGCCACTGTAGTGCATGATTCACGGGCTCCCTACTACATCTTCACATTTGGAAAATGCAGAGAAATGTGCCCCGGATCGAGGATTTCGCCTACACGGATTTTACATCAAATGCTAGAAGAGCACCGCTAAATGCTTAGAAAAAGTCAGTAAATAAACCCCCTTTGCAATTGTGACAGTGGTGTCTTTTTGTTTAATGTGCACCCTTTTACCAGTATAGCAGCTCTTTAAAAGGTGCCAGAGTGGAGAAGTCCTGGAATTCAACAGACTTACTCAATCTTGATGACTCGACACGCGACAGTTATGACTCGACTAAACCGCTGGTGTGGTGTAATTATGACAATCATGTTAAATATACAGTATGAAAGTTCATTCTTGACCTTGGAAACAGTAATTTGAGACATTTAAACCACATATTGTGATGCAGTTAAAGGGTCCGGAAGAAGCTAGCAAGTGGACCTTGAGTTCAGAAGTCAAAATTGAGTATTATACTCAAAAACCATTGTTGGGGGTTTAACACCAAATTCTGTGACCATCGTATTTTGTGACTGTAGGGGGCGCTGTTGCCACTGTGCAGGTTGATCTTACTCACACACACGACTTCGTTACGACTCTGTAACGCTATCAGCGTTTATAATGAAGGTTCAGCGCCGAGTTTAGAAATGTTGTACACATACATGAGATATAGGCTGTATTGCATTTTGAATTATCTAGTGTCTAATCGTAAATCTAAATAAAGAAATATATATGTTTCTGTGTGCGTGTTTATTCTGTTGGCCCTAACAAACATCACAGCATACTTATTCATTCTGATGCGGTTGATATAAAAATAATAAAACTACGTCAGCAGCATGAGGCTGTTACCTAATCTACAAGAGCTGTGGGAGGAAATTATCAATAACCAAGTAATAATTTGATTGTGAACTCATTGTGAATTGTCCCCATGAATAAATTCATATATATTTGAACATTTTAAAATTCACCTATCACAACAACCAAACCATTTCAGATGACTTATTTTATCTTCATACTTTCTGTATAGACAAAAATAACAATCACTCTGGTCAACATCTGGTCTTAGGCACAAGGGGTCACATATTTTGACAATAGCTGTCAAAATATGTGACATATATATACCATTTCTAAACTCTCGGCGCTGAACCTTCATTATAAACGCTGATGTCGTAACGAAGTGGTCTGTGTGAGTAAGATCAAGCTGCACAGTGGCAACAGCGTCCTCTACAGTCACAAAATACGATGGTCACAGAATTTGGTGTTACAGCGGCATGACGTCATATGATACAAAGCAAAATAGCTGAATGTGTGCCAATTATACTGAAATGTAGTAACGCAATAGTCCTTAAAGTGTAGAATACGAATTATAACATCCAGACAGGATGTCACCATTCTTTCACCCCCATTTTTTTGTGTATCTTACCAATAACCCAATAGGGTCCGTGCAGGTCCTCCTCCATTTCCCTTCCTTTGAACGACGACTCCCACATTTCCTGCTCAATCGTGCTGCCCACACAACATTTTTCAACACTCAGGATGTTTCCGTCGGAGTCGCATATGATCTGGCTCACCACCGATGTATAACCGAAGGTGTTGACAAAAGACCTGAAAGAGTCCTTCTCGTATGGAGAAGCTCTGATCTTGAAGTGAGCAGGAGCCAGGACGCCCAGCACCTTAGGGATCCCGCATAACTTCTCAATCCTGCGGGCGACATTGGCTCTGGCTTCCTGGATTTGGGGGAATGATATGAACGTCTCGTACATCCCCGCAATGATCCTGGAGACATTGGAAATAATCACGAGGCATTCCGTCTGGCTCTGCCCGAATCTCTGTGCGATGTCGGCGGAGAAAACTCCATGTGCGTAATAGTTGAGCGCCACCATGACCGTCGCATCCACGGACAGTGCGGGTTTCTTCAGAGCGACGCTCTTCATGCGGACGCGGACAGTGTCTGTGATGAAAGCGATGCAGGGTCTGGTGAGGTGAAACATCTTGAACAAAGCTTCATCGTCGAACTCGTCGAAACAGATCGGAGTCGCACAGTCCGCTTCTTCATGTCCGAGGAGCTCTTCCTGGACCGCGAGCCACACCGGCAGAGCGAAGGCCATTCGTTTACTGTCACTGCAGCAGTACGTTTAAATAAATACACGTGCAACTCCGGCATTAAAGTTCCAAAGAAGAGGTAACAGGATAAATGATAAAGAGGAGCAAACTGTATCATGCAGAACCATGGAAGCACGGTCTTCTTCTTGTTGAGGCAGTCTGCAAACATGTTCTTTCTCGCCCCCCAGTGGACAGGAACGGTTTTGCACAGAGAGGACTTCTTGCCCTCAGTAAAATTACATGATATTCTTCAGATTATCACAAGTGGGAACCCTATAATGTAGACAATTAATAGTATCTATAAAATGAGCTACCTGTGAGGGAAGGCAGGTACCATGCTATAATAAATAAAATTAAAAAAACACATACTTGGGCCCTTGATTGCAGATCAGTGTTACAGGTTGTGATTTACACCAATCAGATGAATGTATTTTACAATAAAATCTTAACTAGTGGTATGCAGGTTAATCGGTTACTGTAAACCATTACTGTAAAACTAGACACCAAAATAAATCCCCTGCAGCTCCACCTCTACTCTGCATCCATCTAAAATCAGTTTGTTTGTTATAGCTTGGGCGACAAATAGAACATTTTGTTGACTTCACTGATGGAAACATCTTTCAGTCTGGGTATTCCCCCCTTGTGGCAGTCTGTTGTCCTCTGGCCTTGAGCGTACACATCTGTGACAGAAAGTAAATATTAAAGGGCGTTTGAGTTCCTCTAAACATTTGAGTGTTTTCTCATGTCATGTAAGATTAGATTAGATTAGATTATACTTTATTTATCCCACAACGGGGAAATTTCCTTATTACAGCATCAGCATTATCTTCTATACAGCAAAAAAAACACACAAACAAGTAAACACACAAGAAATACAGGCAAAAACGATAAACAATAATTATAAGGTAGACAGAAAGTAAGCAGAATGGCATCAAATAAAGGCATTTTAAGTATATTTTAAAGTGTATTTTAAAGTGCGGCCATGATACAAGAAAACAGTGTAATATTGCAGTGTAAGTGACGTTAAAATTAAATTGAATGTGTAATTGGAGTAATAAAGCAACAGTCTGTAGCACAATATAAATTATATTAACCTGTGACTATAAATATTGAAAAGTAAGTACTTGTAATAAAATAATATAAATACCGATAATAAATATAAACAGAAAGTGTGTGGTGTAGATGGGAGATAAAAAGGAACAGAAACTACAACATTATCAGGTAGTGCAGGTGTTGTAGAGTCTGACAGCGGCAGGGATGAAGGACCTGTAATAGCAATTATCTACACCATTTCTTGTTTTGGTGGAACGTGTACGTTCAAAAGGTTGTTTTAGTCGTGTAGTCGTGAGAAAACTCAGATTGGACAGAAAGCTGCCTGGATTGATCTAAGGAGCAGTTAACCATAGTCCTCTTAAATCAACCAGAGTTTAGAACACCAACACAAAGAAAGCAGAATGCGATGGACATCCAGCGGTATCTGAACAATCCCAGAAGTGGAATGAATAATATACACACACCCACCCACCTACCTACCCACCCAGTAGTAGTAATAGTATGGCAACATCCTCACCTGTGATGATGTCCATGGAGTCAAGTGGAGCTGTGTTGTTCATGTTCACTCCAAACAGCAACACCGCAGTGATCACTAATGCAACCAGCAGATAGATTGGCACAGCGAGGGCCCAATATCTGCACAATAAAGGAAAATGTTTCAGTTAACGTTAACAGTCATTAAACTTGTAATGTGGTATGTGTATTTCCTGAGGTACACCATTTTATTTAAAAGTCAAGAGAGGGGATTTGTTTTTGGATAACTACAATCTGGTCAAAGGTTTCTACTTACTTTTGAGGCCAGTAAGTGAGCCCTATTGAATGAAGCCACTCCTCTGGTATATAGGCCCACAGGCAATACAGAACTGAAGAGAATAAACCAAAGTAAATGTCATATTGCAGTCAATGACACACATGCACGCGCTTGTCATCTTTAACATACGCTGACTGTATTTTATTTAAAAAGAAAGATGGCCTACTTCCCACAGTATGTCACAGAAAAAACAATAAATCAAATTGTTGTTATATTTGTAGCTGTTTCTGAATTGATCTCAAGCAAAAAAACACTCAAAATGTCATAAACATGCCATAATGGCCACGAATTAAGAGTCTTAACCTACTTTCTTTTTAAATTCTGTTCTGATGACAATTGTTTGAAGCCCACTGGAATCTTTGTTTGTATTTATCTAACAGGGATAATGCTCAATCAACAGCAACGCAACTGTAAATGAGCCAGATTTATCTGTTGTCCTTGGCCAGTTTGAAAATGGCTACCTAAAATCAATTAAATACAATAAAATGACAATACAGTTAACATATAAAAGCAACATACACAGACCAACATAAAAAACAGACAAGGTTCAACAAGTAACACCACATCATACAACAAAACAAATCTGCAGACATGCACCAAAAGTCCACATTCAGCAGTCTAATGGGCACATATCTGGTTATCAATAGGCCAAATCTATTTTCTTCAGCTAATCAGTAAAAGAATACGTAGTTTGTGTTTAATGTTTTTACATAAAAATGCCATTCAATTCACTTATGTGACTGTGTCTCTGTTGGAAGACATGTTTAAGACTTTTACTATTACTGGAGGAGTGAAATGACAATACTTACAGAAGCCAAACTGTGAGCCAAGGAAAAGGACAAACCCATAAATGGCCCTCTCAGGGAGAGGAGAGGGAGAGGTGGCCGCCATTATCTCAAACCACAATAAACAGAAAGGCACGATGAACAACTGTCACAATTCAAAGACTAATCATAGCTGCAGTCCCAAAGTTAGCCGGTCTTCCAATTTATAAATACGTATATTTTTGCTTTATCTAGTTAACATTAGTAACTTTAGCTAGCTAACGTTAGCAGCCCGAGAACATCTCTCTGAGCATGTTCCTGTCAGCATATACATATCAAAGCTTTGGTTATTTACCAAGATGTCCTCGACAAATACGTCACTAAGTATTTGTCCGAAATGTGACTAAAGAATAAGTTAAACCAACAACCCGTTAAACTCAATATTGCAATTAAAACCGTTTTAGTCCAATTTGTTCATGCTGTCAAACATCGTTGATCAATTATAGGCATATTTTTGGTCCCACATGATTTTCGGTCCGATGTGAAACGTTTAACACAAAACGAGTTTCCGCATTTGGAAAAAGAAGCAAAAGCAAAGCAACTTTTTAACGTATGAACATATAAATTTGAGTTAATTTAAGTTGAAAACGGCAACATAGTCGTTGAGATTGTTTAGTTTATTTACCTTTCGTTACGATTTGTTTTATTGTTTTCACCGGACACATTTGGCTGCTGTACATCTCGGAAATATACATTTCAGCATGGCTTTGCAGCACCTGAAGACTACTGATCATTTTCTCAGCAGTCAAGAAAAACTTCCTAACTAATTATCTGCGTCGGTGCGACCACACGGTAACCTTGCTTATTTGTTGGTGAGAAGGCGTAACTTACTTTTTTAACGTTACCTGGTAACGAAGTGTCGAAGCTCTGACGGTCCGGCGTGGCAGAGTAGGGTTAGCAGACTTTAACCAAAGAATGCAAACTATTTCACCTAAAGCGGCCATAATGTCAAAGGTGAAGGCAAAGAAAAAAGACTCGACTGCTAAAACAAAACAACCCACGTCCACAGAGAAAATATGCACATCGAAAAAGAAAAGGAAACATTGGATGGAAGAGAAGTTTAAAAAGATAAAGCCACCACCCAAGACCCCCAAAAAAGCTCAAACGCAGCAAGCCGTACCTCCGAAAGATAGCCTGCAGTTCTCTGCTAACTGGAAGGCATTACAAGAGGTTTGTCTTTACAAAGAGTTGTCTGTTTCTGTAGCTTGTCAACATGTCACATTCTGTGCTTTTGTTCAAAACCTTACTCATCTTTCCACAGGTGTTGAAGGCCAGTCAACCGGAGAAGAAGGAGCCTGTGGCACCAAACCCTCCCCATGGTGCTCTGCAAAAACACGAGCCTAAAGAAAAAGCTTCTAAAAATATTTCCAAGAACAGTGTCTCTCCCAGACGAACAGTGTCTCTCCCAGACAAAAAAGTGCAGCACAACATTGTTCCTCCAAAAAGTATTTCCCCTAATGGCTCACCAGTGAACTCAAAGGTTCCAGAGACAAAACAGTCTGCTGCTCCAAAAAGGAAAAAGCACAGTGGAAAGTCAAGCAGTGAGCAAGGAGCCAAGAAAAAGAAACCTGAGGTTGAAGAGAGGAAACCTACAGAGTGAGTATACTCAGAACGAAATTCTGCTATTGATGAGGAATTGTGGCTGCTAACTTCATCCTGTTGTGTGCTATTGCAGAGCAGACCTTTGGTTTGATGATGTAGACCCTGACGACATTGAGGCAACAGTGGGAGCAGAGGCAGCAGAGATCATGAGGAAGAAGCAGGGCATTCACAAGAACAAGGACACAGAGAGCGCCCTGGTCAAGGAGAAAGCCTTTGATGGGTGAGTGAAGACAAAGTCAGCGTCATTTTGTAGCCTCATTAATGTGCTATAAGAGCTCATGTCATACTGGCAGAAGTTTAATGACTGTTAGGTTATTAACTGAGAAATGCAATCGGTTACAAGTTGCAACCTGAATGCAGCATTGCCACCGGTCTAGCTGCAGTGTTGTCTTTTTCTGGACCATTCTGCTGTTTTTATATTTTAGTGCATAACATTGCCAGCAAAGAAATGTCACAATATAGACGGACAAGAACAAAAAAAGTTTTACTAGAGTCTAATTCTTTGTATACGTACACATATTATTCCAATAAAGCTGATTCTGAGTAACAAAAATGGAGACAACAGTTCTTCCTCAGGCAGGTTGACGTAATAGTGACAACTGTCCTTATCGCCCTGTTTGCCATTGGCCAACTCGTAGCCTCACCAAAGCCGTGGCCATTGATTGTGAGATGGTGGGAGTCGGCCCTGATGGAGAAGACAGCATCTTGGCTCGCGTGTCCCTCGTGAACCACTTTGGGAAATGCATCTATGACAAATACGTGAAACCCACAGAGAAGGTGACAGACTACAGGACAGCTGTCAGTGGCATTCGACCAGAGGACATCAAAGAGGGTGAGTCTTGTGGTAGTTTTAATGAATAAACCATGATGTGAATATTTGAAACAAATAATTGCTTACAAAATGTTCATGTATTGTTAGACCATAACTCATTATCCATGCTTGCCTCACTGCAGGAGAGGATTTACAGACTGTGCAGAGAGAGGTTGCTGAGATCATGCAAGGCAGACTTGTGGTTGGACATGCCATACACAATGACCTCAAGGTAGCTTGGATGTCATATCTGAGAGTGAACTGCAAACATTTTTAAAATAAATGTTGGCACTTGTAAACCAAACTTAAACTCCCATTTCAGATTTTACTCTTGGATCATCCAAAAAAGAAAATCAGGGACACTCAGAAGTACAAACCTTTTAAGAAAGCTGTTAAGGTATTTATACCACTTTAAAGTTGACATACCATGTGCCAGGGGAACCCCTCTACCCAATTCTCATAATCTCTTGTGATTTTTTTTTTTTTAATTCTATTTTAGAGTGGTCGACCCTCCCTGAAACTGCTCTGTAGAGAAATACTCAACGTTAAGGTCCAACAGGGTGAACATTCATCTGTAAGTCATCAACAAACATCTCAACTTACTATTTTCAAACTGACACATTCACACCCACCTCTAAAACAATGTAATAATGAAAATTCTTTCAATGACATTAATAACTATTGGAAAACAAAATTACAAAGAATTCTTATTATTATAACATGTAAAACATTGCATCTGGGACTGATCCCCCCCCCCCTTCTTTCACTGTCCACCAGGTCCAAGACGCACAAGCCACCATGAGGCTCTACACAATGGTGAAAAAACAGTGGGAAGCAGAGATTAAAGCCAGTCGCAACAACAAAGACTCATCCAAGAAGAGTGTGAGAAAGCCCAAGTTTCCCAAGAACAAGAATCTCATGGGTCTATGAATTTAGAGCACATCTTCAAAAGAACAGGTTGTCTCTGGATTAGAGCAGCCCTGACTCAATGAGGTTTGGAAAGATATCCAATAAAAGTGTTTGACAGGTGGCTCGCCAGTCAACACATTCCAGGAAGGGAAAGACTATTCTTCTTGCCAACATTCACATAAAGCCAAGAGTGTTCTGCTTGAGTATCCCAGACTGTGCCTCACACATGGATTGCAACATCTGAGAGATCGTGGAGCTTTTATTTACACTGATCCTTACAGCCATTTCTTCAAATATTCCCACAACATCATTTCCTCCCCCCCAACAGTCGGAAACAGGTGTTCAAATCATTGAGTTTAATCTCCGGAGTGCTCATGAGAACTCAATCATTTGTCCATTAGCACGCAGTCTGTTATTTTAGCGTGACGGCTCCAGTGTTATAAATTGTTTTAGGTCTTTGGTTTCTCACGACCTGGTTTGTAGTAATGTGATTCCCGGTTGCCTTAACTGTTTTAAAAAGTAACTTATTTCTGTGTAGCTATATTGCAATTATTGTATACAGGCTACATCTCCTTTTTTGGCTGTTTTGACTCAACATGGCTACAATTCTTTTAATGGCTTTATGGAGTAATATAAAAACCTCCAATATTCCTTCTGTAAAAATCTTTATGAAATGGCAACAAAATAAAACATGTTAGTTGAGTGAGCATCATTTGCATACCTAAACATTACAATTTCAGACCAAAAATTGTCTTAATGTAGGTGATCAGTTTGGAAGTTTTATGGTTATATCTACTAGTTAAACCTTTAACCCTTGTGTCTAACATTAATAGATCATAATGTCATGATCATCTTTACAATGATACAATAAACATGGCTATCAAATAAAGTGGAATGAACTACTCACTCATGAACAAAGGCCGAAACCTTGATTGTCCTCAAACTGAAAGAACTCGGGACACTCAATGCACCTGTCCATTAGGCCTGCAGTCAGCACGCCTGTGCCTGTGATCTCCTCTACTTTAGAAGCATCCACTGTGTTTCCTGCTTCAAATGCTAGTGTACTTTCTTGCCTTTGTTTTCAGAAGGAAAATATGGACAAATATTCAATATGTATGAATGAATGATGAAAATGTACCCTGCCCAGGCTGTTTGAATATACTTTTAATATCATAAAATACTTTGTCAAACATGTTTTAATCATTATTTTTAATTGAATCTAGTATTGTTTTAGACAATCTCATCCATGCTGGAATTGCTGTGGTTTTAATTTGGTGATAAGATTGTGGTGTTACAGAATAGCAGCGATGTAACAAATATGTCTTATCTCCCCCTTGTGGTTAAACATTTAAAGACAAGAGGAGGAGTCAGAAGAAGAGACAGAGTAGATTTGTTAGATTATAGGATATTGCTAAATATAGTTGATTATTCTTGAATCTAAGTTATCTTAACTTTATGCTTTCTTTCCTTAGAGTGTACATGTGTTGTTATGCTCAACAAAAAATAGAAACACAGCTTACTGCAATTTTGAAAATGTATACTGAATATGCAAGTTTCATGCTATTGCCACGTTTACAAAGGCTCACATGTATTGCAATTTTGTTTGACAATTTGTAAGTTCACCAACGTCCCTGCCACAAACTACAGCCTCCAAAATTAAGGAAAGTTTTATGAAGTAAAGTTGAATCAAAACCTCTCTAAATCACTTTCATTAAGTTAGGGTACAGGCTAATGCAGGATGTCTGTATTAGACTGCAGAAGTTTTAGCTAGGTATACGTAATAAACTGACTACTGAGTGTATTATAAAAGGTGTTTCTGCATGAACAACATGTAAAACCTACATGAGAGAGTAATCACTCATCTAATTATGACTGCAAAATACAGTTGTGGTTTAACATCTGGTTATAGAGACTAATTATAAGAAGATGATTGGGCCAAGGTTCATACTGCAAAGGAATACATTTTATGAATGCTGTTATTCAATATACATCTGCCAAGCGACTATTTACAGGAAATCTGGATACAGCACAGAGTAATCAAACATTTAAGATGATGACCACTACTCAAAAAACATTTTATTGTGAGGACATCTCTTATCCATTGCTACATCCTTCCTATTGTTGCCTTGCTTAAAAACATCAAACATCAAAACATCCCTCCATCTCATCTAGCAATACCCTTTTTAATAGATGCATTTCAGAATGATTATCAGGTCTGTATGTTATGATTGAATGTGATAGCAGCCAATAGCGGCTGGAAGAATGTGTGTCAAATCTGCACAACACCCCAAAGATCCTGTTTAATCAATGTTAAACACACAGTGGAATGTACTATACTCATAAAACTATGGTATCAGTAAGGTTTTGGTTACATTTTTATAATAATTACATTTTACTTATAGTGTCAAATCCTAACAGAACACACAATTCCCCCAAGAGCAATTACACTATTATAAGACAATGCATTATTTATATCTTTTAATTCTTAAATTAGTCGGGTAATTAATACTGCTCAATAGTGCATAACACAATGAAGCTGTAGCACACCGCTCTGGAGAACTGTAGAGTCTCTTTGTATTGTCCTCATAATAACTGCAGTGTAACTCTCACTGTATAATTTAATTTCTACCTACATTTATTTGTTTATTGTATTTTTGGGGCAATTAATTGTATGCTTATTTATTTATTGAGCATTTATTTATTTCTGTATTTATTTTTAAATATGGTAGACCTGGTCCTCCATAGCAGTGCTGGAAATACATGGCAATAGGACTGCATTTAACAAATCTCATAATGGGTTTGGAGGCATTACTGCTGTTGCGCACATGGCATTTGATTCATAATTCAATAGCTCCTAGTTTTCCATTCTACTGCACATTGTCTCAAGTGATTACAATCAATATTAACATTTGTTGTGCGGTCTGTGTTTTTTTTTTTTAGCACGCAGCAATCAGCAGCTCTGCACAGTTACATTTGTCCGTCTTGTACCAAAATCTATTTTATATCCCTGACCTTTGAAACCAGATTCCACTGAGTGTAAAAAAACATGTTACAGAGCTAAAGATCATGTGAAGTTTTTCTTTTCTAAGCAAGGGAAACACAGAGTGGACACTGTTTTGCAGTTTAGTGATGGACAAGATCAATAAGTATTATTGAACCACCGGTTTCTAATTGTCAATTAGTCTTTACATCCTCAAGGCCAGCACTTCTTTCTGTCCACCCCACAGTACTGTCCCCATCTGTGCAACTTTATTAAACATGGTAGATATACTGCAAATACAGTCTAATGTAGATGCTGTTTGTTTTTCCATGTAACCCTTTTTCATTTGCATAACATAATGTCTACCCATACAATAATAACGATAACATTGTCATTTTGAACCGAGAGGCTGAGGACATCCTCACAGATCTGCGTTTTCCTCCATCAGTGCTTGAGAATCTTCTCTTCACGACACAATGTCTCCCCAGGTCTGTTGCTCACTACTTCCATATGTATGAACTGCGCCATGCTGGCACCAAGAGACTGATTGTGGATGTGTCTGCGTTGGCTTAGGACGAACAACGTTGAGCATTCAGTATTTATGCAGGTTGATGAAGAAACCATGTCAGCTCCTTGCTGTAGATGACTTCTTGTTACATCTATTCTGGTCTGGTAACCGCTGAGGGTGAATTCCCTTTGCTTTGATGCTGAGAATGATGCCTTTGAACATGCAAATGTTGTACGTTAATTGCCCGTCAATTTTGTTCCAGAGGTTCCCAACTAGCTTTGCTTCTAGCGCCACCAGAAGGTTTTTATTGGTTCAGAGTGAAACCTCTTAGCAACTATTGGATGGATTGCAATGAAACTTGCTACCGATTTTCAAGGCCCCTTGTTAGTGAATTCTAATTATTAAACGACCAGTGTGTAGATTTAGTGGCATCTAGTTGTGAGGTTGCAGATTGAAACCAGCTGAATACTCTTCTCCTCACCCCTCGCCTTTCCAAGTGTGTGGGAGAAACTACGGTGGCCTTCAGATAACGTAAAAGCATAAAAGACTCTCTCAACAATGAGGGCATGTTTGGTTGTTCCGTTCTGGGCTATAGAAACATGGCAGTGCAACATGTTAAGTGCTAACATGCTAAACTAAGAACGTGATCCTGTTACAGTAAATGTTACTTGCCTAACACATTGTCACAGTGAGAATTCTGCTAATTAGGGGTGGGAATCACCAGATGCCCCCGATACGATATCACCACAATACGAAATTATTGCAATTTTAAACATATTGCAATATTCTGCGATATATTGCAATTTATTACCTTTTTTACAACTTCTAATTTTTCCCAATTTCAAATTATGTCCCCAAAAGGAAACTTTGTCAACATCTGTTTCATCTAAAAAGATACATTTCTCTGTTTGTTCATATCACTTTGATTTTATTGCTGCAAAATGGGGTTGTCAAGCAGACAAACTGACCAACACATATATAATAAAAGATTGATACTTGACGCCTGTGTATCGATGCAATATTACCACTGAAAATATCGCAATACTATGCTGTATCGATTTTTCCCCCTACCCCTACTGCTAATAGCTTTTAGCACCACGGTGCATAAGTACAGCCTTATGAAGCTGCTAGCATGGCTGTAGACTCTTAGTCTTGTTATTGCATTACCTTTAACATACTGTATGCTAAATTCTATAAATACTGGATAACAGACTCTGCTGGAAGGGCTCTGGCTGCTGTTTTACCAGTTTGATTTGAGTTATGGAGCACAACACCTGTATAAATCATGTGAATGACCGATCCTGCAGGGATTTGAAGGGCTGTAAATGAACAAGGAGTGATATAGTGCAGACGGAGTTTCCTGAGGGTGCAGAATAAAGCTCTAAACCTCACACTTAGTAGAGGTGTTGGTTGGGATCCACATAAGGTGTGACTATTCGATATAAAATACACATATAGAGATAAAGGAGCTTTAAAAATACTTTCATATTTACATATGAAATCCTTTATAGAGTGACTTGAGGTCTTGCTCATGGACTCCTTAGCCGGACATGTAGCTTCTGGAGGGATAAAATCTGAAAAGAAAACAGGCTCCCACAAAAGGTGACTGATAATACAAAGCAAAAAACAGAGGAACATTTATTCAAGTAAACAAAAGCGGGGGCAACCTCTAGCTCACACAGTAGAGTGTGTGCCCCTTGCTGAGTCCTTGGCAGTGGCCTGGGTTCTAAGCCTTTGCTGCATGTCACCTCCTCTCTCTCCCCATTCCTGTCTTCAATCTATCGTGTCAATTAAAGGTCATAAAAGCCCCCCAGAAATAAAACAAAAAAGGCTTAAATCTGCAATCCAGAATATCCATAATCCAAGTCCGTTTTGGGTTCTGCATGCTATAAATTGCCTGTTTTTTTGCACATATTAAATTATTTTCACTTTTTGGCATTAAACAGCTCCTTTCTTTTGTATGATCTACCACCACAATCTCTCTGCCAGCTAACGCAACTCCCAACGTTTGTTTGTCAAAATTATTGAAAGATGTATGGTTCACTATAGAAATGAAGTGCTTTATGAGTTATAAAAGCAGTGTCTCTGTGTTTAGCACTGTAGCCTTACATCCGAGAGAAGCCTGGCCTTTATCTAGGTAGAGTTTATTCACGTGGTATCCTCCTGTCTCAACACATGCAACTTCAATGTCTTGTATGCGCCTTATGCATAAGCCCTTTTACATTTTTAAACAGTAAATTAACCAGTTATATAATCTCATCTGCACTAATTTTAAATGCACTTTAAATAACTTGCTTTTCTCCTACTCATCCTTGTTCTATCTGCACTTTGCTCATACACAAACATTTGGTCAATGGAATATGCAACAAGCACTAAAGCAAAAGCCTTTTGGCCTATGTTGTAATTTTTATGAGATGGCATGCACTCGACCCGGAATTTCCTGTCAATAAGTGCATCAGCAGCATTGCTGATCATCATCGTACTTCCACTGGAGTAGCCAACAACTCTGCAGGCCTCCTGCAAGAAAAGAAAAAAAAAGTGTTTATTAAGTTTTTATGGTAATTCAGCTTGTCACGTTTAAAGAATTCAAATATTTAAAATAAAAATTCAAACATTTTTTTACAGATCCCTTTGTCAGACAGTGCCTTCAGAGCAAACACTATGTGTTCCATTTTTTCTTCTTGTTATTATTATTATTATTATTGAACATATTACTTCACACTGTCATAGAACCCTGGTCACTCCTCTGCTACCACATGACTGCTGATGTCAGCCAGAGTGAAGGAACCTGTAGACAAAATGGTGTTTGTGCGTCTGTCCAGCAGGGTAAGCATGTGTGGGCTGTGGAAGTGGGGAAGGAGGAGGGGGACACACAACCAATTAAAAAGATGATAATACATCAACACAGCCTTTCCTCTTATAGCCGTGGTGTGTGTATTTAGTATTGTTTGTTTGCATTTTTTTTTTCACATCATATGTATTTATGAAGTTCAGCAGCCATATGAGTAATTAGCCTCTGTATTCACCGGGGTCCTCCCACCTCTCTGTCTTGTTCTCTAATCCGCCCACATGTATCGTCTGAAGGGAAAAAATAGTCCAGAAGGTGACGCTCCCCCAAAGGAACACAGAGAGGGAAAGGCAAAGAGAGAGCTGTCTACAGGCTGCATCTCCATTGAAACATTTGCCAGGGGGAGACAGAGGAAGAGCTGAATGGTAGCTACACCCTGCGCCTGGAAGCGTAGAGACACTGTAACAAGAGCTGGTCATTTTTTTGTGGCAATAACAAAGAGGTGGGAGTGACAGGGGCTCTGAAATCGAGGGAAATAGCATAAAAAAGACAGTTTTTAGGGGGACTCCTGCTTCATATCATTTGAAAGACTCATCCCGTTGCCATCATCAGCATGACCATAAGCTAGTGTACCATTCGGCAATAACGGTGTCAAAAGGAGATTTTCAGCAACAGACGCGCGCAATTCTATTTTCATTTATTATAATCAGGGGAGAGAAAGAAAAAACAGATCAACCGCCTGCGAGAAACTGGATACTCTGAAATCATAAGAAAGGGCTTTCTAACAAAGAAAACTACATTTTGATTGATCTTTTAAGCTTGATGTGCGTGTTTCTGCACGCACTCGAAACGAACCTGAACCAAAAGCAAGTGAGTATTAACCGTGTCTGTGTATATGTCTGTATTTTGGTGGCTTTATTCTGCGGCTACACGTCTAATAACAGATCATACATCGGCCAGCTCTAAAAGAAAGAAAAGAAAAGCGTCTAGCCTACATTCAACAAGTATCGTTATATCCACAATAACTGCGATTTCTTTTTTTTTTTTTTTTTTTTTACTGCAGCCTGGTTGTGTTTTGATCAGTTTTCGGAGAAATCAGAATGTGTGGAAAACGTTCAAATTGGATTCATAAACCTCTTTAGGTTACTGTTTTATTATTATTTCTAGCTGCTGTAATACAAAGAGAGCTGTACTTTGACACAGTCAGATTTGATTAAAAAACCATTTATAAACCCTAACATTCCTTATTGCACAAATGGTGGGTGTTTCCCCATCTACACCACTAGATCAGAGCAGTTTCAGGGGAGTGTGTGTGTGTGTGTGTGTGTGTGTGTGTGTGTGCATACTTCTCAGCATTATTGTGTGTCTGTCTGCATGAGCAACTGTTCCCATGTTTGTATTGCTTGGTGCATTTGTTTTACTAGCATGTGCCTTCAATGTGTTGTGTTTGTTTGTCTGTTGGTGTGTGTGTGTGTTTGTGCAATGTGGCTAGCACTGTGGGAAGTGTCAAGGCCTGAAAATGGAGGTTTTGATAAAGGAACCATAGGAGAAGGGTTAGAGGGCTGACACACAAACACATGAGCAAGGGACAGGAAAAGGTGGTGTGAGGAAGAGATGAGCACTGGAGCAGAACTACAGGAAGGACACTGAGATCCAAGAAGTCTATAGGGGCAGTTTAACGTCTAGACATAGTCTTTTCCCCCCCTACAACCTTCACCATCACATCACCTACACTCTGTCAACGTGCTCCATTTGCATTCCACAAAAAGTCTTTCATTTCATAATGCCTCTTCTTCCACCACTTTCAAGAGCATGCCTTGCTTTTTTCTGACAACTTGCTTCGGCGTGCTCTTCGTCTAATGGGTACTCTCTTCCTCCATTTGCTCTCTCCCTGCTTTTCCCCCCTCCTCAATTCTGCACTATAAATCTACAGCTGGCGCTATTTTTAGATTGAGGGTAACCCAGAAAACACCCCTTGGATTTAAGCAACAAAAAAAGCCTCCCCACCAGAGAGCGTAGCATTCTGTCATTGGATGTGATTGGCAGAGTAGTGATGGGGCTCAAAAGGAGGACGCTGCTGTTTAAGCAACAGGGGGGAATACATCTATTTTGAGGCTGTACTTTAATTACGCATCTGTCGTGTCCTGGGTTTGTGTGTGTTCTTGCCTTTGACCCTTCGTCTCTCCTTGGCCGTCACATCTCACAGAGAACTTTCCCTCTGTCCTTCAACTAATTCATTTCCCGATCGAGCTGATTCCCCTTTTAAATTCTCTGCTTTATAAATCCTTAACCTTGAGGCTCACCTTCCACCCTCCTCTTTGTTCTCCTGTCCTATTTGATTCTGCACATTCAAACCTAACTTCTCTCCCTACTCCCACTGGTTATTGAGAGTCTAATCTGGGACTTCCCTACCCCTGCTTTATGTCTAATTGCAGACTATAGTTCACAGGTCAGGAGACATTGCAGTAATCCTTTTTCCCTCGTCCCGTTTGTGAGTCTGGCCCTGTGAACCACATCATTGCTGCTGGATCATAACGGTCCTAATCATGCAGGAGGGCCAGTGTCATTAATTAGGAGCAGACAGGTTTAAATGACCTAATAGAGAGTTGGGAAGGTGTGAGGTTAAAGCTATTTTCTCCTGATGCAAATTCTCCAAACACCAGATTTGAAATATGGAGGGATATTAGCTCAGATTTATCCTGGTCCAAAAATAGAGTTCTTTCCCGACATGACACCCTATCCCATGGCTTTTCTTTTTTTTTTTTGCCTGTACTAAGTGCTGTTTCACCTACACCAATCATTCCTCCTTGAAGGGAGCTTTAGTACCTTTCCTTCCATCACTCCCTTCACCTTGCCTTGTCCTGTCACTAGTGAAGTCTCACCCAGTGGGCATATCTATCCAAACAATCTCAATGTTTATATATCCTCCAGTGTGCAGAACAGATTTTAGTCATGGACAGTGGCTGAGCTTTCAGAGCTCTATTACAGGCTTCATTTCAGCTGGCCTATTCCTGAAAATGGCCTTATGTATTAATCATCCCCAGCCAGCTAAAAGGAGCAAACCAGGAGTGCATGATTCTTTTTTTCTATCATAAAAAAGGTGGCTGGAGGGGATAATATCATAGCAAGAGCTTCTGGGGGTGGGGGTGATTGACCAATATGCACAAGACTCCCAAGGGGGTGTAGTATGTGTGGATTGGTCAGCTTCTAGAGATCTCCATGTTGGTGTTGCTGAGTAAAGGAATTGCCATTTCCTTTCTGCTTGCTAAATTGATTGGCCATTTAATTCACATTCTGGGAATTGGCCACTGGTGAGCTTTATTATGGTGTGAAATGCCTTGGTGTTTTTGTTCTCTGTCTGCGTATATTAACTGTCTCAGAGCAACTGGCTCATGTGTGGCCTCGTGCTCAGTTTTTCTCTGCATATGCATGCTGTTTTTTTTTGGCTCCATCCATTCATGATATTCATCTCATTTTCATTCTTATTCATTTGATTCAAACCTCTCACCACTATCCTCACACATGCATGCATCTTTTTGGCTTCTTTTCTCCTGCCAGAAACAGAGCTGTACACCATGAGGTGCAATGACAATTAGAGGGGGGAGAGGACACTATGTGGTGTGACACCGCACTAAAAGGGGAGGTGACCGCAGTGCTTTCACCGCACTGCAATGCCTCACTTTCTCCTGTTGGGGTCTCCTCAACACTGGGGAGTGTGAGAGAGAGGAAGAAGAGGGGGATAAGGTAGAGCTGAGGAGGAGAGGAATGAGGAAAGGAGGGAGGTGATATGGGTGGAACAGCGTGAAGCCTTGTGGTTACATCCTTTGATGAGGTAGCGGGTGGGAGAAAAAAATGGCTGCACACCAGAAACACATTCAAAATTCTTGCCATCTCTTTCTCTCTCACTCTCTCTCTCTCACACACACACACACACACGCACGCACACATTACACACTTGCCTGCAAAGCCCTGTTTCCCCAGTGGTACATTTGCCACTCAGCTCAGCTGCATATATGTTTTACATCCCTACACGTGTTTTCCTTCCTTTCTCCTATCCATCCACTGTTTCCTTTCCTCTTATTAGTATTGCAGACCATTTCCAACTCCCCACCCCTCCTCCTCCTCCTCCTACACCTTTACAGACATTCAGGTGCTATCCTCAACCACTGCAAGGTCTTTTTTTGTCTTCTCTGTCTCCTCCCCCACCCTTTTTCCCTCCTCTTTCATTTTCCCCTAGATTGCTCATTCTTTGTTACCCCCCACTATCTCTATCCTTTTCTCTCCTTCTCTGTTCAGCATCCCTCCTTCCCTATTTCATCTCCCCCTCTGTGATTGGTAAAGGTTTTTGCTTTTTCTGCCAACAGTTTGGTCTGTTTCGCATAGTCAGCACTCCTCCAAATTCCTCCCTTGCCTTCTCTCTCTGTCTCTCACTCTCACTCTCTAGCGTGCGCTCTCCTCATCCCCCCGGTTACTGCTGCTTCTACCTCACAGTCAATGCATCCCATAATCCCATGCTCCCTCCCCCTCTTGCTGCAGTGTTTCTGCTAATATATATCAGCGTCAGTGCAGCCTTCGCGCACCAGCCGTGTGCACTCTCTCTTTCTCAGAGCTATTCTCTCTATCTATCTGTCCACTGCAGAAATAATTCCCTCTCCCTAAAGGTTCATAATGGTTTCACATAATTTTGCCCTCAAAAGGCTTTTCTTAGCCTGTTTGTTGCAGCCAGGTAAGTGTGTGCGTGTGTATGTATCTCCCTTCCTCGCTCTATTCCCCTTGTGAGTGTGCAGTGGTGAGGCAGTAGGAGCAGGGTGGCGCAGGACATGGTGGCCAAGGCAGGAAATGCTGCAGGAGAAAGCGAGGTGGTGGTGGTGGTGGTGATTGTTCCTCTTCTCTGCCCCCCCTTCCCACTTCAGTTTTTAGCCTCTTTCTCATACTTTCTCCCTTTCTGCCTTCCTCTGCACTTTTTTCATCTCCACTGAATCTCGACTTCCTTCCTCCATTTTATACCGGCCTTTCACCTTCATTAGCTTCAGCCCTGCCCCCATACCTCTCCTCATAATTTCCCCCCTCTGCTCTCTGCTGTTAAGTGCTGAGGCTGGCTCTTAAAGAGATGCGCTTAATTCCCCCATTTTAAGATGAAACCCTCAAACTGCACACATTCTCCTAAAATGCAGCTAGAAAGCACCAAGACCAGTAATCTAATTGGTATCACAACTACTTTCACTTAAACATTACATTTTTAAATTTAACAGTGAGTAGTGCTGAGGTCAGGTAGGAGCAGCCCCATATCTCAATTAACCCCCAACCTCCAGTTTTTAATGCATAAAAGCATACTAAAGTAGATTTTATAAAACCAATAAGCTCACCACACATGGCTCACAGGGAACAAAATGCATTTAACCACAGTTACAGACTTGTGGCTGTTGGTGTATAAAATATTCAGCAGTTCATCAATAAGCTACAGCTGCCTATGAAGTAGAAGCAAGGGGAGTGGGGGAGTTACAAAGTGAAGCCAAAACTAAAGTCATCCAAGGAATAAAAGTTCCACAATTGAGATCATAGAAGCTGCTTCTGGAAAGTTTAGTACCCGGTTAGAGGGGAGTTTGTTCCAGAGAGAGAGCGAGAGAGAGCGCGCTGCTGTCCATGGTGCTGAAATATAATTTATTCCCACAACACAAGCGGTCCCTGCTGAAATGCCCCACTGGACAGAGATGTTTTTACTCTTTGACTGCCTGACCTCACTTTCAAATTGTTCACTCATTGCAATTTATTAAATTAAATTAGTCTTAACTTCACTTATTTCTACAGTTTTTAGTTGCTAAGCTGCAGACTAAATTACTTCTGCAGAATGATGCAGTACAACTCATCAGTGCAGATTTTTTTGTCAAGCAAGCAGATTTGATACTCATGGCAAATAATTTGGATATTTGAGGGAAAAGTAGAAATTTAAGACTTTTAGAATTTTTTGGTTCCGTGCACATTCAATGCATCCATTTTAGTCTACTGCGCACAGTACTTTCCAAAGTTGGTCTGCATACCCATGCAAAAGCAGTGGTCTTAGTAGACCTTACCTGAGTGTTGTCAAGTCCAGGATCATCAAAAATGAAAAAAAGAGAACATTTTCGTTACAAAAATACAACAACATAAATCTGAAAAACCAAACAAACTATGCAAATATAATATCTGAAAGAAAAGAGCGACAGCAAACTTTTCCATGAGCAAAAAGTTCCTTCAAAACAACAGAATAAACACTAATAACAAGTAAGAATGAAAGACTGCAGTGTCTGCAAAGTCTGAGGGGTAAGAGGAGGAGAGAGTTGACCCAAAGTGAAGAGTGGCTTACTTTGGGAAGGGGAAAGAATGGGACAGGAGGATGAGTGAAGCAAAAGAGGGGAGAAATTGAAGATGCATCAGAGTAAAATGCAGTGGAAACAAATGGGGGGGAGAGCAAGATCAGAAGTGAAGAAAAGAATGAGAGAGGGGCACTGAATGGGAAATAAGACTGTTTTGAGAGGAAGAAGGGAAAGAAATGAAGCCTTGATTCTCCTCCTTCAATGAAATGTGATTCCTTAATGCGGAATATGAGAGAGAGCGAGGGAGTGAGGGAGAGAGAGTAGTAGGAGGGAGAGGGGGAGGGCCAGTGAAAGCTCACAGGAGAGAAGGGGGAGAGTGGTGGATTTCTTTGAATAGGGAAAAAGGTTAACAACATAGATGTGACGAATGTATGGGTTTTTGTTGTTGCTGTGCGCGTGGATGGCAACGCATAACCTCGCTGGGAGGGAGAGAGAGAGCAAATAACTCTAGCTTTTTACTGCAGCAGAATTCATTCACTGTTAAAGTGCACTCTCCTTTTCAATGCTCTTCCTTTCCCCCCTACATTCTCTCTTCAACTCTCTTCCTCCATTAATAGGGAAGAGACAATGTTACACTAGCTGTTCACTGTAGTGCATGTGCTGCATTCACTTTCTTTCCCTCCAAATCTCCCGCTTTCTGTCTTTTTGTCCCCATTTTCATGTCTTTGTCCAAGCCTGCCTTGTTTTCCTGATTGTCCTGTCCTTTTTGATCATTCCATTAAAAATCTGATTTATGGCCTCCTCCTCCCCCCCAACCTCTCTGTCTCACTCCTTTTTCTCTAGCTCTACATGTATTTACACACACACACACACTGCATAGGAGAAATGGCAGAATGCATTGACATAATTGTGCCTCGCATGAATCTTAGTGCGGTCGGAGGGGGCTGCAGCAGTGTGTGTAGCACGCACATAGGCTGATTGAGGAGATCTAACATTAGTACGGACACCGCACTCTTGGGAGGCAATTAACACACACACAAACACTCACATATGCTCATACACAAAAACAAACGCGGTGCTGCGCCACCTTATGTCAGAGAGACATTATTGGGGATGGGGAGATGGTTCCCCATCTTTCCTCCTCACACAGTCTTGGGTGTCAAGGCAAAGAGCAGCATTGTTGCAGGTGGGGAGGGCATCAGCCAGATCAATTTAGAGATTGTCTGAATAACATTTCAGTGAGGGAATGAGGGATGGTAACAGTGTGGGGACCCCACATCACATCACAATACCTAAATAAATCATCTCATCTCTGGGGTATCAACAATCAGCCTGTGAGAATGCTTACCCATGAATGTGCTCACCTGTTTCCATATGTTGCACTAAGCTGAAGGCATCTTCTGCTCAGGGTGTTAAAAACATCTTTGCCCCCGTTCCCCCAATGCACCTGCACAAGGTCGTTTTGTGCCCTTCCATCAGCTGATTATCAAGTGAATAATTGCACATACAGTTGATATTAGCGCGTGGTTCATAATTTGTATTGCAATGCTGATAATCCACATCTATTTCTCCCTTCTGCTAAAATTCTGCCCTTTTCTCTCCCCGCAGACTCCTCAGAATCCTCCCTCCTCCTCCCTTCGGTTTCTCTCATCCTCTCCCTCCCCCCCCGGTTCTCTATGCTCAGTTCGGTGTGTGTATCCTCTTTTAAAGGGCGCAAGGGTGGGAACAAGTCGTCCAACAAAGCATGTTACAGTGCAGACATGACTTGTCCGTCGGAAAGCGAGAAAATCGTGATAAACTGCGGGGGGGTGCGGCATGAAACCTACCGGAGCACCCTAAAAACGTTGCCCGGTACCCGCTTATCTTGGCTTACCGAGCCGGACGCTTTCACCAACTTCGACTACGACCACAAATTAGACGAGTTCTTCTTCGACCGCCACCCGTCAGTGTTTTCCTTCATCCTCAACTATTACCGCACCGGGAAGTTGCACTGTCCAAACGATGTGTGCGGTCCCCTGTTCGAAGAGGAGCTGGCTTTCTGGGGCATCGATGAGACGGACGTGGAGGCGTGTTGCTGGATGAATTACCGGCAGCACCGGGATGCGGAGGAGGCACTGGACAGCTTCGAGAATCCAGAACCGGACGCGCCGGACGACGAACCGGCGCTGGGCGGTGCGGATGGGGACTTGAAAAGACTGTGCATGCAGGAGGACGCGAGGAAAGCTGGCTGGTGGAAAACCTGGCAGCCCCGAATATGGGCACTGTTTGAAGACCCGTATTCCTCCAAATATGCCCGGGTGAGTTACCCCTGTCTCTCCTAGAGGGACCAACTTGTTTCTGTACTGTTGCATATTGTGTCTCCAGATGTCTGGAGAGCACTGCTTGAGTCATGTTAAGTTTTTTAAACTTTGTTGTTCTGTCCCCATCATTTAAATCAGTCCCTCTTCATTATTTGCAGTATGACTGTGTGTCATCCCTGACAGGATAGCTTGTATTAAATGGCAGGATATAGACTCACTGATATTGAATAATTAATGCTGATAGCATAAGGAAAATGGAAATTGGTAGGGCAGCTATATCTATTGATGGATAGCCTACTAGTTGATATAACAACCAAGGTTTTTGTCCAACACATAACCTAACATCGTGTATTTGATATAACACTGAATGAGGTTTTTATTGGTATCATAATTCATATCACCGTATTCTGCTACCTGAGCAGGTTTAATACATATCTTACTCTAAACGCGGCATCCGCTGCACCTCCTCCATCCAAACGCCTTCATTAGGTCACATTTGTCCGTTAACGATGCACATCAATGCGCCGTATTTCATGGCAGTCTTATTTATTGTAGCACCGCACTGATTACGCTCATATGACGCCGATTCGCCAATGTTGAAGTACATGTCTTTCCCCACGTCCTTGGTAGTGATTCAGTCTGCTGGATTGTTTTTTTTCTGTCATGCCCCCTGTCCCAGATGAATGCTACATGGCTTTTACGCACGGATTGTGTTGCTTTTACGCACACCTTGCTACTAATTTGGATTACCCGTTATTGTTTTCATGTGAATAGTTAATGATTTCCCTCTTTAAAGCAAACGTTAGATGGCATTTGATCATACAGGTGTAAGAGTAACAAGTGCCCATGACTATGTTTTTGATGAAAATAGTTACAGTAGGGTTACAGATAAATCCAGCTGCTTGATCACAGCTGCTTTGATTTGTGTTTTAGTGATATAGTTTGATCATCCTTGTCTTGCACCCTGTCTATGCTTATGTTGGTGCTACTTTCACTGTTATGAGGGTGTGTGAAGACTCATGGTTGCCGTGAATGTATGCACACTGTAGGTGCACATGCAAAATTCAGACAGCAGACACTGCAGTGGCCAGTTCACACCACCACTCTGAAAACTGCTCACTGTCTGTCAAAAAAGACATTTTAAACATATATCACTGAACAATCAGCAATACATACTGTATCTACAATCACAGATAAATACAATAGCTGCAAACAAAGGCTCAGACTTTCTATTTCTAAACATACCTCCCCTGGCACAAGGTATAGATCTGCATTCCTGGATTCAGTTCCCTCCAAAGGAAGGTAAAGTGTTGGGCTGTGACAGACAGATAGTCTGGTTTAGGCCATCTGATCCGCCTCTCTGGACTTGGGATCAGGCAGGAAGTGCTTCTCTAAGTGTCACTCTCATCCCAATTGGATTGATTTCTCACTATCCAACCCATCTCTACCCCTACTCCATGCAACAAAACAGCTCATAGTGGGGTAGTCATTTGTAGAATGAGCAAATGTTGCATGAAAGGGAGACAGCATTAGGGTTTGGATTTTTTAAATCACATTGTAAATATATAAGAGCAAGGCAGAAAAGATGCATGTTTATGTGCATGTTTGGTGCTGAATTCTGAATGATCATACAGCAAGAGGAGGCAGCATTTGCAGCATTGACATACCTTGCCAGCTACAGTATACCTGCTGCCTCACAACTAGAATGCTGTATATTATATAATGTTCTGTTTTACACCACATCCAATGGTTACAGTGGACAAGATTTCATGAATCAGACAACGTTCATTGAGTGTAATGGTTGCAGATAGTGGTGTTTGTGATGGCACTTTGGGGTTATGCACAGTACAGACCAGGTAGTAGGTTGATTCATTTCTGCACAACACCAGCTCTATTTGTGGGTGAACGCAGCCCCGTTTCTCTCTGTAGGTCTAACAGCCAGCGCTATACGTCAAACAGCGTTGTGACCCAGATCACTCGTTTTATTCCCACCCCCGCTCTTTCTAAAAGTATTCTGTCCAACGCGGCAGAACCTTTTGGTCTTTACGGTCCTGAGAGAGGCAAATTATATGTGAAGAGAAAAGAGAAATGGAGAGAGGCTAGGACAGGGAAAAAAAGAGAGGCTGTTGTGGAAATACAATGAGACAGATGAGAAAGAGAGAGACAGAGGGAGGAAGCGGGAGACGAGAGGAAATACAGGGAGACAGGAGGAGAGACATTGCTCTAATGATTTAGGGTTTTTTTGTTTGCATGGCTGTGATGTAACGCATCAGCAATCAATGTTTTGATCAGAGCGTTGGACACACATGCAGGGCTCTTTTTCCCACCTCCTTCTCAGCTCGTGATCGTGTGAAACTCGCTTGTAGATCTACCGGAGCAGCACACACATGTATAAACACACACATGCTGGTGTCTGTGCTGGCTTTTCTGCTGCAGTAGATACGGGAGAGAGGAGGGGGAGCACTGGAGGAAGAGAAAAGAGGTGGAGTGGGGTGGGATTGAAAGGGATAGACGGGGCAAGGGAAATGGAGAAGGGCTGCGATAGTGGAGGGAATTGGGACTGAAGGGGAGTCTGAGAGCGACACAGGGGGAGAAGGAGGAAGAGGGGTACTGAGACAAGCAGGGAGGAGGTGACAATCACATGGAGAAAGACATTGCATGATGGGGGTGGGGACCCTCGTCTTAGCATCTTCGATTGTCTGTGAAGGGTTGAGCCTTCCTACCCCGGCCCTCCTGCCTGCCTAATGATTGATAATCAATTGATTATCTCCTCTTTTGTCTGTTTTAAAGTCATTCTCTCTCTCTCTCTCTCTCTCTCTCTCGCTATCACCTCTTCAAATCTGAGAATGCTTACAAGGACTAATGCTTATTCTACTCGGTTGGATGGCAACTGACCACTGACAACATTTATGGACATATATGTTTCTGTTTGATGAAGTGTTATATAATATGATTTGCATCTGATTTCTTTATTGATCCACGCCTGGTTGATATAGATGTTGTAGTGCAGCTAAGACAACATGGAGCTGTTCTATCATGTTTGACAGTATTTGTTCTTGGCCCACTTTATTCTAATCTGTTAAAGATTTTTGTTTGAAACTCTAATCTGCTTGAATGACAATTATCCTAATTTAATTTCCAATGATGCACCAGAAGCGATGAACAGTGGTTATTGTTCTGTATGTTGTTTTGTTATTGAACCTGAGGTAATCTTATCTAATGACACTCAGGTTGAAAATATGGTGTTAAACTAAAATAAAGAATATATGGTTTAATGGTCAAAGTTAGAAAACAGCCCCTAAGATAAGGGATAATTGGAAAAAAGGAATGGTAAAATTACTGAAAGGAATATTGAAATGTTATCAGGTGTTATGCAAATATGAAGAAAAAAAAGCTTTAGGTAAGCATAAAGCAGTCAATTTTGGACTGAAAGTTTGAATTAAAGAGATTAAGTGGAGTGAATGTAACATACTGTACATTACTACAGTGTACATTTGTGCATAAATACAAATCTGTGATGCAGAAACTGTCTTTGTAAATGTATTGTCTACTTTGACACATGAAATCCACTGCTGACCATCTGTATGGTGTCCTATAATATGGTTCCACTGGTTTAGCTGAGTTTTGGTCACTTCTAGTTTCGCACCAGAAGGGCACAGTAGTCTTTGTCAGCATTCTCCTTACAAAGCACCATTTGTAGCTCAGCATGTACAAGATGCCCCTTTCGCCCCTTTCCAAATCGGACTTTGTGTGCTTGTATTTGGTTCATTTCAGGGGAGCAGTTATTGTGTCCAGAGCCCCCCCGCCCTCTCTCCCTGAAGGTCATGTCCTGTGGTTCATTGTTTGCTGTCCTTCTTCCACAGTATTCGGTGTTGGAGCGCACAATGCTGTCATAAACAACAAATGTGACCTGCCGCTGTGCTGAACGGCCTCAGAACAGATAGTCTCCAGGCAGAAATGGACAAGATGAGTCTGTATGGGTTTGGAAAGACAAAGGTTTTTACTTCTCCAACTGGCCACTTAAAACACCTGCGTCATTTTTGATTTTGACAGTATCAGACACCCATTTATACGATATACAAGGTCACTTTTATTGCACGAGTTTTGTTTGCCCCAGAGCCACATCGTTCCACCTAGTACCTCCTAACTCTGGTTGGGAGCTTAATGGGAACTGTGGTGAAGGTGACTGTTAATCGTTGGTGCAGGACAGCAAACCCTGGACTCTACCTTGCCTTATTCCATCGTTACTTGTTGAGTTTATCAATCACACTCCAGGAAGAGTTAACATCACAGCTGTCACCTATATCTTAAAAAAGGTGCAGCTCACCCTACAATTGCAACAAAACGTCCTTCTCCTTAGTGTACAAACATCTTCAGAGCTTTAGCGTCCCTCAGCAGTGTCCCGCTGTTGGCGATGACTTGAAACAGAAACAATGGTGCTCTTTTGTGAACAAAAAGGTCTTAAGCGTGTTGCAATAAACATTTACTTTCAGCAGTGGGGTTTGGTATTCATACTTCCAAGTAGTTTCCATTCAAACCCCGACCCCACTGAAAGGACTATTTCCTACTTCCATTCTTGTGCCTCTCCCTGTGGGCTGCATCTGAAAATAGCAAAGAAAGGGAAGGGAGGCCTTAATTCAATCGCTGGTGGCAAATGTTATCCTCCAATACTGGTGAGAGGATGTACCTGTATGACCATTCAGCACATTAACAATACTTATAAAACAAAAATATGAAAATAGCTGAAGCACCAAACCTGTCTTGACAGAGAAAAAAAGGATGGAGGGAGATATTATTAGGTGCTCACCAAGTTTATTAAGGTAAACTGTTCTCCTCAAGTAGTAGCTACTGGCACAGGTGTGATAATTAGTCAACCTGCCTCTCCTGTGCCTGCAATTGGTAAACGTATTGTGTTCTGTTTCAATTTTCCCTGACTTTGTTTTGTACCGCAGGCCGTCTCATGTTGCGTTTGCATCCTCTGAAGTCACAGTCCCTCTGTTTGCTGCCTTGTAACTTGAGGAATGACTGTTGACAATACTTTACTGGATAAATGCTTGTGATCTCATAACAAGGGCAGGGACATGATCTCTGTGTTAAATACATAAGAAGCACTTTAAATGTGTAAAAACAGCAGTTGGAGCAGTTTGATTTGGAAGAGTATTACTACAAAACTACATGTATTTATTGTGAATACATGTTATATCTTCTGGGTGTTATGGAATTGCTGTCGTGGTTCATTTTAACTCTATGGTGGATCAAAAAAACAAAGCTTAACTAGTATTACTATTAAATGGATAGTTTAACATTTTGCAAAATATAATTCACTTTCTTGAGTTAGATGAGAGGATGGATACCACTTATGCATCTATACGTTACGTGTCATTTAGCTGATGTTTTTATCTAAAGCAACTTACAATCGCAGATGTATCACAGTGGGAATCAAACCCCGATCTCCCACGCCAAAGGCATTTGTTGTATCCACTGCGCTATAACCTCACGGTCAATATGGAGTTACAGCCAGCAGCAGATTAGCTTAGCACAAAGACTAGAAACAGCTAGCCTGGCTCCTTAGAACAAATTAAGTGAATTTGCAATTTTCATGTGCCCCACTATGTTTTTGGCCGGGACCAGTAACTTCTTGGAGTCTCCTGGTTGCCTGGCAACTGCACAGAGGCAAGAAATAGTTTGGCACATAACCCACAGAAAAGTATAATTTTTTACACTTAGGT